>OZ018393.1:52861117-52948044 GCA_963969525.1 Ontholestes murinus | reverse complement strand
CTCGAACCTTTTGTACAGCTGTGCAAAATTTTCACCTTGCTAATCTCCGGGAATTGATGTTTCGTTTCTAAAATATGGTTGGCGAATGTGCTGTGGTTCTGCTGCAGTCTGAAGGCCCGGAAATGTTCCGAATATCGTTTCTATATTTTAGAAACGAAACATCAATTCCCGGAGATTAGCAAGGTGAAAATTTTGCACAGCTGTACAAAAGGTTCGAGGCTAAACCTATTAGAAGCGGCCGAAATTTATAAACGCACCAGAAATCCCGAAATTAATCTCCTCAACGAACAAACGGACCTAATCTCCACCCCGCTCTTCAGGCAGCTCCCGGCAATCTAATTAGAAATTCATAATTTATAATCCGTCACCCTAATTTGGAAATTTTCACTAATCTCTCGCCGGTATAAATGTACTTCCTCAGCAATTTTGTACTCACTTGATAATGACTGTAACAGGTCGAAACTTAAGTCGTGATTTTTGTATATATGTAAACTATATTACAATAAATTAATTGTGGTAAAAACATAGTAAGTGTTTCAATATGTGTTTAATACATTTTATATTAGCGCTTCAAATACCAATATTGGTTTACATTCACCAGTCAACGATATGTCTGGCAATTATAATGTGATTAGTGAATATTGTGATATTCATAATGACAAGATTGATATTATATTAAAATCTGTGAGACAGCAGTTTATAGAACCACCACATATTACATAAATCTGTCTGTTTTTTTTCCTATTCTCAGACAGATATGCATATCACATTTCACTATAACATGTAACATAGTTTTATTTTATTTTGTATTCTGTTGGGCAAATAAATATTATTATTATTATTATTAAAAAATAACAAATTATAATTGACAGATAAGAGTTAAAAGATGGCAACTAATAGAGACAACAGATAATATATATCAAATGATAAATTACATTAGGTAGATGTGAGTTGTCAGATGACAGATGATAAATGATAATTAATTGATTTCTGATGTAAAATTACACATGGCACATAATAGATGACATGGTTAAGATGTTTAATAATAAATAATATATGTTTGATAATATGTATGAAACGACAAATGATAAATATTTGATTGACGATGACAGACACATGACAGATAGAGTGAAAAATAGCCAATGTTGGATACGCAATGAGACACAGCAAATATAATTTCTTATGGTTAACCATGGAGAGAATGATTGAAGAATCTTACATTCCGAAACGAAACGAATTTAAAGAAGACAAAGATTTAAATATAATAATAATAATTATAAATTTATTCCATGTAAGTATCCATTAAGTAGACATTAAAAATATTCTTAAAAATATAATTAATTATGAAGATCACTTTTTGTTTTTAAATTGTATTCAGAATAAAAATATATATCAATTGAGGTATCGAAAGGGGTACTTTGATATTTAATTTTCTAAAGTTGGGGTTACTACCCCTTAGGGGCAAAGGGGTCGGGGGGCTGAAAAGTGTATGTTAGGATAGTAATTTAAAAACAAAAATCGACGTGTTAAAACATTTTTCTGAAATATTAACTTGGTCATGGTAAGTTTCTGTAGATGATTTGGTAGTGCGTTGAAAAGCCGTGCCTTCTCGTTCATGAAGTCTGTCGTTTTTAATCTGTCAAATTATATGAATGAGCTCTTGGTTGTTGAATAAATTTCGTTCTTGCTGTTACCAGTAGTTTGTATTTGTATTTGTATTTAATACTTTGATCTTCTTACAATTAATGAATATATTACAAATTAGAATGTTCTTCCACTCTAGTCCAATGCTGCATTTTAATATATGCTGAAAAGAGGGTATATATTTTTGAAATTATTAATGAGTTGTCTACAAGTGGTTATCTGAATAACATTAGCAGTCGCACGGATTGCTTTTTGTGCATTAAAAATACATCTGTAGCATGGCAAGAACTCTGGAGTGGTTCTATGCTATAAGACATCCCTCAATGAAATAGAGTGTAGTATGTTTGAATAGCAGTGTTTATGTTTAGAATTTTCCGTATTCTTCTTATTGCGTAAACCACCGTAGATAATATGGTTACCAAATGGTCAGTATGAGGTTTTCATGTTAGTCTGCTGTCCAATGTTACCCTCAGATATGTTGCCTCACTTGGTCTAATATCTTTATGGGTTGAGAAAATTAATTGTATCGTCTTATCAATGTTGAGTGTCTGTTCTTTGGTTGTGAACCAATCATTTGTTTTCTCCAATGCTAATGCACTTTTAAGTGTTAACATGGGCTGGTATTGGGTTAATTACTCACGTAGATTATAAGGAGAAAAGGTACTTTATCAAATGATAAATAAAACTTACTTTGTTAATATCAAACACGGAGAAAAGGGCCTAGTATGCTCCCCTGTGGAACGCCTCTCAAATAACTTTAGGCTAGCTCATTAAGCCATTATAGTAGACGTATTGCTTTCTATTTGATAAGTAGGAGGTGATAAGTTCAAATGTTACATTTCTAATTCTGTAGTACTGCAACTTATCCAGCAGTATTGAATGTGATAGTATTTTGTGATAAATTTCTATCCTGCAGGTAAGAGTTTGTTGTGCTTTTCAAAGCAAGTATTTGGCAGTCGTGAACACTAATACTGTAATTTACATTATACGAACTGTATTCAGTATACTGAATATTTGTTAGTACATTATCTATGCAACTTGCAGTAGTTGTAGTAACTCTTGTTGGTTCTTGTATTGTTGCCACCAATCCAAGTGATTTTAGTGAATTGGACCATTTCATTGACATGTTTGTAATTTTTAATATATTAACAAGTCCCCAGTGGGTTTTATTTTTATTAGATTATTATAGGACGTATATGTATGGTTTATTATTAAACATTTCCACTTGGAGTACGATAACAGCAGAGTAAGACCACGTTTAGAGAGGGTATATAAATTCCAATGACTTCAAACGTTTCATTGCAAAATTTCTGTAAGTCAAGTGGAACGAATTGTATGTGAGAATTTAAATAGATATCTACGCCTCCGTGATCTTTTCTACAGTATATATTTACTAGCTTATATGTGTTTATGTTGCACATAACATAGTTTTGGTTTAGTAACTAGTTTTCACTTATGTATATATAATCAATATTCATATCTGTTACCGGCGTTCAGTTTACCTAAACGTGGTAACAAATGCGTAATTATATGTTAATACATTTTAAAGCTACCCATTGCTCCTATTAATAATTTGCATAAATTCCGCATTATTTAAATAATCCAAACGAGATTATTTTCCAAGATGTGCAGCTGCCAGTGCGAAACAATAGAACGAACGAAGCTCGTTACCTGTTACGAGAATTTCGGAGCCTATGTGACCGTAACAATGGCGCGGTACCGAAAATACCGTATACAACCAGGCTTAGACCTTCGCTATTCACCAGTCGTCTGCCATCAGCAGAGGTGGTCAGGCTGGTCGGTTCGCCGATTCAAGCCTCTTGCCATTTTTGTATATATTGTATATTGTCTGTTTTTCTGTTGTAATATATTTTCTTGTTCTTCGGCCCCATGTTTTAATTTACACACACTTTCTCTTGTTCTTTTATTTTTTTTCACAGTTAGCCGGTGCCCATCCGTTGACGTGGCGTGGAAGTTCAAGCAAGTAGCACTTGCGGGAAACTGTTTAATCGAAGCCTGCGGCTGTTAATCGATGATGAGCCTCGCCAAGGACCCCTGTGCCGCTTCCAGTGTGTGTTGGTTCCAGAGAGTACCGCAGTGCTACTTTCTTGACAGTCTTGAATATTAATATGCATTACTTTACTTATATTTATATTGTTTACCTGATTATCAATGATTTTGCATTGTCGGCCTCGTATTGTAGTATTTGTATTTTGTTCCCATCCTTCTCCTCTCGTTGGCCAAATCATTGGGTTTCCTATTAATTCTAATTCATTGAGAAGAACAGAGACTCTAAATGAAGAATATACTTTTGGGCGTCGAGCTTGTAGTTTACAAACTTCGGCGGGATTAATGCGGTTTAGTATATCTTATTTTTCTGAGGTTAGGTGAAACCTGCATATATGTAGATGAGCATTTCTTTTTACTCCATTCAAGTTCGATGATGGTGCGTATCCTTCGACGCGTTTTCTCAGTTTCTTAGTTCTCTGGACAACTTTACACTCTGTATTAGGCTTCGCTTTGTTGGTGGTAATTTTTGATTTCGAAGTAGTTCTGGAATTAGACTGAATTTTGGACACCGGTTTTATGATCTTATTTTTATTGGGAGTAATATCAGTGTTCATAATTGAGTTGCCTATCTCAATACTGGCTTAGGATATGCACGTGTCCTTCATCTCGCTTTCTGCTATGGCTTCAACTTCACTTGTGTTGACATTATTTGAATTTGTTTTCATAACTCCTCATACAGACCTTTATATTTATTGTTATTGTTTTCCAAGAAGTTGGTTTTATCCATAAGAAGATTGTTTGAGTTTGCTAAAGTATCTAATAGTTGCTTGAGATGTATGTATGCTTCCAATTTTAAATCGAGATGTTCTGGGACAGGCATGTTGAGTGTCCTCATTGTCGAATCTTCTTCGGTGGATGTTTTGTAACACTGGGTGGAAATATCCGTTATATTTATGACATAATATATGGGTATTCACCTTGTATCGGCACTCATCGCACGATTGGACGTTATACCATCCGCCATATTTAATTAATGTTTACTCAATACACACTCGTAAAGAAATGTGATGCACTTAATAAAAATTGAGTTAATTATACATGTACGATATTATAAAAAATATAAAAATTGTATTTAGAGGTGTAATTTAAACTTTTTCACGACCAACTGACTATTCTAAAAATACTAGAGGCATTGGAAATGTGTATGATAATAGTCCTGAATTTTGATGGCAGATGACAGTTAAAAGATGAAAAGCAGTGAATGAAAGACAGCAGATGACATATGACACACGACATATGACATATTACATATACAAAATGACAGACAACATATAAATATATCCAAAACTTTAGTCCAAGGGAGTGTTACCGGCGTGTTATTTGAACACGTCGGAACATAGTTAAATTAATAAATGAATATATTTTTATAAACACTCAATCGGTTACCCATTCATTTCAAATCTTTATTTCAGTTTTATTTAATATTTCAATTATTTAATTTACCTTCAATTTTATTAAAAATGTGTAAAGTTCGTGCAGGGATTATACATTCCTGTGATTTTGTAAAAATATTATCTCGTTCCATAAACTCCATTAGTAAAATTTATTGCCCTTGTAAAATTGACCGTTTCGTCAGAAAAAGATTATCCGAAAAACAGATGGTCGGTTCAATTTAAGAATTTCTCGGAGAGGATTAGAGGATTAGAAATACGTGCCGATTTCTATGCCTCTCCGAATTATCCAAAACAATGGTCACCTTTCAATAGCAACCACCCGCAGGCAATTTTGGGAACATTCCAGGTACAAGGGGACGTGTTTACAAACATGTTGCGTCTTGTTTGAATATTAAATTAGATAAATTAAATATATATTAAGTTATCAAATGTAACTTAGCCACCGCATTTAGGTTAGGATTTGCTATTAATGTATACGGTATGTTCCTTTGGTTGTTGCTTTGATTTAACAGACGCTTGCGAATTTGGAAGACAATATTTCATAATTTAATTAATCATTTTGATATGTCAAAATCTGCCATCACATTATTAATTCCCTTTCGAGTTCTAAGAAAGTAGGCAATTTGTAAATATTATTGTAAATATAATTTTAAGTTTAAATTCGTGCCTCTTGGAACTTGAAGGTGGTCAACAGACAACGTGGACTGATGCTTCTCAGCCAATCAGCAATTTGATTGGCAAACGTCGACCAATGAGCGGTACTCTGGCGTCGCAGAAGAAGGGTAGTTACCCCCCGATTCTTCTTTGGCGGGGTGAAAAATACCCCATAAAACCAGGTACCAGAGGCTCACAAAGTGAGTTCAGTTCCGACATAGCTCAGTTCGTGAAGCAAACAAGTGTGACAAGTTGTGAGTAAAGAGTTTGAAGGTCAACTCTAATGTGAAGGGTAGTTATATCGTTATTATTATCTTTGAATAATCTTATTTTTGCTAAACATAACTTCCAAATTTGTAATTTTCTGTTCTACTAAAATTTCATTGAGTTTTGATCTTTCCTTATTATTATTTTTATCACTCAAACTAATTTTATTTTGTACTTTAACTTTCATCTTTTGTTGGCATATATTTAAATTTAAATTTCATTTGTGTAAATATTTTGCTGTACATTTTTATCATTGTTTTTTTATTAAATTGTTATTTCTGTGTTAATTATCAAACAACTTTTATTTCTTATTTTATTTTTGCCAAATATAATTTGCTTCCCTATAAATTAATTGACAAAAATAGTGAGTGCAAATATTAGTGCAAACAACAGGATTGGTAAGTTTTTTCTTTCTAATATTTTTTTGTTATATATTTGAGCTAACCGGTAATCAACGTGGTGACAAA
This sequence comes from Ontholestes murinus, assembly GCA_963969525.1. NCBI lineage: Eukaryota > Metazoa > Arthropoda > Insecta > Coleoptera > Staphylinidae > Ontholestes > Ontholestes murinus. The sequence continues at coordinate 52,941,548 of OZ018393.1, read as the reverse complement.
GTGTCAGGTGTTAGTGTGTCATATTATTTTCTTATGTCATTTTTTTCTTCTTTTATAACATTTGACAATTAATGATTCCGTTTATTTTTTTTTTGACACTCTTGACACCCTCACCCTAAGCACACCGTTGACAGGAGGATGGACAGACTTTACCTTTTTGAAGGATCTTTCAGGGTAGGTAGTGAATGATAGATAAAACATAGCATATTGCATATGACAGATGACAGATAACAGATAACAGATGACAGATGACACATAACAGATGGCAGATAGCAGATAGCAGATGTTGAATGACAAATGCCAGATGGCTGACGAGTGATGTCAAATCGCACATTACAGATATCAGATGATAAATGACAGTTGTGAAATGACTAGTAATAAATGTCCAATAAAAAATAATAGATGACATATGTAGTACAAAAAATAACATATCTAATGCAGGTAATGTAGCATATATAATTTGCTATAGTTAATGTTGATGAAAAAGATTAAATGAAGAAAGGTATCTGCAAGTGAGTTATTGTCCTGGTTAATAAATATGAGGGACTGGATGGTTTTGTACTGAAACACCCTACTAAGGAAGCTCAAAATAGTGAGGAGTTTGCCTTGATTGTTGCCGATCTTGGGTTTTTAAAATCACTTAAAGGAGGAGCAAATTAGAATACAACACGCTCGCAAAGAGACACGATACGCTGACAAAAATGACTAGTAGCTTACCACACTTTAAGGACATTACAAAAAATACATTAGTAGTTTAAAAATTATAATTTTCACACAGTATAATTGTCCCGCGATAAATTGCACATTATAAAAACACTAAATATCAAAAGTGTTATTAAACTGGAATTATTGGAAATATGAATTTACTGTAGAATGCAAAATTCTAAAATACTACTAGTATTAATTGAAAACAAAAAGTAAATATCTGTTATTCTGTGAAACGTTAAATTTGGTGTTTATTACCCATATAAGCACAGGTATTTAGATAACTAAAGCAGTTACATTTAATAACTTACATAACTATTATTTTATATTTCTATCAATTTAATTTTGCAATGATGTTAAACATCGCATTGCCCAATAAACTGCATTCTATAAAATCAAACTTTTCAATTAAATATTATCTTGTCAGTTACTAAACTTTATATGGTTTTATTGTGTTTTTATCGTATCATCCAACCGTAAAATAATATATGAAGTGGGATTGGAGTAGTGCCAAGTGGCAACATGCGATCTAATAATAATAAGTAAGTTTTCAATTTTTTTTATTACGTTGACATTATTAATCATTTCAAATAGTTATCTGCAAAATGTATTTTATCACTATAGTAAAGTAGCATATACACGTAATGTGAATTTTATTGCAAAGAAAAATTAATATTATCTTCGCTTCACTATCGTTGATTGTTAGTATAAGTTCTTTGGATTGCAGTTTTATATGTTAGAAATTTAAAGACATTTTAAAGTGTTTTGCTTATAAAGATAATAATGGACTTGGAGGCTTAATTACGTGATAGCCTATATAGATTTGTTATATATGAGGGATAGTAGGAAAGTAGTACCCGTTAGCAGAGTGCGGAGCGCTGGTGAATAGAGTAGCAGTCGGACGTGTGCTAACATGTTCAGTTGTATTTCAGCGGTCTGTGTGCAAAGTCCTATTATTAATTATGCTGTTAATATGAGTGTTTACAATATTCAAGGCCAGTTGTGAAGTTAGATTTTTCAACACAAATACATTAAATATTAGACTACACGCTTGGTATTATTTAAAGATCTTAGTTTTATTTATTTATTCAATTTTGTCAATTCCCAAAAAATTAAATCAATTAAAAAGTTCCTTACGATGCAAAATATAATTACATTGTTTTCCAGCTAGCGGTAGGAAATAAAAACTCGTCTGTATGTTTACATTTTTTAACTTTTAAAATAGAAGCGTGGAAAATAAATTGCACGTAATATAATTAAAATTGCCTGCCCTGGCAGAAAACGGGCAGCAGGAAGTTCAAAAGTCAAAGCCCGAGCCCCATATGTAAATATCTACTTTCCCGTGCAATTAAAAATTCTACCGGCGGCATTATTTACATACAGGATGAGGATGAACAAAATATTAGTCCATGCATTAATTAGGCTATGCAAATAACGCACGGAAAATGCAAATAATTTCGTTTCCCGGACTTCAATACTCCAAGCCACAAGTGAAAAATCTAGTATGAAATTCACACAATTTATGTTAATTCTAAATTATATGTAAAGATTATTTATAGCATATAAAAATTTTCTATTTAAAACGAATGACCAATAAATTAATAATTTGAAATTGTTACCCTTATTTTAGCAAATATGTGTGTGAAGCACCACAGTTACTAATTATATAATAGTGTAGAGGATATATTAAAGTTTACATGTTAACTTACTTTAAAGTAGGCATTGCTTTTTCGTAAATTAGGGAAGAGTTGCCAAATGCGTACTACTAAATTTCGAAGGCAGTTTCCATAATCAATTATGTTTTATTTTAATTTAGCAAATATTGTTATACACTATTACAGAACCAGTTTTTAAAAATATATAACACTTCCTGAGAAATTGCAATTTTATATTAAATTGTGCCGATAAAAGTCATTTTAACCTAACATGAGACTTACATATTTGTTTTATTTCTCTCATTCTCAAGAAAACATTGACTGAATAATTGTCGCAGAACTGTTTACTGGAATGCGAGGCACATTAGTTTTAGTTTACTATAACTGCTACTTTATTGCCCTGGCTGTCGTTTTGGTGCACCAATTGTGTTGTCACATTACACTTCACCCTTTATTTTTTCATCCTTAAGGTAAACAGTATGAGTAGAGCAACAGCTGCAAAGCTCTCCTTTGGTTTGTCCCGGATCGTTGCCTGGCGCCTCCACAAGATGTCTCATGGTGGTCGTCGTGACTTCGAAATCAAAGGCAAAAGTGACTTTACTGACTGATGTTACTATTTAATAGAAGCTTAATTACTTATTCCAAGTGGCCGGTGAATAAACGTGAAGAGACCAAACGTGAACGTGTTCCTATCATTAACGATCTCAAAGTATAAAATCTGAGAATGATCGTTAATGTATGTTACAACAACTAGTGTCAACAAATTTTAACCATTATATTTTTACCTGATGCAATCCGTACTCTCATTTTACTTTTTTAATTTAATAGTTCTATTTCTTTATTTCCTTGGTGTATTTTTTCATTTTTTATTGACTTAACTATCTTTTTATAATTTTCCACAAAATCTCTATTCAATTTAAGTTCCCATCTTTTCTGTTTATGTATTTTATACATTTTGCCTTTGTTTTATTTCCTTAAATTCTCTCTATGTATTAATGTGTAGTATTATTTGTTTTTACCCTTCCTTTTAAAAGTAGGTACCTTTACTGAGTGAAATAGCCCATATAAAATTAAACAAATAATTTTGTTTAGCTTTTTTAATAACTGTAGCTCCTATAGTTATGATAACTTCGGCCTAAAGACTATTATCATTTAATTAGAACCTTGAAGATGTGGTATAGATAGATACATCATGATCCTAGCAAATATTCACAAGTGTCAATTATCTGATGAAAATCTGCAGGAAATATATGTACATATAAGTCCTAAAAAGTGGATATATTACTAAAAAAGTCTACAACATTGAAAAAAAGTAAATATCGTTACTTAACCCTTTGGAATCTAATCTACTTCCTGATAATTTTAACAAATAATTGTAAATGTGTTAGTTAAATGTGAAAACTTTTATTATAAAAAGTAAGTTTCATGAACGTAGATACAGCCATTATTTCGTTAAGGGCCGGGATATATATGGCCCATTAGACAATTCAAGTGGGACAAATTAAATCCTATGGCGGTGAAAATTCTTTTATTTTTGCTCAAATGCATAGAGTAATTAACATGTAATACTTAACTGCAAATTATAAGAAGTGAAACTTGTTTTGCATAATGGTTTATTGCACACTTAGCACAGAGTCTTCGTTCTTCTCTTTTTCTCTCTGCGCAAATCTGCAGCAGCGTCGTCTTTTTGAGTTTTTAACAGCAAGATGGCCACCAACATTATAGAGCTTGTTTTTCTTTGAAAGCGGCCGCCCTAATGATTTTGCTGATTTTTTCTTCACACTTCCTCCATTTCTTTCCAATGCAGTCAAATCTTCTGCTACAGTAATAGAATGAAGATTTTGTGCGCCTACCATCATCATACAGAATATGTGCAATTCTAACAGCTATCATGAGTATTTTGTAAAAACCTTTTTTCCACCACTTATTGGATCTTCTAGCAAAGTCATATAATCGAACCATTTGATCTGCTAGATTCACTCCCCTCAAATATTTATTGTAGAACTTGAGCATTTTCTAACTCGAGAATTCTTTCTTACTGCCATCTTTCATGGTTCTTTCCTTACAACTTCAGCAAACTTGAAAGTATCAAGTAAATGGACAGATGAGAAAAATATTCACGGTTTGATTTTAGTTGTGCAAAGTTATCACTATTTAATTAAAGAAACTTGGTTATTCTCTTCCTTAATTTTTATTTTTATATGTCAGATGTACATTCCGAGTACCATGCACTCGTTATCAATGAGAAGAACCTATGAAATGTCAATGCAACATTCGGGCACTTGATAGTGTTGGATAATTTTGTAACTACTCTTTCGCCAAGAGTACCTTCAGTGACGTTTATTTCTTTACCCGCATATATATTTAGATAGTAAACATATCCAGTTCTTGAATCCCAGCGAACCCAAATCTGTATACCTCGTTTTATGGGTTTCAGTAGTAAATACTGCTTCAGCGACAATCTTCCTTTCAATTTCGTCATCGATTCGTCAATACTCTGAAATGAGTATGAACGATATTTGCTGAAAGTTTGTTTGATACAATTGACAACTTCTTCGATGTAAAATTTTTCTTTGCATTAGATTTTTCTGAATTATTAAAATATAATTTTGATAATAATAATTTACATCGGTCTCTGGATATAGCCTTCTTTATTGAGATATTTCCCAATGATTCATTGTTTGACCAGTGATCGTTGAATCCTGGTACATGCTTGTAGCTGATAACTAGAGATACTCCCAATACAATCATACTTTTTCTTAATAACTTTCTCGAATATTTTCAATATGGCATTTGTGCATTCAGCAATTTGCATCAGTAGACTTCTGGGAAAAGTCTTCAGGAAATATTCGACTTCCTTCATCTGACTAGATAGATACAAAATAGCAGGAACATTATGACCCATTCCGTTGTGATAGTTCTCCAGATGAATAAAAGTGAGTAATGATGTTAAAATCAAACAGGAACAAAATGAGGCAACTGAGAACGAGACCGTAGAGCCATCTTCAGATGTCATATTTTGGAGTAGCATTAGTCAACAATTTACTTCAATATTCAGTCTACCTGAAATGCCTGTTGGGACACAGGTGTATAAAAAAACTGAAAATAATTATATTCAATAGAGCAACTATAGCTAAAATCAAGTTTATCGCTTACTAACAAACTAAGAAATAATATTAAATACAACTTGCGATAAACACTATCAAAAATACAACAATATAGTGCAAAATTCAATTAGCGAAGTGTCACGACTCAATTCATGATCAAATTGATGCGCATTTGAATAAAAGTGAAATGAAAATAAAATGCTATGCATTGTACGACTGGTAAAATTTATTTTTAATGTTTAAATGGTAAATAATACGAATAAGGGACTCTGAGTGCTAACCAGAAACAAGGGTTAGAGTGGAAGATCATATCAGCTGCATGAACTCCGCCCAGCTTCATACATCCAAAATGTTTGTATGTTGTGTATATTAATATGTATTTTTTTGGAAAGAAGTTAAAGTCTAATAAACATAAACATAAACATCTATTTCTACTAGCAGGCGTACTAATTCTATGGGCGGGACAAATATGTCCCAAAAGAAAAAAGACTACAAAGGGTTAAGAGTTTCAGTTTACAGTTTTTGCAACGGAGCTGCATCAGTAAATAGTTGGAACGTGGCAGAATGTAAGATGTAGTAGCCTCTATAATTGCATATAAAATAGACTCTATTCATTTATTCATGACTCTAAAAAATCAATTCGCCTTTTTAGTTCCCAAAAAGTCTCTTATTTGAGTTCGAATTGTTCTTATGGAAAATGTTGCGTTTTCTATTGTTGGCTTCTCTTATTTTTTTCAAAGATTTCTTAAAAATAGATGCTTGAGTACCATTTAGAATTGATCGTTCGATAATATTGAAGCAGTTGCCACAAATCCGTATTTTTACAAAAAATGTAAGTGATATTTTGTTTCAAAGTGTTTCGTATGTGAACAATATTTCTTAGAAATCACTAAGCTTGAAGAACCTAAATACCATCTACTGTTGTTTACTTTTGAGCTCATATGCATATGTCCATAATTCGTTAGCGGTCATGATATCACAGACGTGTTTTGAAGCAACGCAATAGTATTTCTTAAGAATTTTAATTGACACGAGCAGTTTTAAAACAATTGTTAATTTAATTAGAGCCAAATATTCAGAGAATATATACTGATCCTACTAATTCCCAAGGAAGCCTTATTCTCGCCATATGTCGCATTATGATCTTGCAATATCAGTTAAGGCACAGCCACAATGTTTTTTGATACAACAACCAATATATAACCGGTTTTGATGGTGTTTTATCGCTAAATTAAGTTTATTAAAGCTTAAAGTTGCTGAGATAATCTATGTCCAAAATTGTAAAAAATAATCAAACAATCGCACGGAAATGATCACGACTTAATTCCATCGTTTGGACATCAATTTTTCATGTCACCCTAAACAATCCAAATGGACGATATGAGCAACATTATTGACAAAAAGTAGAACTATACGTTAAGGTCACCAGTAGTAAGGTGGCATTTAAATCATCTATTTAGGTTAAATATGCGCCTTTCTGTTCGATAACTGGTTGATATTTTGAAGGTAATTTCATTATGCCCTTGTTCCTATTGGCAAAACACTGAGATACTTGATTTTCACAAGTCTTGAAGAGAATTTTTAATCAGCAAAATTGTTTGCCATGGACAGAAACAGATATTAATCACTTGGTGTTAGGTCCGGACTATCAGGTGGATTCATAAGAACTTCCCAACCAAGCTTCTGGAGCATCTAGCAAGTTTCTATCGATTTGTGTGGCCTGGGGTTGTCCTGATGGAATAATTCCTCTTCTTTTGGTCAAATTTGGCCGCTTCTGGGCGATTGCATCCTGCAGACGTTTCAATTGTTGACAGTATAGTTCTTATTTAAGTGGTTCGTCGTAGATGAGCATATTATAGTAGACAATACCCCTCAAATTCCACTAAACACACAGCAAATCCTTCATAGCCGTGAATCCTGGCTTGGCCGCCGTTTCCGCTGGCTTACTGCGATTTAACCACCACCGTTTTCGCTTGAAGTTGTAAGAGATCCACTTTTTATTACCAGTCTCCAACCGCTTCAGAAATGGGTCGATTTTGTTACGATTCAACAACAATTCGCAGATGGAAATTTGGTCCTACAGGTTTTTTGCGTTAACTCGTGTGGAATCGATACACCGAGCTTCTTTTTGTAACTAGCCTTGACAAATTCCAAACGTTTAAAATCTTTAGAACTTGACCAATTCAAACAGAGCTTATATGACGGTGGGACTCGACAATATCCATGACTTTAACGATATTTTCGACAATTGGCCTTCAAGGGAATTAACGAAACTAGAAGCGTGATTGGTTGTTACAGTATTATGACTATAAACACAATTTACATTTTCAGCCGCCTGGCTTGTGGTTTCGCCTTTATCGAAGGATAACTGGAAAATAGGGCATATTTTATCTTTGCTAGTGCCCATCCTTGACGCGCGCTCATATGAAACCTAGTCAACTAATCACAAATCTGCAAATCTGTCAGAAAAGTTTTTACAGTACGAACTCTCAACTTCTTAACGCTATCTAGTGGAACCCGATCGGAGTTATACAACGTGAGATACAGATAACTAATGCCATCTATTGGAAAATTGATTGACTACACCTAATACCAAGAAAGACATTAATAATAATAATGGGATGCGACACTGAAAAAGTTAATATACATGTCAACCTAAAAATAGATAGAGAAATAAATTAAAGAAGTTCATAGAATGTATGGATGTTAGTGATCGAAATTGCAGGACCGATATCATCTACTGCAAAACATAAAATACTTAAAATTAGACCAATCGGTTTGGTATAAACATAATAATAGAAATAAACTTTTGCGCTACCTTAAATTGTTTATTCATAAGACATTTATTTTCTGGAATTTTAATCTTAGAAGCTGATATTTGCAAGTAAAATTTTATTTCACTGTCATGCAATTTGATTTATGTATTGCCTGTGATATTTTTTAACTAGTAGTCATGTAGATTTCATGAGCTTGATAGGTAAATCTGGTGTAAAAAGTTCTGAGCGCTTTTTCAATTTATTACCACTATGAAATTACCATAGTTGGGATTATCTGATTTGAATGAATTATACGCAGTTCTTCGAAAATGCTTGACCATTTTAAAGGCGAGTTTATAATTTAGCGAATAATAAAGGCGTCTTTATTGTCAAAAAACACAAGCAGATTATCTTTCGAGATAAGCTAGCTTTGTTCTATCAAAAAGTGCCTGAAGACGTGTTAATAATTTGATCCAAAATCTGATCTATACGATGAGTACCATAGAAACTTTCATCCAAGCCTCAGTACTTCTGACATGTCATTAACGGTGTGTGTGACCTAGCGTTGTCTTTATTGAACACCGTTCTTATTACATAATTATGATCATTTTTGGTTGATCATTTGCTTCAATCGAGTCACTTGTTGATAGTAGAGAGTTTAATTGAGTGCTTGGTTTAATGAAAGCAGCTAATAATGTGTGATTCTCTGGCAATCCCAACAAACACACAGCAAAACCTTCTCGGCCGTTAATCCGGGCTTAGCGAATGTTTTGGCCAACTCTTTTTTTGACTTTTGTTTTCATATGTGACCTATTTTTTTATCACTAATTACCATTTGCTTCAAAAATTGATTCATTTCATTACGTTTCAGTAAATAATCGCAGGCATGAAGTCGGTCCAAAAGGTTCTTTAGCATCAACTTGTGTAGCACCCATACATCGAGCTTTTTTATTGAGTTGTAATTGAGACACGATAAGTAGTATGTAAACGCCCAAACGATCAAATATTTTTTTATTGAGGCTAGCTTTATGCAAATAGCTCTAAACGATTATTTTGGCGAACTTTAGGTTTCTGGGCAATGGAATAATTGCTTACATGTCGGTTCGACTCGATGATTGCCGTGGTTTTAATGACATTAACAGCAGTAATTTTTTGGCCGCTCGCTACTTTTTTTACCTTGATCGTAGTGGTATTGAACAATATATCTTTTTTTTGTTTCTTACCTTTATTTTTAGAACGCTGTAACACAAAACTGGCTTGACCAAACACAAAACTGCCAAAGAAGTTTTTTGAACCATAATGTTACCTTTAAATCGCTGTATATGGTAGTATAATCCGACATCCAGTGAAAACGCTCAAAACCCTTTTATTTACCACTTAGTGTATTTCCTTAATTAACGACAACTTTTATTAAATAGTTCCTTTGAAACTTTACATTTTATTAATTTAATATCGATGGTTAATAATATGTTTAGTATAAAGAATTTCTATTATTATTATCTAGATAAAATCTGCCCTAAAATGTATATGTTTTACATAAATATGTATTTAAGAGAAAAATTAATTTATTTTTAATTACCTTGTTTCTTGTTTCAATAATTATTATAAAAGTTATTTTACGTAGACATAAATCTTGATTGAAAGTTTTAAAACTACTACAATTTATATTTTCCGGTTGTTCTACATTATTTATACAAAGGGTTCGGCTTTACGACAGAGACTGGCATTTCTCGCGGGCGGTGAATGGAAATTTCTGTTTAAATTGTTAAATAAAGCCGAAAGAAAATCAAAGCAATTCACGTTGTTTCTTTACGCCGTCTATGTAACGCGTCTGGCTAAATATGCATGCTCCGGATAGTAGGAAGCCGACAATGAAACTTTAATTTAGCCAAACAAAAGGAAATCTCCGACAATAGTGAAGTTACGTGTGCTGAATTGATTCTGTTACATACACGAAGCTCTTCTGATAATCACGCCATTTGTACAGTGCTAGCGTTTAATGTTCGTTTTATATTGTTACGTGTTTAAGTTATCTTGAACAAGTAGGTATACACAAACTCAATAATTAATTAATACAAGTAAACTTACATTTAGAGGAATATATTTAATATTTGCAGGTTACTATTTATATATTTTATATAATGACTACATATAGACTATTTATAAAATAATTTGTAATCGCTTTCTCTATAGTGGATAAAGTGATTACAAGTTATTTTATATTGAATTATCTTCACGTAACTCATTAATCAATATGACTACATGAATGGAAATAAATATTAATTCTATGGTGAATAATTTATCTTTTCAAATAGTACGCTTTTTAATGTCTATAAAGATATGGTAAAATAATAAAATAAACATTTTTTTAAATGTATATAAAACTTTTTGTACCTATGACCAATATTTATACAATTACTGTATATTTTATTATTGATTGATATTTATTATGTTTTTCTGTTTTCAAAAACTAATTTGAGGTAATGATTAATTACATTTACGTGTCGGCCTCAACTGACAAGTCTTTTCAAAAATTCCTCGTGCAGAACACTTATTTATAAAACTAACAATGTAAGCGTGATGATTGAAAAAGTTTTTAAGTAGTAATTGGATGTTTCGAAGTTTACCGAATTAAACTATCCGTTCTCTAATAATGGATACCGCACGTTCGGCTACTAAATTAAATTCTTCGTCAATTGATAAATCCTTTGTAACTCTATTCAATTACCGGCTTAATATAGGTAATGTGGTAATAGATTTTCGAACAGCAAAGCGATGAAAATCCATGCTTTCCCAAATGAATTTAGTGGCAGCATAAAATTTAAATATCACTACTTTGTCAATCACGGTCTGATTATTATCAAACTAATAGTAAATAACCAAAACGAGAATTACATATATTTATACAAAAAATACACATATTTATACAAAAAAAACCAAATCAGTTTGTTCGTTATATGCGAAATTCCCAGGTACATACATTTTTGGGCTTATATGATTGATATTTAGTTAAATTAGATAATTTAAAATATAAACAACAAAATATTTAGGCTACTTCATGTTAAGCTATGGATTTCATATAATCTGTATGTTTTAAATAAGTTCTACGTGAGATCTCTTGTTCCCAAAGGTTGACATTCCTTGTACCATCATACGTACATTCCCCACCGTCTGCTGTTGCAAACTTTTTGAAAATTCAGACAGGGGCTTTTCCCAAATGGAGTAACTTAACAGTATTGCGGACGGGGATAGGAAACGTTCAACATGGCCGCTGAAAATTCACTTTGCATTTTCACAACTGGCGCAATTTAATTAGAAGTTGTTCCTGTTCTGGGATTAGTTGCAGAGGGTTTGCAGTGTAAACTCTGGGGATGTATTTATTTGTCGAAAAGGATACCCTTACAATATAGTTAAGTTTGAGTATTTAAAAAAACTATTTTTTTAAACCCTAAGTATTATATATTTAAGAACAAATATTTAAAATTAAATGAAATTACACTGCCGAAGATCCTTACATCCTACATTTGTGTACACATGTTTAGAATTAAGTAAAGCACTATTATAAGTAACTATTAAATCGGTGGTTGTAGATGTCGACTGCATGACACAAAAAATAAAAATAAAATGAATAAATTTTTGAGGAGTAATGATTAAAAATTCGTTTGCGATTGTTAGAAATATTTTAATTTTTAAAGTCGTTTAGAGTGATTATATTAGATTCAATTGTTTTTATTTGTAAATTAACAAGTATTGATTAAATATGTATGGTATAGAGTATATAACATACATTGAATGTTATGTGAAAATTAAGTTTTATTTAAATATTTTTATCGGTTGTTTAGAACTTAATTGTATAACATAATAATTTATGAAAGTAGGTAATGAAATGTCAATTATTTCATTTTAAATATATGCGTTCGTTTTTAAAATAACTCTGGTCTAATAATTTTATTTGTCTTAAAATAAAACATAATTACTGTATAAATAATAAAAATCTCTACACTAAAAAGATTTTAAAAAATGCCACATTTCAAATTACTCGAGTACTTTTAACTTCCATATTTAATGTTTTCATTTTTTGGTTTGCAATAAATGTTGACCTCGGTCGCACCCCCTAATCTAGAAAACATTCAAAAGGGGTTTAAATTTATTAATATACATATTTTTCATTATGTAATATATAATTTTTTTAATTTGTGCACTATAAATAAATTGGAGGGTAAAATAGTAGCCACACAACTAGATCTACGCTGATGAGATCCAAAATAGACGAAACGGGTCCGTGACTGTTGTTGACAAAAATAATCAAGCTTTATAGTTTTGATATTTTTGGCAGCGTTTTGAATATTCCTAATATTATGTATTTAATTAATTGGAGGATGTGATAATACCCACCCATCCCAAATATAAACAAATATTTAAACTTAAATACTGCTCATAAGTTTTAAACGAGACTGGTAAGCCTCGCTAGTTAAGTTAAAATAAATATATAGGGTAAACGTGTGACCTTGGTTACACCATCAAATCTGTAAAACATTCAAGAGTGTTTTAAAATTATTTAGTCACTTATGCATATATTAAATTATTAATTTGCGCTTGATAGATTAAATAGAAGGTGAAATAGTGATCACAAACTGGTCCTATATATAAATTTAGACTTAAATTTATAAATGCTGATTATTTTTGAATTCAATTGTCACGATATAGTTTATTTAATGAAGGAAATGTCTATAACTTAAATTCATATGCATATGTAAGGTGTGTGAGTGGTTGTTTCATCTGCTAATTCGTAAATCATTTGAGATTATTCTAAAATCTTATTTTAATGTATGAGAAAGTAATATTCTAGTTTTAATTTTAATTTTTATATAATAACTTTTACGAATAAACGTATGATAAAATAATAGGAGGATGAGGTAGTAACTACCCACCTACCTATACATTTATATTTATGTAAATACAATGTTGATTATTTTTAAATTCTATCCTCATTACGTGTGTCTATAACTGAGGTAAAAATACATATACAGATAGGTGGGTATCCTAGATAATACCTCTAATCTGTAAAATATTTAAAATGTTTTTAATATTATTTACTAATATCTTTCTTAGTATTTTCTTAGTTAATTTTTGCTCACTCTACATATAAATTCATACCAAAACACTGCTGATTATTATTTTGAAATCAGTCCTCATCATAGCTTTGTTATTTTTTTAATTGATGCGAATGTTTCAGCTTAAATTAACATTAATATGTAAGGTGGGTGAGTGGCTTCAATCACACCCTCTAATTTCTAATATTTTCTAAAGGATTCTAAAATTACTCATTTACATATTTCTTAGTTTTATGTAGCAGAAAATTTAATTTTAGTCAAATATATAAAATAACTTGTAATCACTTTCTCCACAACTGTGGAGCATCATATTCACGTAACTCATTAATCAACAATAACATTAACACTATAAAAAGAACATCAAGATTTTTTCAAAACACAGTTGATTATTTGTTCATTATTTTGAAATTAGTTGCGAGAGTCTCTAGTTGAAGTTAAAATACATTTACTTACAGGTTAGATAGGTGTCGTCGATCACACCCTTTTATTTATAAAATATTTTAGAGGATATTAAAATTATTGATGCACTGTTTTGTAACTTAAACACTCAGTTTCAAATAGTATTGTTTCTTTTATTTATCGCTACAATTGTTTCGCCACACTATGGCTTCTTCAGGCGAATAATGTTTATGTATGTAATAGAGATAATCATTCGTCTGATGATGCCACAGTGTGGCAAAACAATTGTAGCAATAAATAAAAGCAGCATTTGAATGTTTGTTATTAAGTTACAAAACCTAACAGTGCATTTAACATGACTTGCAACAATTAACAGCTAAAACAATCAAAGTATTAAAATTATTGATTAACATATTTTATATATACAATACCTTTATTTAGAATATTCTCTCTTTTAAGTACATTTTGTACTCTGCTGTTCTGTTTTCCATAATCTCTTTTCCTCCCCCTATTCCTGCCCCAGCCTGGTCAGCATCTTTTCCCTGGCTCCGTCTTCTCCCATTTAATTTCTTACCATTCTACATGCATCCACCCGATTCTCTTCTACTCCCTTGCATTCCTTTGCCAGATGACTTACATATCCTTCCCGTTCTTACACTCTCGCCCATCTATTTCTTCACCTTCTTTCACTTTTTCCAAATCTAGGTATCTTGACCTCCTCTTAGATATCTACTACTTATTATGGCACTCATATAATATTCACTCTTCTCCATATATTTTGGTCTCTTTTGTATGTCAACTTCCTTTACCATCTCATGCACCTATCCCACCTCATTTACCCCTTACTCCAACCATATATATCCCTTGTCCAATCTCAATAGCTTCTTCTCATGCATTGATTTCTCCACCCCCAAAATCTGCTTCGGAAATCACAACTGTTTTCTCTCAAAGCTTTCGTATCTCCTTATACCCCATACAAAAAGGTCGGCCTTACGTGTGCATTTCATAGGTCGCACTGTCATCCATCCACCTTCTCCATTTTTCTCTAAGCCCACGCTTTCCTCTACTTCCCTAGCACTTTCTTGATATGCTCATAATAACCTCCCCAAATCTTAAAGATGAAACCAGATACTTAAATACGTTCAATCCGTCGATCATCTCTACTTTCTATTCTATTTTTTTACCTTTCTCTCGCTTCCTTTGTTCCCAAAGCTCATACACTCGTTTTTCCAATATTTACCCTCAAATCTCTCGTATCCAGATTTGTTACTTGTTCCTACATTAAAAATAATAATGGTGGTCGTCGACTACTTCATTTTTGGAGACGGTTTCTTTGCGATGGTTTTTGGAGCGGCCTACGCCCTCTTCGACTTCATATATATACATATATATATACTCGCATAATACACAAAGTAATATAAATTGAAAACCGCCCTCAATCCATGTATAGAATAGAAGATTCTCAACGCCTTCCAAACTCATGAAAGGTTTTAAATAAATTAAAAAAGTAATAAATAGAATGGTTGCGACCGTTACTACGTGGTAATCCATACTTACACTGAATTGAAAAATTCACTATGTTTTAACCACAAATAATATAATTGTTTGTGGTTAAAACATAGTGAATTTTTCAATTCAGTGTAAAAAAGTAAAAATCATCACTATGGAATAACCACGAAAACGCAATAACACACAATATCTATACGCAGGTGAAACCCCCAACAGAACAACCAATTACACACCGATAAATGACACGCAGCCAAATCAGAAAGAATGTGGCACCAAATTAACGGCAATCCAGTAATTCCTTGATATACACAAGCGAGGATACCTGATGAAGATGACAGAAAGTTCATCAAAACGTCATGCATATACACAAATTACACGGAAAAGCACACCAAAACCTACATTAACATGTACTTATATACCTATATATTAAATAGCTTTAGGCTCAGCGGGCATCCCATTCTCACCTCTTCTCTACCATTCCCTCACTCATCCCACTGCTTCTCTGACACTATCAATCTATTCCTCGATATGCCACTCTCAGATAAAAAAAACGCATACACACTCACATGCTTAACGGTCCTGCCCAGAGTAAAGACCTTGTCCCTCGTTTATCTCCCCTTTTAAAAACCTCCCTGTGCATGTGGTATTAATTGTCTCTCCTCTATGTCCTCGTCCAGCATGTTCTTCACTATAGTTATCGTTACTTTATATCCGGTGTTTGGTGATGGTGATACTTCCCTGTAGTTTACCACTTTTCCCTGTCACTTCCTTTGAGTATAGGGCATCTTTTCCTACCAAATTCTCTTCTCTTCATTCCCTCATTTTAACTCTCTCGTCTTCGTCCTCTGTGAAGTCTACCACTTTTCTCCTTCCCTCTCATCTACTTACCCCTCCTAGATTCCCGTTCTATTTCTTACATTTCTCACTTGTCCAGCACCACCTCCGCCTGCCCCTTCCTTCATCCGTATTCCTCATATTTTTACCTCGCTTTTACAGATTCTTAGTTTTTCATCTTCTTTTCCTTACCCTAACTTCCTATATCCTCTTATCTCCCCTCTTGCCTCTGTACTCTTTCCCCGACCTCCTCTCCTCCATCTTCGCCCGTCTTCTTTTTACTATTTTTTCTTGTTCTCCTCCTTTACCTTGCTCTTCCTGCCACAACTCATCATGACCTTCTCCAACTCTTCCATTGATCCAACCTTCTTCGACTTAACCTCATTCTCTCTGATCTCCTCAATCCTTATTTCTAGCTTCAGTGGCCAATATTGTGAGCTCACGCATAATCCACATCCATCCTTTTCACCTCTCCCCTGTCATACCCACTCACCCCCTTATTAACTAACCGATCCTTCGTTATCCTTCCGTACCAATCTCCCTCCGTACATCCATTTATTATCTCCCATCCCTCTTCTATCGCCCACTGTTGAGACTCTTTGCTATCTTCTCTCTTATCTCCTACCAATTGTTGTTCACCTACAACACCCCCACAGATGTCCTCTGCCTTCCACACCTCCTTTGATTGCCTGGCCTTTTTATTATCACTACTATCTCCCCCTTCGTTCTCTCTTTAGTCTCATTCTTTTATTTCTTCTTCATTTCTCGTCTCAAGTCTCCCGATAACCCCTCTCTATATGTCTTTCCCTCTCGTCCACTCTTCAAAAACTCCTCCCCGTGCCCTCTTTTCAGTTTTGCCTTTTATTTCTGCCACGTTCCAAATTTCTGAATTTCTATTATTAATACGTCCTCCCTTATGCACCCCTCTCCTAATCTTTGTATTCTCCACCCCTTCTGTCTTTAATAATTGTTTGTTCCTTCTATTAGCCCCTCTTTGTCATAGCACCATCTCCACACCTATCCATCTATTGTCAGCTTCGAGTACCCCCTCCTCGCCTCGTCCCTTGTCCCATTCCTTCTTTGGTCTCTTCCTTATGTTCTTTTATACCTCTCTCTTTTTTTGCTCTTTATCCTTCATCACCCTAATCTTATGTCCCCCCTCACAACATCGCCACTATTACCTCTCGCGCCTCATCCGCTCTGAAGCTCTTATTCATGTTTACGTTCACTTCCACCATCTCTTTCAGGAATTTCCCTATTTCCCTATCGTTCCGGAATTATTTTCCGCTTATTATTACAATGTTGTCCCTTCTCTCCTATATCTCTATTTCCTTCGGTAACTTTCTTTGGCCTTATCGCATATGATAATTTATTAGTGGATGGTTTAGTTTAAAATGACGATTGAAATAATTTGGAAATAAATTAATTTATAATTTGATAAAAAGTATTTTTTGATATTCTTTCTATAAAGTGAAGTGGGGTAAATCCGTACACAGGGCAAATCCGTATTAAGCCTAACACCGCACTATACAAAGGAAATGTTGGCTGCAGCATTGACAGAAATTAAAGTTCGTCAATAGACTGTTTATAGAGTTCGTATGCACTTTAAAATACTAAAAAATACAATTAGTGGCTGAATCCGAAGAAAAGTGAACAAAATAGTGAATTCCGAGGAAACACAGTAGTTTCACGTGAAAATGAAAAACAGCTTACCGAAGGAGTGTTAACCTTGGAAAAATATGGATTTTGGTTGTCAAGAAAAGAAATGTGGTTGCTTGTTGGACAGTTTATTAAGGAAAATAACTTGAAAATTTCCCTTTGAGATAGTACCCGAAGAAGACTGATTTTTAGCATTTAAAAAAGAAAGAACTTATCCTTAAAGAAGGCGCAGTATGTTGAAATTGCTCGAAGGGGAACTTATAATCCTATCACAATTCAAAATTATTTTACTTTACTAGAATCCACTCTGAAAGACCTTAATTGAGAAAATAGTCCTTCAGGAATATAGAACTTGGATGGAACAAGTTTCTGTACGGATTCATCAAAAACTAAAATAGTCAGTGCGAAGAACAAGCCGGGCACTAGAACAATTAGTGTCCATGGAAAACAAAACATCACTGTTTTATTAGCAGCATCTGCTACGGGGAAAAATGCCGCCGCTGATAATTTTTAAAGGAAATAATTTTTGGGACGAATGGCGTGCACAAGAAAATACTGTTTTTTTTAACACTACCTATGCCGCAACACAAAACGGATGCATGAAAACAACCGTCTTTGAAAACTATTATACAAAAAGTATTTGCTGTCAATATGATTACTCAACACATATGAGCGGTTTAATATAGCAAGTAATGCATTTGCAAGTTACCATTCTAAAACTACTTTCACATACAACTTACATCTTACAACCACTAGATATCAGCGATTTAAATCTTTAAAATCGACTTAGGAATAGAGGCTGATGTCCTGGCAACGAAAGCATTTAGGGGAGAGATTGGCCAAAAATTTCTTCGCTCAAATGATTGGTGAAATTTGGTGGGATTTGAACACTGATATTATTGCCATATACAGTGGTAAAAAGTGGTGTTTTATTTTATCCTATTGATATAATTGTTAATGGCTTTCAAAAAGCTGGAATTCACCCATTTTCTCTAGAGGTGGTGCACTATTCAGTTTTGATGTTGATTCTCTAAAACAGTGGCAAGAAGCAAAACAAACCAAGGTGAATCAATTGTATGAAGAAATGATCGAAGAAGTTGTTTCACACCTTTCTATAATGATTGAGTTATGTCCTGTTGAACACCAGTTTATGATTACCCTGGACAATTCCATTAAATTACCTGGTTGGTAGAGAATTGCAATGTAACATCAAATTTCACGGAAATTGTTAAAAAGAAGAAAAGAATTGCAAAAGGCGAGGATGTTATAACTTCAGAAGAAGCGAAGTTACTTTTGTTTCTTAACAAAAACATCAAGGAAATCTTCTTTCAAAGAAGATGATAATTTATGTAGCATTTTTAAATGCGATTTTCGCTGTTACGCTAATAAAGAAAATTGGATCCAGTGCAGTAATTGCATGAACTGGGTTTGTGGATGATTGAATAAAAAATTGAATTTTTATTCTTATATTATTTTATTTTATTACTACTAATAATTCTACTTTTACCCCATAATATAAGGAAATTTAAAGGTTTTAGTGGAATTGATAGAAAATACATAAGTTGAAAGTAAAATTTTACAACTTCTGGGTCGGACTTCCTCAGTGCACTCAATACAGTTTCTAAATGCATCTAAACATATAATTGGTGTATTATAAGTTTCATAGTGTTGTCTTAGTCAAGATATTTTTTAATTCTCATAATATAATTATACGAAAGCTAAGGATGTGCGAAAAATTGATTCATAAATTGTGTACTAAAACATAATTTTGTAAAAATGAATTATATTAAAAAATTAATACACTGTAGATATATCATATAACATGGAAATACCATTGCTAATTTTACATCTATACTCTTATTAAATATCTAATCGATTACATGTAGAGATTACTTGTGGCTTTAATCGTAAGAACAATAACTACATATAGACATTCGACTTTGGTACATTTCAAAATAAATGTCGTGTTATTCTGTAATATCATCAATCCAATGTAGGGCTTGACTGGGTGAATTGCGAGGTGATGAATGTGTGTCAGAGATAAATCTCGGAGCACTTCATTGTTCCCAGCAGCGCAACGTAAAGCGGTCAAATAGAAACTAGGCGGCAAAACGTTTACCCATCATTTCTCCCTTGTTGCATATATTTTAGAACATTTCACCACCAGAACACAAAATGTGCTAAAATACATCATTGAGTAAAATATTTTACATATAATAATATTATATTAGGACTTATTACATTATTTAAAATATATATTTATAATTATACATACATATTATACATACATATATAAGATTTTAGCTAAAAAAACATCTGTCAAGCAGCATAATAATTGTTATGTCGTATTATTGTAACTCTCTAATTTTATATTAAAACTAAATTTTATAGGACAAAAATAATGTACTGATTAATCAATTATTCAATTATGTTTAGTACCTACATGTGTATTACTGTAGTTTCCTTTAATCTGCAAATACTAAATGAGTGGTTTAATTACGACCTTAAAAATATTTAATTGAACAAGCAAGACAAAGTTTTTAATTACATTTTCTTTCATCGCAAAACCATTTTAATTGCTTACAGTGTCTGTATAAATCCTTTAAGGATACTCTTAAGGAAAAAGATAAGAGTCGAAATAAGCACAGCCCGGAGGAGTACGACGTACGGATCTTGTGAGCTTCCTGGGCTCCAATTAATTAATGCTCCGAGCCTTGCTCTTCCACGTTATTTCAGCAGCGACAAAGAGCCGCGTCTTTCTCGTGATTACATAATGGCGAATGGGGCCCCACAACATTCAGAAGTTTTCGCCCGTTGCGTGGTCCGAGAGGGCATTTAAGGGACCCGCGTGAGCCCCGAGGAGGAGTCGTGATCATTTTCCTTATATCCCCATATAACTTTTTAATGGGTAAATAACCTTGATATGTTTATCGATATACTTTTACAAATATGAATTCTTATTATGTATTGCTATAAATAACCATTAATTTGTATTTATAGAACGTATTAAGGAAACATTAATTTAGAAACGAAAAGATTTTTTTATATTGTAAAAAATATATTTTTTAATGGTTTTATATCATTGCAGTAAATATTTCTGAAATTATTAAAGATATTGAAATGAAATTTCACATCACGATAACTTTAATAATTCCAGAGAAAGAAATTCTTGGTTCCACGCCTTTGCCCATCAGAGTATATATACAAATTAATAGAGAGACAGCTTAATTAATTTTTTTTATATAAGTATACATTCTGTCTAATGCTCTCCAATGCATATAATGGTTTTATTCTGTAAAATTTTTATTTTTAATTTAATTGTTTTATTAGATGACTTCTGGTAATCTTTTAGATCTCTCTTGGTGATTCCTTCTAGAAAATCTCTAGCCTCTTATTCACTCTATAGTATGCTTTGCGAAGAGCTACACGTAATTTATTATCTATATTAAGTTCAATCTAGAGTGAACTAAAATCTGTTATAGATTTCGTGATAACTCATAGGAAATAAATTAATGATTAGTATTTTGAAACGTGTCTCAAAAATAACTAGACGTCTTAGGATAAGACAAGTATTTAAAATATGAATAAAACAGAAACATTTTCTCAGGCTTTCCTTTTACAGAAAGGTAAAAAAGTAAAGGAAAATCGAATAGTAGACGAAAATGATGATAAACATTCAAATATCAACAATGAAAAATTCGTCAATTATTTAGTTGGACTGTTGCCACATAGAACTTTAATTATGATAAACTGCAACGATGAGGATATTATATAAAATTGGATTCATTAAAGTTAAAATAAGGAAAACTTATAATACTAAGGGTTGCCATTATCAGTTTCATTAATATTACCTCAATTCTCGTTTGAAAGCCATGTGCAAGACCCAAAAGATGGGAAAATGGGCTCCACATGAATGAAAGACAGCATGAAAACCGAAAAACCTCTTGCGAAAATCTGCTCGCCAGGTACAAAAGAAAGTAATTTCTCCATCGAATTGTGATTGGCGATGAAAAGTGGATATATTTTGAGAATCCTAAGCGTAAAAGATCATGGGTAATTCCAGGCGAACCATCAACATCGACTGCAAGACCAAATCGCTATGGACGGAAGACAATGCTCTGTGTTTGGTGGGATCGGAAGGTTATGATCTATTATGAGCTGCTAAAACCTGGCGAAACCGTTAATACTGAACCCTACCGACAACAACTGATCTTTGAATCAAGCTTTGCGTGAAAAACGACCAGAATATCAAAAAAGCCAACACAAAGTGATTTTGCTTTATGATAATGCACCATCACACACAGCAAAACTGGTCAAGGAAACGCTTGAGGCGTTTAGTTGCGAAAATGTACGAAAATGACTCGATGTCTGGTTTACCTCAAAAGAGCAACAGTTTTTTTGGCGTCGCATCCACAAATTGTCAGTCAGGTAGGAAAAATGTATAGCTAGCAATGGACAATACTTCGAATACAATATTTTTTATCATTTTCATACAATAAACGTGTATTTTCTATACAAAAATTCCGGTGTCATATTTATAGACTTGGTATATAATATAAAAATCCAGTATCCATAATTGAAAATTCGCATCAAAAGTGACAATAATTAATCCAGATTTGAAAGATGGTAATTATTAGATTTTGAATATTTCATTCAGTAAAAAATAATACTTCAAAGCCAAAGTGTTTATCCACTCCCAGAACACAAATTAAAGTATATTATATATTTCAGGATTATGAGTATGGTTAAAATTAAAACAAAAACCTAAATATCACCAGAAGTATTGTCTAAACTTGCGATTATGGTACAAACACTAGAGACCTGCAAAAACAAGATAAATCAACAAACCAAAATATTCAGCAACAGCAAACTCACTAATCAATTTAACAATGACTGGACTCTACATCAATATCCAATCGATGAAATCAAAATTCAACGAACTTGACATCATTTTGAATCACAGTAATGGGGTAAACTGAATTGTGTAGTGATTGTCATTTATCGTTCACCTGAGGGGGATTTTGGCAGACAATAGAAAATTAACCCAAATGGATTTATTATGTGAATTCGGTCTTGTCCTAATGGTTGATTTTCTCACTAGGGCCTTAAATACAATAGACAATATAGCGTCAAATACAAAAAAGTGTACAGTGTGGTCATTTGAAACTGGAATATCTGTTGAAAGTTATCCCTATTTACAAAATAGGTGATAAAATGGACCCAAAAAATGGCCTATATCTATTTTGCCGATATTTTCTAAAATCTTCGAAAAGATTCTTCATAAACAATTGATGTCTTACTTGGAGAGAAATAATGTATTCGCCCCACAGCAATTTGGTTTTAGACAAGGTCTATCTACTACTTCCGCTATAGTAGATTACACCGAAAAAAACATAGATTGTTTTGAAAGAGGTGAATTACGTATTTCAACATTTTTAGACGTTTCCAAAGCCTTTGACTGTGTCCCATAATATTCTATTGCGTAAATTATTATGTTATAACTTACACCCTGAAAGTTGTAGGCTCTTATTATGTAATATCTGTCTAATAGGACACAGTATGTATGTATGTATGTATGTATGTATTTTATAACGGTGAAATCTCACAACAAATGGTAATTAAATATGGTGTGCCACAAGGGTCAATCTTAGGCCCAATCTTATTTCCAATTTACATTAATGATTTCCCTGGACATATGGCAGAATCGTCAGTATGTCTTTAGGCTGATAACACTACAGTCAGTAACTTTGGATCCTCATTTGATACCACAATTTTAAAAAGAAGCTGTTTCATGGTTCAATACTAATAGGCTTCAAATAAATGCAACCAAAACAGCAATTTTGATATCATCGCTATCAAAAATTAATCAGGGTGGTGATACTTTAACGGTTAATTTTCTTGAATTGCATTTGGATGGCCAGCTCTCTTGGGTCTATAATGAAAATGAATTGGCCAATAAACTCAGTCGAAATATATTTTTATTGCATCGACTTTCTTTTCCAATTTCTACTGAAATGCTGAGGGAAACTTATATTTCGAATATTCAAGCGCATATACGTTATGGATTATTTCCTTCATACGGCATCGCATATTAAGTCTGCAAAGGCGTGCTATACGTATATTATAGAAATATTAATATAGGGATGATTGTCGTTCAGCTTTCAAAGAACAAAACCTACTTACCTTACCATCACTTTATATATACGAATGTTTATTACATATAAAGAAAAACTTGCACCTGTATATCACTCATTCCGATGTTCATGAGCACAACACGAGGAAAAAGTATGATGTTCATCCAAATGCAATTCGTCTTATAAAATCTCATACAGGCTCCAGATATTTATAACGCTCTGCGTTTAGTTAAGATGTCTTCCATTGAAACAATTTAATCTCAAAATTAAACTGATTTTAATTAAGCAGACATTTTATACGTTTAATGAATATTTTCAGTTTGATTTTGCTAATATCGTTTAGTACCAAGTATTTTAGATATATTTATTTTATAACTTTTACTTAGTTTGTAAATAAATATTCCTATCTTATTTTAGTATTAAACCTGCAAACTCAATTTTATATACATGTACATTTTCAAAATCCATTTTATGCAAAATGATAAATGATATGACGTTATCATTAAGAGGAAAATTTAAATTTTAAATTTTTATTTTAATGTGTACTCTGTCTACTATTCCGTTTTTTTGCCAATCTGTGCATATGTCATTTTATTTTATTGTACATATACATACATATTTTTAAATATCATGTATATCCAAATTTTGTTGACAAATGTAAGGCTTACGCTAACAGCATGAATAAAGTAACATTAACATTATCAATATAATGTATTTTCCCAAGTGATACATGAATAAAAATTTCATAGTTTAATTCCCTTTTCGACTTAAAATCAATAGTTCCACAATAAAAAGTTTATAGAGTAATCAAAGGATGGACCATTTAAGAAACAGAGCACAGTTTAAAATACTGTTCTCATTGAACTTAAAAAATTTTGTAATTCGGAATTAAGAGATCTTCTAGTGAATAGCCTGAAGGATGCAAATAACAATTCAGAACGTTTTGATGTTCACGCGGCATTGTGTTGTTTATGTTATACAAAATTAATATCGGCTAAGAAGTGGAATTAAATCGTGAACATTTGCGTGCGATTTTTTTTATAACTTTCGACATGGACTAGTGCATCAATGACCTTAATTTGACTTTTGGGGAAAATCGTGGCCGTAGTTTGCTCAGTGATGCATTTCAGAGAACATTGATGCTGTGCATGGACTGATATTTCATGATCGTCATGTGATTAATCGTGAGATTGAGGCATCCTTGGACATTGGAAAGGCCAGCATATCTCATGAACATATAGCTGTGAAAAAAATGTTCGCGTTGTATCCCACATAATTTAGCAATCGCTCAAAAAAGACATGCCCAAGAAAAGATTGCGGTGCATCAATACATGTCTATGATATCGCAATTATTGTTTAGATTTTTAGAATTGCCTAATGTATTTTTTTCTTCAGGAAATTTTCCTTAAATCTGATCAATAAATAGCAAATACTAGCATGACAATAATATTCTAAAAGACCAATATGGTTTTACAGAAGCAGATATCATCTTCTTACATAATGGGTACAGACATTAGAGTTCAGTCTAATAAGACTAACTTTGGAATTGTAACTTAAAAATAATAATCCAAACTTTAAAGAATAAGTTATGGAATATTTTTATTGTTTTAAATCTGATTTTAGAAAGATTCTATAAAACTTCAACAGTAAGTATAATCTCTTTTCAATAATTCTCTATTAGATTTCTTTGGTGTTTCAAATTACGATAAATTTATCATTTATCACATAATTTAGCAATCGCTCAAAAAAGACATGCCCAAGAAAAGATTGCGGTGCATCAATACATGTCTATGATATCGCAATTATAGATATATGCGTATGAACTAAAAAGTAAACTTTATTGGTCTATCAAATGGAATCAAATCCAATAAAAGTTGTTTGCACACGAAGCTCTTTGAAGAAAGTGGTCGTCTGTTTTTTCTTATGGCAACTGTGAGATCTCGTATGGTTAATTCTGAATGGTCGCAATCATTTATTTATCAGAAGTCCTCAGAATAATAAGAGAAACCAATCACCGAAAACGCATCATTCTCCATCAGCAGAAGACGAGCTCTCCCACATCGGCTCAAAAAGAGAGATTTGGAGAACTGAATAAGTCAAAATGATGAATCAATTGCTATACAGCTCTAATTCATGCCCCAATGACTTCTTTTTGTTACTGCAAATCAAATATTAATTACGAGAACAACGTTTTTTAACACCTAACAATTCAAAATTCATGTTTTGGAAGTGGAAAAAGTGCTTCGAAAATTAGTTCAAGAACATGCAAATTGATGTTCACGGAGAATATTTTGAACAATAAACCCTTGTACGATAATTAATTTCCTTATTCCCGAAATACAAAAAACATCTTAGGTTTCATATATCAAAGACTTATGTTTAAATCAAGAATTGAATAATCAAAGTACCATTACAATATATAATGATATAATATAATAATATAAATAATATGTATATTAATAAATATTAACGTTAAACTACTTCTCCACATAATCAACTTGAAAATTTAAGCATTTGTCCTAATGTGTGATGAGTTTTTGTATCCCAACTTCATATTTTTTCGCTCGCCAGTGTATTGAGATACGCAATCACAGCTTCTTTCAGTTCTTTATCTATTACAATTTTTTTCGGCCAAAAGTCCTTGAGTTTATTGAACCGATGGTAATCTAAAGGAGTTTATCTGGACTCTAAGGTGGTGGGTTAAAAGTTTTCTATTTGAATTGTAGCAATAAATTGTATTAAAGTCCTTCACGTCGTTGTAGAAAATTAACTAATCATTTCAAAATACGAAAACATTTCGTAAATCTACAACAATGAGTCTTATTAAGGCAAATTTTAAAAAATTAAAAAAAAATTGTATATACTTATATATAAGAGTCTTGATGCAGATTTACGAAATGTTTTCATAAGTTAAAGTTATTAGTTATTAAATTATAGCACAACTTGTTGAGTAATACGGGTCATATGAGGTCTGGCATTGTCTTGAAGGAGAATAACGCCACTGGACAATAGACATCGCCGTCAATTTTGAATCTCCCAACGTTACTTCTTAAATCTTGTAAATATGCATTGATTGATAGTATCTCCACGGGTTATGAAGTCAATTAGCAGTACACCTAGCCGATCTCAAAAACGGCTGCCTTAACTTTTCGAGTAGACATTACTATTTTGATTTTTTTGGATTGTTTAGTGAATATGTATAATGCCACTTTATTGATTCATCTCAGGTGTTATTGTGGTACTCCCACTGTTTTCTTGTATATGTAACATATTCATAAACTTCAATGGGCAGAAGATGGGAATGCCTACTAAATGGCTTCAGTGACATCAAACGATGCATGAAAATAACAGCATGGTCATGCTCTAAAAAATACTTCGTAGATGCAGTCTCTCTAGTCCCTGCACTGAAGTTATCCACAAAACGGACCGTGTTATGCTCGAAAGGTACAGTCGTGCCTCCCGACTACAACCACAGCACACACGTTAACAATTAGGCATACTTAGTACAAATACAGTAGAGATAAGCACTGAATGGCAAACAGCAATGAACACTGACTTATTATGACAAGTGTTAAGTAATGAACACGATGTGAATGTTTATATATTTGCAATTATTTTGCTCACCGTGACCAATACAATTCTCTACGTTGTTGCAACCTCATGCTTCTCACCGAATTCCTTTAACAGGGATCTATTGTCTTCGAAATCGGTCGTCGTAGAAATCTTCCTAGTATGAGGATATGTTTGTGATACACCTGAACGGACTTTGCGTACTCGTGTCTATTTTAAAAATACCGCTGTTTCAAGCTGTTTGTCTTCGTATGCACTCGACATACACTGCTATGTTATATAGCAAACCTATGGGAATGTTGTGTCAGTAGTGACTATGCGAGTTAAGAAAGGATCTCTTTCAAAGGCATAATGTTCCAAAAACTATAGTTTAGTAAGAATGAGAGCAGGTATATACGGCACAAAACCCGAGACAAAGATTTCTGTCAGTCTCACCAAGGACACCACGGTGTTCCAAGCAGAGGAGATAGCTCTTCACCACTGCACAAGAGAAATAGCAAGAGAAGACACCAAAAGTAGGTCAATTGCTATATTCTCCGACAGCCAGGCGCTACTAAGAGCACTAAGCTCCACACAGGTCGAATCTAAGCTAGTGTGGGACTGTATACGCGCTCTTAACCAACTTGGCTGTCACAAAAAAGTAACAATCACATGGGTCCCAGGACACGGAGGACATCCGGGGAATGACATAGCAGACGAATTGGCCAAACAAGGCTCGTCAAAAGCAGTAATTGGGCCGGAACCCTCTTGCGGAATCTCCAAAACCGCAGTCAAACGATCCATAAAAAAATGGGTGGAGACACAGGCCCATACCTGAAGGACGAACTCACCAGGACAGAGACAGGCGAAACAGTTCCTTAAGAAACAATCGCCAAAATTCACGACCGAACTCCTGAACCAAGACAGGAAAATGGTCAAAACAATAGTAGGCCTGATAACAGGACACTGCAAGCTCAACAAACATATGAGCAAAATAGGCCTGGTGGAAGAAGCACCATGCAGATTCTGCCTAGAGGAAGAAGAGGACTCGTTCCACATCCTATGCCACTGCGAGGGTCTAACAAGGATTAGATATCAAAAGCTAGGCACTACAAACCCAAGCGCAGAGACTTATACCCAAGCCCCTCTGGCAGGGCTAATAGGACTAATCAAAGAGGCAAAGCTAGAGCCGGTCATCTGAGATAAACAGAGACACAATTTGACCTGGAAAGGTCGCGGTGGAATAGGCGCTGGTGCCACCCATATAACATCTATCTATCTAAGAATGAGAGGGACCTATGTTGCACACATTTTTGATAAATGGATGTGTTCTTTAACAATTTCATGAATAAATATTCATGGGACCTTTCCGAACGCTTGTCATCATAGGTGTTTCCTCTTCATATGTTGAAATTGTACCAGCACCGAAGAGACGACTGATCCTTAATATTTTCTCCCTACATATCCTTCATAACCCTATATTTACAACTGGTGGCGTTCTTTATTTTTTGAACATTAGAAACACTCACATTAACAGCACAGTCAATACCAGCTTGACGTAATTTTGCACAGGCAAATGATATAGAACTTAACATTTCACCTGAGCTCCTCTACATGTTGCAAACAGGTACTACTTTCCGAATATCCCTTGTACAACTTAGATTAAAAATTTGGTTAATAATCAAGTAATCAATTGATTAAAGAAATATCTTTAAACAGTTAAAACTTCAAGAAGATTTAAACTGTGATGAAATGTTTCTATTCTAAACTTTAAAAGTAAACCTTAATTACTTGGCATTCTTTTCTACTACATTAATATTAATTTTTAAAAATTCGATTTTTCCATATTTATAGATTATTCCAATATTTCTTATTTTACTTAATCGATAATGTCCAGAAATTTTCAATCAATACTATTAAGAATATTAAGAATAAACTTCGAGAGATCTTCAACAAATTTATTTTGAGAGTTTCTTGAATTTTGCAACAGTCCCTTTTTAGACTTCTTTCGAGAGTCCTAGAATATTATTTCCTAAATGTTTTGAATGCTATGAAGAATAATCTTCGAGAGTTCATCAGAAAATTTATTTTTTTTATATTGACAATTTGTTGAATTTTGCTACAATCCTTATTTAAACTTTTTTCAAGAGTCCTAGAAATTATTTTCCAGATCTTTAGAATTTTTCAATATATCCTCTCCAAATTTCAAGAAATTTTCTTCACTATTTTATTGTTTTTTTTTTATTTTCCGTTATCTTCAGAATTGTTCAGAAAATGTATTTTGCAGATTTCTTGAATATTCCTAGAATATTATCTTTTTTTTTAAATTTTCAATATATTCTCATCAAAATTTCTAGAAATTTTTTAGTTTTTTTAGAATTGCCTAATGTATTTTCTGCTTCCTTAAATCTGGTCAATAAATAACAAATGCAAGCATGACAATAATATTTTAAAAGACGATGCAGTACCTCGCAAATATGGTTTTACAGAAGCAGATATCATCTTTTTAGATAATGGATATAGACATTAGAGTTTAGTCTAATAAGACTCACTATGGAATTGTAACTTAAAAATAATAGTCTAAACTTTACAGAATAAGTTGTGGAATATTTTTATTTTTTTAAATCTGATTTTAGAAATATTCTATAATACTTCAATCATACAATAAGTATAATCTATTTTCAATAATTCTCTATTAGCCACAATAAAAATATTTATATAACAATAAGTTATTGCTGATTTTCTATTTTCACGACGCAATTAATTAATAATATTTTCTGAATCACCTAAGGGACTTTATTATATTTAATTATTAGTGGTATGAAAACGTCAAAATTATTTTCATTTAGCCTTTTAAACTGAACAACTACACAGTAACGGTCGCTACTATCATTTTCATTTAATATATTTTTTTATTAAATTAACTTTAAATACATACTTTTAAACTATATTAAGAGATTGAACGTTCTATGGACTTAATCGGACAGAAAGAACATCTGACGGAGAAATAATAAAATATTGGCGAGTGCTTTAACTGTACTTTGGCAGCGTATGATGAATGCGAACATTTCAGGATTTATTGCAAATTGAGTTTTTGCAAGTATATTAAGCGGAGTTAATGTAAAGTTGTAACCATAAATTGTCATATTCCACCGCATGAAATTACATAATGATACAGTTTAGTTTTATGGCGCATTGCAGTAATTGATGCCAAACGATTTATTGCTATTACATGTGCAGCCGAATAATAGTAACAAAATAACATACACTGTTTCATTCATAATTATTATACATGTTTTACTTATTTTAAACAATCGTTATGAAAACATATACATTTTACAATGAATTGAATTCTCACTTAACACGTGGTAAAACATTTTTATGTTAATAAGAAAGATTAATTAAACACTTGGTTTTGTTTCACTATGTGATTTATGTGTACATTTTGAGTTAATTTTGATAAATAACGATAATAATAATATTTTAATAGAAACTATTTTCAATATGCTGATCGTTATTCATGCGTTTATTTAACAAAGTAATCGTTGTGTGTTAATATAAAGCTTACATGGCAGTATCCACCCCAGCCAACCCTTTATAGATACCCTAACAACCACCACATTATTTATTGAACATTAAACATAGTTTCAAAATTCATTGCACCCATAAATAAATATTACGACGAAACTTGTACATTGGGCTGGTGAAAGTACGTAGTTAGGAAAAATTTATGGGCTGCATACGCTAAAAAATTAATAGTTTATAGCAACACTAATCTTGTACATTCTGTGAGAGTTGTATTTGTCTAGAAAAAAAAGTCCGATTATATTAATTTCAGTATTAGTATTAATAGCATTAACTATTATACATGATAAACACTTTAAACGTTTAACGGTCGTAACAATTCTTACGATCAATAAACAGGGTTCTTATGTACGAAGAAAGAAACAAAGGCGTAATTTCAACTATAGAGCGGACTTTTCTTTGTCACCAGAAGGAGAAAATGAAAGAAAATTGAGTCGCCTTCAGGGAAATGCAATGAATAAAGGCGAACAGTTTTCGTCCTTTGCCATCGTTATTAAATATTCTTACCCTGCAATAAACATTGTTTATTATTGAGATAGTTGCCTTTATTGTAAAGACACTATTTTATTTCCTGCTTTCAATCAGTACATTTTCTGTGTATGTTTATCTCTAGTATATGAACTACTAATCATAACTTCTAAAATTTGCATCGTGTTATATCATGTAGTTAAATTGCTCGCCAGCTATATTAATGTCAGCTATTACCTCAGTTATCTTCTCTTATAAATTATGGTATATTATAACTACAATAGGAATAATACGCACATGGTTTTATGATTAAATTTTTAGATTAAGTTCTTAACTCAAAAATTTTCAGTCGGTATCAAATCGTTATTAATTAAAAAAATAATCAAGATATTGTCATAAAGGTGCCATCTATTGTTTAAGCATTGCACTAGATCCCAGTTTGAGTGGATAACCACCGACAAATTAAGGGAACTGCCAACAGCAACAATTATAACAATAATGTTTACAATATTATTGTTATAATTGTCGCTCCACTCAAACAAAGATCTAGTGCAATGCGTAGGCAATAGATATTACATTAATGACTCATTAAAAATTATAAATATAGAAATTAAGAACATCAACATCTACTTGGAACATTTTTTTTGGGAATCATTTGGAAATGAGAAAGCAGAAATAATAATCAACGGAAGAACTATTAACAATATCAGGTAAATAATGATAAATAGAGTGACAACAACGAGCAGACAATACCGACTTCATATAAATACCACAGAAACCAAAATGATAGTAATATCCAAAAAGAATATTATTAGCAGCCAACTAGTGATTATAATAAGGTAATAAAACAGGTTTAAATACCTTAATACCAAAATTAATCACCAAATTACACATCGAGACAATATCCTGGCAAGAATCGAGTAAGCGAGATGGATATTTATCAAACAAAGAAACTACTAACAGCCCAGAACCTAAGAATCTAAGAACAAGAATGGTACGTTTTCCCAGTACTTCTGTATGGACCAGAAGGAAAGAAGTACTGGAAGTCCTATTCAACATAAAACAGAGTAAATTTGAATTCTTTGGGCACATAGCTCGCAACTCAAAATATGAAATTCTACAACTCATTATACAAAGCAAAATTATGGAAAATAGAAGCATAGGCCATAATCAGAATCTCATGGCTGTGCAACCTACGAGATGAATAATTCTGCTCAGCCATATCTAAAGTAAGGTTTGCCATGTTAATCAGCAACCTCCGATGAAGACGTTGAATAGAAGGAGAAGAATAAAAACGGTAAAAGAATTTACTTCTACAGAATCAAGAAGTTGACTATCTAAAGATATCTATGAACTGAACTAATTGAGTTCTATAATGCTGGCAAACATTTTCGTCAAGACCAATATAGAGATTCTTATTGCAGTCACCATCCAGTTGGAATCACAAAATAAATTAGCAAGTATAATGAATTTACAGGTAATTATATAGTACTAAAAAATAAGTAAATCTGCTTAGCTTAGGTAAACTTATCACTTTAATAGCCGTAATTTCTGTGTAAAAGATCTGCCATTTGAATGATAGAGGTAGCACAAAACAGAATTTCTTAAGGTATTTGCTTTATTACTTTAAAGCTTCACCTGAAAACGTTATCATATCTTTTTTCTGCATTTCTTCTTTAAACGCTTTACCAGTAGAGTGTTGTGTCACTTACTGTATGTGAATGCTTCATTACCGGATAAGAATCAGGTCGACTTCGTGTCTTCTATTAACTACACCTTGTAACTGCTATCCTATCACAGATAGTTTTTGTGGTGAAAATAATCTGGAAAATGACATATTTTCTGTTATTTTCCAAGCTTTTAATTCGGGCGTGTAATGTTGCCCAAATAAAGACTTTTTTACAGGGATACAAGTGGTAAATAAGTTAAATTTTCTATAGCAACTGATTTTTATATTAGCTCTTTGATATACTTCATAGAGTAGTGAGTGAGAGTAAATTGAGACAATCGGGAAGTTAACGGATTGAGTTTAAATTGAGATTTGTTTGATCGCAATGGCTGCTTCCACATCTTTTTTGATCTAAATATGCGGCTAATTTCTTATTTCTATTTAAATTCCAAAATTCTTTTTGCAATTTCTTGCTATTCCTGATTCAACAATTTAGTGATCAACCATGGTAGATCAAGCAATATTCTGGGCAGTGGAAAATCAGAACTTTTGCGAAACTTCCGTGACTAAAACACATCTCTCAGATTGCGTATTTATAATATTTCTCTAATATATTACAATTACAAATATATGTGATCTTCCAGTGTTGGCATAACGTGTGAAGTCTAAAAATTCAAGCCACGAATTAGTATAGATAAAACCAGTGCTGACAAAGTTGAAGCAAATTGTTGTTGCTTGTATCCCAATTAATGTTAGATTAAGGTCTGCCCCATTTCTGAGAAGGTGTCGATTGTGCATTCCTCGGGGCGCTAGTATATGACACTGTTTATTGTAAATGTTTGTGCAGTTAGTATTGATTCAATGTCTATAGGGAAAAGATTCCCAAATATACGCAGTTAGTTTACATTCGTTAAATTATTATTTTGCACCCCTCGAGAAAGCTGAACTAAGCAATTACAATCATTGGTCTTTCGAACCGGATATTGACAATGTTGACAAATTGAGAATTCGACCTACTTATAATCCTTCCACCATCATCTCACGAGTTGAAGAGTTTGTACAGAGCAAAGTTGCCAAATGGCAATAAGAGATATTGTCTTCTTATTCCTCAACTTCCATCTTTTCTCCCTTACTCTCTTCGGCGTTCACAACAGTTTTTACATTTTCCTCAGATGCTGGTGTTGGTCCACCTACTCCATACCTCCACCACCACCATCTGATGATAATCTAGACAAGATCAGGTATTCCAATGCTACCGCTGCTGCTGCAGTTTTTGCTGTCGGTTTATTTTTTCTATATCCCTCATGAACTTGTCTATCTATTCTGGAATTCATTTAATTCGCATGCTGAACCTCCTGTAATTTCATTCAACACCATAAGAGCATTCTTCAGCTGCAAGAGTATCTTTGCGCTGCTGATTTTGATTTTGGTTTTGTATCTGAGGGTCATGCGGTCCTTGATTGTTGGCTCGGAGCTCACTCGCGGGTACGAAATTGCATTGATCGTCTCTTACCCTTGTAATTACTGGACATTCCATCACGGCCGTAACCACCTCCTTTCGTGTATTATTCGTACATGTTTAAAATGGATTTATACATGTTTAAAATTTACGGGCGTGCAACAAAAAACTAAAAGCGAATTCGTGGCTAAAGTAGCTAGGGGGTTATAACTAACAGTACAACAAAAAAGACTAAATTTAATATAAACAATTTTTTTTTCAATCCTTACAGCTGCAGTTTCCTGAAACTGCTATAATGACATTTTATATCATAATCGTTTTCCAGCTGGAAAACATGCCTACAATTTTCTCTCTACAATAGCTACTTAAATAGCATTTTATACAGGAACCAGATGACCAATGAAGTAAAATAAAGTTTTCTAAAACCAAATTGGAATAGTACAATTAATTCTTGTGACTCAAAAATCTACGCATGTCTGTTATTCACCATTTTATCAAAGACTTAACTCAAACATAGAGTAGATGAAGATATTGTCAAATCTATTACATTCAGGCACTTGTAATCTTCTTTATTCATTTTCTTCAAACAAAAATCAAATAAATTCCCCGCGTGGTTATCTAATGATATTATTTGAAATTTAAAATTAAAACACTACTACCATAAAAAGTGGAAGTCCAATTATAATTATATGTTGAAATAAAGTTTTCCAAAACCAAATTGGAATAGAACGATTAATTCTCGTGACTCAAAAATCTACACTTATCTGTTATTTATCATTTTATCAAAGACTTAACTCAAACAGCATAAAACGAAATAAGATTTTCTTGATGTACAAAGATATCTTCTCTCTGTTCATCTGGATCTTCATTTTTCTTTCATATCGAGGTAAATAGAACAATACTAAGACCCTTCACTGTATTTAATATTCAAGTAGCTGAAGGAATCGCACTCAGAACCCTAACCGAAATAAAACACCCAAATTATCCTTTTCCATAACCTGTTATCGGAAAGCTCAGACGGGATAGCAAGAATTAAAATGGCTTGCTGAGAAAATACAAAACATTAGTAACCGTGTCTATAAAACGATGGTCCTCGTGAACTTGATAGTAGGTAAGAACTGCATGTCAGACTTTCTGAACTACGAAGTGGATTTGGAGGTTGGTTCAAAGGCTGTGCCAATTAATAACCGCGACCTAATCGATTAGAAGTCAGTGGATTGATTAAACAGTTTTGAACATTGCGCTTCTTATCAAGCCCCACTCCCACCACAAGGTTCAAGGTTCTAATTACTAGGGAGGACAGGGGAAATTGAAAAGAAACCGAGAGGTAATGTTTCGGAAAAACTATAACGCAGATCATCAGA
This sequence comes from Ontholestes murinus, assembly GCA_963969525.1. Classification (NCBI taxonomy): domain Eukaryota; kingdom Metazoa; phylum Arthropoda; class Insecta; order Coleoptera; family Staphylinidae; genus Ontholestes; species Ontholestes murinus. The sequence continues at coordinate 52,905,582 of OZ018393.1, read as the reverse complement.
AGTGTTCACAGGGTTTATAAACGCAGCACTAGGCACTAAAAATTATTGGCACAAGGCTGTGCAAGTTTCCAGAGTTCAATAATAATATAGGACATGATCACGTCGAATTAGAATCGAGTTTTAGGTGTTCAAATGATAAGGCTAATGGGGACTCAGAGAGCTTAACTTTACCTGGGACCGCATCAAGGTTGATTAGTGTAAAGCTTCGAACCAAAATGCCCTCGTTCACTGTAACACTTCAAACCCTAATTTGCTGTTCTAACCTCTAGCTATTTTGTCAGGTCCTATGTTGGGCGCCAATTGTTACCGGTAGGCTCAGAGGGGGAAGCAAGAATCAAGATGGGTTCCTGAGAACAAACAAAACCTTATTATCCGTGTCTATAAATAGATCGTCCTTGTGATCTCGTTAGCAGGCAAGGGGCGCATATTGAACTTTGTGGATTACTGAGTGGATAGGGGGTTCGAATAAACCAGACATTCCGGCATTTTTAAAAATATTTATATATGTAACAATGATTAATGTCAAATAAACCTCTCAAAAAGGGACAAAAGCACCGTATTTGCTTAAATACATTGTAAATGAATTCAGAAGCTGTCAGCATGTTTTACTGGACAGGGTATGGATATGGGTTTGAGTGGAAAATCATTGAAAACCAGTAAACTCCGTCCGTGATTCGTGCTGTCTAAATTTGTGTGTAGGTATCATTAATTTATATATTCTTTTGTAAATATGTTATAAGCAAGAAAAGCAAAATTATAAAGAATAAACCTATCCAACGAATTTACCCAGTACTTGTTGCCATAATTAGGAGACGAATCATTACTAGTTATTTATGCCTTTCTAAATATTTGTGTTGTAATTTATAATAAAAATTTAAAGCTGTAGATTTTAAATCTAACTCAATTTTTCAACGCAAGTATTTGGGTAAATAAACTTTTTGTATTTATAATTGTAAAATGTTTCTATCTCCTCTGCGATAAATTTGCTGATGTTTATGTTCCATTCCAGAGATGAAGGGTTATTTAGTCGAGTTAGAAGTACATGGTATAGACGTTTTTGCAGCTTGATATGCTGATATTTACAACAAGCAGAGCAGGATGGAAGTTTTCGAAGAAGATAAGTTTATATTGCATATTGGGTTGCGTACTAGAAACATTTCTAGATATTATTACTGCATTAGTAAAGGCCATTAGACGTATGGCTAGAGTAGATGAAGGTATTGTCAAATCTATTACATTCAGGCATTTGTAATCTTCTTCTAATATCTACAAATTATTCAATGAATCCTTTTGTTAGCCGCCACCAACAATCCCATGATATATTTTGTGCATTTAAATATCTAAGAAATAAACATGGCTTTAATAACTGTGTAATTAATTGAAGAAGTTGAAAAACCTTACTCTTACCATTGTAGAGGTATATGTTTGTTGCATACTAAAATTACCACTGATGATTTTAATCAACATATCACGATTGGAATATCTGTTTTAAAGATGCTATAGGCTTTTAATCTCTTTAGAAAAATAGTTTTCTTAGGGACACATGCATAAGGAGGTAGACAGACGAAGTCAAAATATAAGACAAAATAATATTAGATAACATCACGATCATATTAAATAAACATTGGAGATTTATCCCTTTGAACGTGAATGTTTATATAAGTATTTTTATCAAGAGCAAGGAGACAACTGGGGCACAGTGGGAAACTTACGGAAGGTTGTTATCAATCACGTTAACAATTTTGTGGACAATTCTGTTTCAGTAATGATGTTTTATATTTTTTTATAATACCCTGGCCCATAGGTTGCAACTTGGAGGTCGTGTTTTATGGAAAAAAAGCAGTTCAATATTTGTGAACTAGACAGGACAAATGTCTATAAACATCGCAATCTTTTGCTTTTGGCTTTTCATTTTCGTGTCCAGTTCTTTGATCCATCTTTCGAAAATCTCAGAAGTCATCCATGCCTTTTTATTACTGACGTAATCTAACTCCAGATATGTAACAACGGAGATTTTGGTTTTTCTATCGGCAGTAATTTCAGTTTTTCTGAGCCATCCATGTTTGCTCCAACCATCAGTGTTACCCTTTCTTTACTTGTTTTAACACCAAAACATGTATCAGTGTTAAACGGATATCTTTTGTTTAGCAAACATTTAAAAAAACAAACCGGTTTCATCACAATTGAAAACGTTTTTTGGTTACTTACGGACTTTTTCAATAAACTTTTTAAAACAGTTTCAGTCTAAATGACACAGTCCTCCTGACTAACGCTTGCATTCTCGCTGGACACCGCCTTGAAAACAATTGCATTGCGATTTTTCTAGGCACACAACCACCCTTCACTAGCTTGAAAATTAACGCTGTTAAATTCTTTAGCAAATTGTAGAGCCTTTTCCTTTATTAATTTTCCCCATATTGGTACGTTTTGATGCGTCACTGGAAACCATCTTAAAACTTCTTTATTTACATCCTCCTAAGAACACAACCGTACTTGTTTTCGACTACTTGGAACATTAATTTTCTTAGTGATATTTCGGGACTTTTTATTATAAGAGAGATGCAACTTGGAGAAATGCCAAATTTTGCAGCAAGATCAATTTTTATGCAGCCTTCATCAACTTCCTCCAAAACTTTAAAATTCTCAGCTAAAATTAAACACACTCAATTGGACACCTTAACTGATTCTTAAACAAAAACAAACTGAATTTGTTTGCGAATTAATCTAGACCTCCACTATATATAAAATGGCTATTCCCCGGGATTCTATGAAATAGATCTTTCTCCAGGTTTCTCACAGAAATCTATTGTACCTGATTTATATATGGCCCACCATTCGGCGTTATGACCGCGTTAAGAACCTTTTCAAAACAATGCGTCATAAAAATGGAGTTCGTACTAATGTTAGATAGAAATGGGACAAAAATCCCAATAAATGCATAAAAATTTATACATGAAATTCCGCTAAAAATGTATTATATGTATAGAGTGTTCCTATTTTAGAGATTTACTATATGCAGGGCTTTTTTTACATGAAATTTCATTAAAATATGCTAGGGCTTGAAAAATTTGCACTCTAAAGAGTTCTTCACTATATAGAGTTTCACTATAAACAGTGTCGATTGTAATCAAAAACATAAGATGTTCTGACAGATAATTTAAAGTAACTCATAATTAAGAATTTCTTAACCTATATACGAAAGAATTATAGTTCGTATAAACGTTAAAAAATAACGTTTGTACGTGTGAATGATTGTACGTAGTTTTTTTCTCATAAACAGATTTGCCACATGTACAGAAATCACATCTAGACAAGGTCTAACATATTTGTTTGGTACGTCAAGTATTATAGTATACTAGAAATATATTGTCTGACCTTGACATGATGAAAAGAAACCTTTGTGTCTTTGACACAAAATATTGTCTTCACTACCCAATACGAAATCCCGACAATAATGATTCTATATTTAGGCCTTAACGTCGAAATCTAAGAATGCAATGAGTTCTTAATATCCTGGCTGCTTCTTTTTCTGTTAAAACTTTAGTAATTTTAATAATAAATAGTAGCTATGGTGATTAGATGCAGTATTAATTATCTAATACTTGCTCGCCCCAACTGCTTATAAACCATGATACCAAATCTGCTGTTGATGTATGTTACGATGTTAGTTTTGACTTAATAAGAAGGTTTGTAACAGTAAGAATCTCAAAAATTTCCCCAAATGCTTCAATAAAGATTTGATAAAGTTCATATATGAGGAAAACAAGATCAACAGACAACCGGGGGATTACAAGATTATGCCAACTGGGAAGACAATTAGGTTTTAGAGCACAGTGTTCTAGGATAAGTAAAGACCTGTATAGGTTATATATTAAAAAAAAAAACATAACATTCCTTTTCAATACAATAAATTATAGTACACCCTTTTTTTCTTCTTTCTTCTTTTCTTTCCCTCCACCCGTCATTTGTCTTCCCTTCTCTTCTCCTTTTCCCACCCCAGTCTTCTCAACACCCTTACCCTGGCCCCATCATCTCTCATCCATTCCACTACATTTCTAAATCCTTCCACCCATCCCATATTTACTTCCTTACATTCCTCCGCCAAGTGCATCCATGTATCCTTCCCTTACTTGCATAATACACATTCCCCATAACCTTCACCCATCCAACTCTTTCTTCCTCTCTCGTCCGACCCGTATCTCGCTCTCGCCATGATCGTTTTCTTCTCTGTACTCAAATTGATTCCCTCAAGATATCTTGGTCTGCTCCCATGCACCTGCCACCTCTCATACCCCTCATTGTACTCGCTGTTTCCTATCTCATTCTGCCTCTCTTGTCTCTCCACCTCTTTCACTTTTTCATGCACCCATCCTACCACATTTACCCGTTTCTTCAACCATTCCCTTACAATCACACCAGATAACCCCACTCTTTCATACATCCCCTTCCTCGCTATCCTCCATCTGCCCTGACTTGTATTCATCCTTTTCCTCCATACCTCACTCACTAGCCTTCCCTCCTCCAGGCCACTTACTCTCATGTCATAACCAGCCACTCTCTTTATCGCCTCACACCACACCCTTTCTCTATTCGTTTCCTGAAGCAGTATGTAATCCGGGGTCGATTTTTATACCCCTAACATCTGCCTTAGGAACCACCGCTGCTCACTCTCAACCCTTTCTTGCTTCCTGACCCCCCACACTTCCACTCCGTACAACAAAATAGATCTCACACACGCATCCCACAAACCACACGTCACACTCACATTTCCTTTAAACCCCAACTCCCCATTTAGCCCTCACCATGCCCCAAGCCTTCCTTGCCTTTACTTGCACCCACCTTGCATGTGTATCATATCCTCCCGTCCCTTTAAACATAAAGCCTTAATATTTCACCCTTCCACTCTAATTCTTTTATCCCTAGATAGATTCCTAAATCTCATCCATTTCGTTTTCTTAACATTCACTTGCAAACTTCTCCTGTCCATATACCCTTCCACTATCTTTAGCATCCCTTTCATTACTTCCCATTGTCTCTCCATTAGGAACATGTTATTTACGTACCCTAGTGTCCATACCTTTCTCTTCCCTATTAACATCCCACCATCCTGTCCTTTTCTTATGACCTCTTCCAAATCCCCTATGTACAAATTGAAGAGCACCGGGCTCAACGGGCAACCCTGCTTTAGACTCTTCCACGTCCTCATACATTCTCCTTGTGAACTCAACCATACCTCCACTCACCCCCCCCCCCTTTCTTAGCCGCTTTTAGATTCAAAAATACCGCAAACATACTCCTTTTCTCTTCCAACACTCGTTCCACTGACCTGGCCAGGGTAAATAACTGGTCACTTGTTCCCCTTCCTTTCCTGAACCCTCCCTGCATTTCGTCAATAAGTTTTTTCTCCTCCGTCTCCTCCTCGAGCCTTCTCTTAACTAACAGCATCGCTAACTTGCATCCTATGTTTATTATCGTTATTCCTCGGTAATTATCTATTTCGTTAATATCACCGCCTTTGTGGACCGGGCACACCGCCCCCACCTTCCATGAATTCGGTATATTCTCCTCCCCTTTCCAGATTTGGTTTATGAGGATTTTAAACCTATCCATTCCTCCCCTTCCTATTTCCCTCGACATTTCCGCTTTTAGTCCGTCCAGACCCGCGGCCTTTCCTTTTTTAGTTCCTTAAAGGCTCTCTCCACCTCCTCCTCCGAGAATTCTGCTTCTTCCCACCTTACTCTTTCACCCGCTATCTCCACTGGATCTCCACTTTATTTTCTGCATTTATCCGCCCACTCTTTTATCTCTATCCCCGTTTGCTTTGCCCCTTCCCTCCTCTTTAGTATCCTCCACATCTCTGCCTCGTTCTTACATGACTTTAGTACTTCTACCTTTTTTTCTATCACCCTTCTCTTCTTCTCTTTACACATCTTTTCGTACTTTTTCTTTGCTTCCCATACTTTTCCTTCCTTGTATTTGTTTCTCACTCTCCTCATCTCTGCCTTTGCCCTTCTACACTCCTCATCAAATCACTCCTCCTTTACTCAGCCTCTTACTTTCTTACTCCGACCGCAACTCTTTATTACTTCCTCCATTGCTTCCATTCACTCTTCCTCATCCTTCTTATCGCCGTTTCCCCGCTCTCGAGCCTCGTCACTTCTTGTTGTACTCCCTTTTCCTTCTTGTTTCCTGTCAGAATCTCTACCCTTATTGGCCAGTAATCCGAGCCTTCTGCTTCCTCTGTCTCTATCAATCTCACGTCCCTCCTATCACCACCTTAAACTAGATACATGCAAGTCTTGAGTGAGGAAGAAGCAGTTTGTCACTCTGCTTGAAATTTAAGTATATGTTTCTACAAATCCAGATGATTATTATTACTATTTAAAGGCTAAATCATGTTGTGTAAATAATAATATGTATTGGGATATTATGAAGCAACATGTAATTACTGACAATGAAAAAGAAGACGCGATTACTTTGTTGTACCACTTTATCTAATAATACTATTTAATAAAGTGATAAAACAAAGTCTCCTTCTTCATTATATTCAAGATGTACTACAAAGTAAACGCCTCCACAATTAAACGTTTAATTACTTCTCAAAATATATTTTTATCATTAAAATAACGATTTGTGATTTGTTGTTGATCAGTTAAAACTTTTTTTAAGATAGTGTTAAAAACTTATATGTAGTATTAATATTAACTTGTTTTATGTTTGAGTATCAAAAAATAAATTATTATTTTTTTATAAAAATAATTATTCTTGTAGGATTCAAATCATTTACAGAAGTTGAAAGTCTGCTACAACTCTGTTTCTAAATTAAATATTATTTCTTACCGAATCGCTATGTATATTATAAAGTTCATTCTTTTAAAAGTTATATTTACCTTGAGTATCAAGCCCTTATTCACGAAACATTTATATAAACCCAACGCCAAATTAACATTCATAATATTTCGTGATGAAAAGAAAGATAATTTAAACAAAATAGTTCAGTGGAAATGATTAATTGATCTTTCGGCGCGTAAATACACTAGTCGTTGATTTTGTGCAAACACATTTAATTAAAAGCAAATCCAGTGGTAATCGATGTTTTTCAATTACACCCCAGAGTTTATGGCAAATAGTGGTTTATTTGCAAAATAAACCTAGAACTGATTTGAATGATAATTCATACGGCGTGTATTACAAATTTTATGAAAGTGCCAATTAGCTTAGTAAATAATTCCATAATAAAAATATTACCCTATCAAATATTGATGCCTCGCCGTAATCCAATTATTTGTAATATACCGAATATTAAAAGTTTATATTTGATCAAATATAAATTGGATTATTTACTCGTGTTTTATGTGTAATTGTAAACATATATTACATTTATATATTCTACTTAGTTTTGAAAATTGTTACCGGTATACTATATTTAATTAATAATAAGTGGTTGATTTTCATTTTTTTTTTATTTAATTCACTACAAATGAATTTATTCACAAACACACAGAGTAGCAAAAAAATTAAAAATCAACCACTGATTATTAATTAGTTACAATCTGTTTTATTAAAATTCTTATTTATAAGAACAATTTAGAGAAACTAGGAATACCTTGGTCTGTTGAATGATTAATTTGAATAACTTTTCCCAGAGTGGTACTTTATAAAAGCTAACAAGTTAATTTCGTGTAAAACTTTGATCTCTCCAACGATTTAATTACTTGTCTGAAATATTTGCGAGGGCGGCGAAATAGTTTAGGGTCTCCAATCGACGAGGGTTACTGACCGGAGGCCCTTGTTGGATGCTTCGGGCTACTATTTAACTACGTCACTTTAAAACTCCTTCCAATTACAGCACGTTCTAACTTTATAACGAGTACGTTGTTGCAGGAATGGGCTGGTGGCCGAAATTGTCGCAGTCCCTGTCTATTCAATTAAGAGAAATCGGCATCATACCGAGGTTCTATGTGATGATTCCCCAGAATTCGTCTCTCGAGCAAATTGAATATAAATTGAGGGGACTCAGGAGGACCCATTGCAGAGGTAAGATAGTGCTGATGTATGCTATAATTTTATGTATTTTTCTATCGAAGCTAAACTATTTTTTAAACGGTTTAAATTAAGTAAATATATTAAAACATAATTTTATTTCCTTATAGTTCAAATTGACTGATTATGAAAAATATTTTTTTAGATTAAGACATTTTTGGACGACATAGCAATTATAAAACTTCTTCTTTTCATTGTCTTCATAGTTATCAACCGTATGCCTTTCAGCCTTTATTTTTTCAATTATAATCTATTTACTCAATTAATTAAAGCAGTAGAAACTACTCTTTGTTTTAACACATACAAAATTTGTTTTGTATCTTTTAAAGTTCCTTATTAGAAGATGTATCACAAAATAATGGCTTTTATCTTCAATCATAAAATATTAGATCAATTTATATTAATATTAATTTTTAAATAATATTATTTTAACACCGTAGTTTATTATAGAAAAATAATGTCAAAAAGAAAGATAGTAAATAGAAAGTAATAGGATAATTGTTGGTTTATTACATTTGTTGAGACAACAAACATGTTTTCGTACTTACTTCCAATTGTAAATATATTACCAAGAATTCTTATTTCCATGCCAACAACAGGTATAGACCGGTTTCGACCTACTTTGCATCTCATCTGCGTAGCAGTTGTAGAGAGAAAATTGGACTTTTACTAAGTTTTATAACTGCTGGTATCCGTTAAATATAGAGAAACAATGTACAAGCTCTGACAATAACGTTTATTAAGGTAGATGCAATATCAACCAAAATTTACTTTACTGGAACTTCGAAATAGTTACCTGCCATAACTATAAACCGCTGATATCTGCTATAGATACGCTGGAAACTATTCAAGAAGGCTTCTTTTGGGATGAAGTTCAGAAGCCTTTTCACGTCAAATCTCATTTATTTCAAAGCGAATTTGAGTCATGGGAAATCATGGGAAGTCTGAAGGATTGAGATTTGGCGATTATGGTGGATGTTCATTTTATATATGTCTCAGAGTAACGTTTTGCGTAAGCTGAAGATACAGAGGACAGTATACAATAACCCCATATGCATGCAATTTAGATCAGCTGCGGCTTTATTATTACGATGAAAGGCTTTACTCTGTATATTTTACGGAGTAAAGGATCTCACGTTGATGATGGACCACAACTTACCTACGAAGTTCTGACGTTTTGATTTGCCACCTTTCTTGTCCAGGAAAATTGTTGGACAAAAATTATACTGAGATATTTCATCTCGTTCTTTATCGAAATTAATTCCCCACCATAGAAAAATTGGGGGGATCTTTTGTTTACTTGACGTATGATCTGCTGAAATGCATGGAAATACTCTTATCAGCATTAACCTCAAGTATTCAAGTAGAGCTGTATTAGGTGATAATTACTGAAACCATATTCGAAATTCCGCATGTACAGATGATGTACACTATCTAAGTCAAGAGCAGAGCCCTGCGGTACACCTGCACCGATATTACGCTCGCTTGAGAGCATGTTAACTTTGCAGCAAAACTTTCAGTTCCGAAGAGTGTCGAGCAAGATTCTGATCAAGTAGTCGGGATAGTTAAGGTGGATGATAAGTCCATCGAACGCTTTTGATATGTCGAGACGAATTCAGTCATCCTAAAAAGCTGATAACGGCCAAAAAACTGACCTGATAGCCAGAATGAATTTCTTAGCCTTCCAGGAAGACCAAAATGTGACTTAGTAGAAACATTCAATAGATTGCCTAACACGTTAAGCAAGTTGAAGTAGCGGCAATTTACCTACCTTAAGAATGCTAACCACGGCAGTTAGATTTCAGGCGCAATGCGTAATTCGTGATAGCGCGCATCTGCCCATTTAAATTTTAACCTGTATAATAAACTCTTTTAGCTATTCCAAGGTAGCCAGGAGACGGGTCCACCTTAGATTATTCAAATTATTTAGAGAAATCTCGACGGTGTCTCTGATTTTGGTGTTAAAGTTGAAATTGACAATTGTGTTGAAGGTAAATTGGCACTCCAAAGACTTCGCAAATGTCTCAGTTTCTGGGAGCGACATTGCTCCAGGTTCTACCGTTGTCACATATTCCCACATTAAAAATAATAGTGGTGGTCGTCGACTACTTCATTTTTGGAGAAGGTTTATTTGCGATGATTTTTGGAGAGGACTACACCCTCTTCGACTTGGGTTTTATGGATTTTTTCGTAGGGACGCTGTTTTTCCTTCGACGGGAACGACGACTTCACCTTCGATTTTGATACCTTCTTCTCGGAAGTAGTGGTGGAAGAGCGTCATCCTTTTGGCCTTTCCAGCCGAGGATTTTTTTCTCCTGCGCCGACATTGTTGACTCCGCTTCGGCAACCACTTCTTGCTGCACTCTTAGGTGATTTTTCCGCCTTCGTGGTTCTAGACTTCTTGGGTGTCCTAGCCTTGGCCTCTGTTCCACTGACGACCTTAGCGCCCGTCGACGATTTATAGGTCTTAGTATAAACGCTGCTATTTGTATCTTGTAACGATAGGTTTCCGTGATGTTGTCGCTCAAGCGTTTCCACAAATTCCTAAACACAGTTTTGTTATTCGTTAGTCGACTCGAAGCATCTTTCACAATAATTATTTTTTAAGCTTTGCAATTCATTTCTGACTTCGAGAGTCAAAGGGTCGACCTGTGAGGTCACACATAATCAGACGGTCTATAAAGTTCATTTCCTCTGCTGCCAATTATTGGAGTCTGAGTGCATAGTTCCGCCATCGTGTGTTATCTGCTGGTTTTAATTCTTGAACCATTTGAATATTGTTCGGATAAAGATATAAACCATTTAAACACCGCAGTAGTGAGGTTCGGCGGATGTTAAGTTGAGAAGCTCGCCTCCGAGTCGACATTTCTGTGTGTTCTTCGATGCTATCCCTCACAATATCCAATTTTTTCTGTCTTAGTTGTTCGTGGTCTCCCGATACGTGGAAAGTCACCTACCGAAATCAAAAAGATCCTTTAAGCGATGAATCATTGCCTTCTAACGTTAAAATGACGACGATATGCTTGGTGCGTTCTTACAATTGAATGTTGGTTCTCAAAGTAAAACTGAACGATTTTGGTGCATTTTCTGAAAAAGAGAAAAAGTTAATTATTAAAAACGTTATAGGAAGTTCAAACCCCTACATGATTTTGGGCCACCCTGTATTTGTGTTAATTAATGGATTTAGCTTTTCCTACACCTATACGCAAGGTATAGAAAAAGTTGATTGTGATTGGATGGCAGTTCGTCAGTTGTCCAGATGTCGTGGTCCAAGTTAACGTTAGAAAAAACGGTTATTTCGAGCACGTTAGGTCTATGAAGAGCAGTTGAAAGATAAAATGTAGGACTGGTAGGAATTGCCACTATGATGAAATGTCTCGAGCTATTAAAGTTATCAAATAATTAGATTTCCGTTTCTATTCGAAAAAGTCTGATGCCAGATGTTACAATGATTAAAGTTGCCTCGAGATTGTAGAAATGTAGCCCTTTCAATATAAATGGTAGCGGACACGCCAAAAAGTGCTCCGCTACCCGGAGAATGCACCCCCTCCGTCGAAGGGCGCAGTCAGAAAGAGAGGAGAGAGAGTAAGTCAGGCCGCCTTAAAAGGATCACTCTCCGCAAAAACTCTAGCGTGCTCACCATATCGGCATGGACGAACGAGTTCCACATAAGTATCAGCAAGGGAATGCTTTACAAGGGCACTGCTGCTACCATTGTTACAGAAACAGCTACGACCCCGTGAACTGTTCCCGGACTACGAATTACCCCGCGCTGTCCTGGTATAAACCCCAACTTCTGCCAAATAATCTGCGGTAGGATCATATTGCCCTTACTGCTTTGGCGGTGGTGTTGTCTACATTGATTTTTCAGTAAGCTTCTGATCAGAAGTGAGGAAGAGATATATTGTTGGTGCTTGACGGGTTATCTTTCTTCGCATTGTAAATGGAACAATTACAGTCTTCTTGAGGTTGTTGGTGAGCCCCTTCTATAGGCACAATTTACTCACTTTTCGAAGGGATGTCTGCATGCGGTTAAACAACGTGTTATTATGCTTTCCCCTTACCATGATGACGATGTCATCAACATACCCTTGCATGCCAAACCGTCATTTGATAACACTGACATTAGTTCATCGACAACTAGTGACCACAGCAGAGGCGATAATGCCCCGCCTTGTGGGCACCCCTTTACTGCAAACACAGTTGCCGACTCATCACTAATAGACAGTGTGATCTTGATACTTTTGAGCATAGCTTGGATCGGTGTGGATGTGGAGGTATCAATGCCCTAGTGGTCGTATTTATGGATTTGTAGGAAGTGTTGTCCAAGAATGCACATAGAGCCACTTCTTTGTTTGCGATACTCTTCTCTATTACAACTGTTAGTGTGTGAAGGGCATTTGTAGTTGATTTGCCTGCTTGATAGGCGAATTGGTGTTTGCAAAGTGGCCGATGAACTCGCAAAGAGAGGTGCAAATTGCACTCCTATAGGACCAGACCCGTTTTGTGGACTCCCAATGGCGCATAGAAGAGAGGTGATGCAAACATGGGAAGAGGAGAGAAGACGCGAGCATTGGAACTATGTACCAGGTCTACTTCAGTCAAAACGACTCATGAAACTCGATCATAGCCACAAGGTGCTTGAACTCACAAGGAACGAGCTAAGAACTTTCACCGGACTCACGATACCATTTGTGTAAAATGGGAAAAGATGAAAGTGGAAACTGCAGATTATGTGATTCGGCAGATGAAACGACCGAGCACATACTATGCACTTGTGTCGCGATTGCTCCCAAGCGTCTTTCACACTTCGGTAGGCACCGATTATCCCACAAAGAAGTGAGCAATATCACCCCCCAAGAAAGTTTCCAGATTCATGGAGGACGTGGGACTGATTGGCAAGTGATTGATTAAGGGTAGAACAATAGATATGTATTTTAGATTGCAGTTCAAGAGAGACTAACACACCTCATTAGTACTCTTTGTTAAACTATAACCTATAAAGGGGAAAGCACTGGAGCGCTATTCGCCTAAATTTTTTGTCAATGATTTTCTCCATCGATTTTAGAAGAAAGGAGGTGAGGCTTATGAGGCGATATGACTTAGATTCGTCAGTTTGGCGTTTGTCGGTCTCTGGTATAAATAGCACCACTACTTCCCTCCATTGCTTGGGGTTAGACCCAAGAGAGTAGCTCTAAATATTTGGATGAGACGCTGTAGTAAATCCTCCCCTCCATTTTGCAAGAGGGCCGGAAAGATACTATTCGCATCCGCGGATTTGAACGCCTTAAAGCCATTGACCGCCCATGTTATTATGTTTTGCTTTCACAGGTAGGCGTTCTTCTGCCTCAAAGTTGATGTCAGGTGGGTCTTCACTGTTAATTTCGTGGTACCCAGGAAAGTGGGCTTCTAAGAGTATTCTTAGATATTCTTTTAGAGTTCCAGTGTATTCGCCGTTGTATTTTTTAATAGTCCAAAACCATTCGTGTGATCCCTAACAAGGACTTTTTGAAAGTAGTGCATCTATCGCCTCACAGAAAGTACTCCAAGTTTTCCTTTTGGATTTTCTAACATTTATATTGTACTCTATGAGGGCCTTTCTAAACTCCTCCCACTGTCCGGAGGCTTTGGCCTTATTGAAAGTACGCCCTATTCTCGCTTTTAGGCTAGCTAGTTTGTTGTTCCAACGACAGCCCTTTGCTTTAATGGAAAACTACTTTAGTAAGTGATGTTGATTACATTTTGCAAGTGAGTCGATACTACTTCTAGCTGTTCGACCGTTTCGATAGGACTCAATGGTCCCGCAAATTTGATCGTTTGATAGTGAAACGTAATCTTAGATGTGCCAGCTTTTTTATGAACTGGTTTATGTAGTTATCATCTAGGGAGATGTATAATACCTCCTTTCTGACTGATGTAATAAAAGTAGGTTTATTACCGCTGTTGACTATATTTAGGTTTTCACTTAAAACATAGTTTAATAGGAAATCACCTCTTGTTTTGATGTTCGTACTGACTGCCCCATACAATGTGGTGCGCGTTGGCATCGCAGTCCAGGATAAGGCCCTTCTTGCACCAAGTGATGAGGTCTTTGACCTCTACGGGCGGTGGAGATGTGGAGTCACCCGAGAAATAGGTCGAGGCTATTATTATTGTCCTCTTGCCCGTCTCCTTAGTGACCCGGATTAGTGCTGTGGTCAGATGACTGGCGATGAATTCTAGATTAGAAATCTAGTTAGTGCCAGCTTAAAGTAATAAAACGGCTCTAACATTATTGTGAAAGGTACTATAAATTAATTTAAAGTTTTTAGATTGGAGTCCCATAATTTGGCTTCTTATGATCCATCGCTCTTGAATAAGCCTAATATTTAGCTGCTCCTAGATAAACCTTCTTGAAAGTAGGATAGATGGCGCTTTTACATGGTTCCACTACTATATTGGGGAGTTAATTCGTCCAAAGATCACATCGACGACCCGAGAAGATTAGGAGTGAGAAGCCGCTTTCGCCACGACTGAATAACAAATAATATTGTATATAATAAAGAAAACAACGATAGCTTTGACCTTTTTACATACGTATGCCCCTCGGTGTGAAGCACCCACACATTAACCCCCACAGCGGGTATCGTTGTTAGGGTCTTGAAAATGGGAAATATAAACTGGAATTTCAGGACGCCAACCGATATGTTTTGAAATGCTCTAGCTCGTAGATTCCGTCAGTGAGCCTATTCGCATTCCAAAAGGAGTGGCAAAGGAAAACTATAGGGTCTATCGGTTATGTAAGATATAGTCGGGTGGAAAAGTTAATTTTGTGGGGTTTGAAGAAACTCGATCACCTTCATAGTTATTCCATCAGATGCTACTATAATAACGACTTTTAGGACTTTGTCCTCGTCTATTTATATTTATAGCCCTATATCTTTCAAGTATGCTTTCTTATAGTTGTTGTATGTTTATGTAAGGTGTGTATACATAATTATGGTATATGTAATTTCTAATTCTTCCTTAGAAAAATACACCGCCCATCTGGCATCGAACCCACAGACCCGGCATCCGTGAGAACTAACTCTCAGTCACTAGGCCATCGTGGTCCCCATTTAAATTATAAATAAATCTACCACCAAATATAAGCCACTAATTACTTATTGTATTAAAACTTATTTAATCATAATGCTGGTTGCGACTGGTACTACGCGGTAAAACTTATTTAATTTAAATGCTTTAAAATGATAAAAGTAGAACTTATTAAAGGTTTTAAGACCAACTACATCGCTAGTAGTAACAGCTTGTTTTAAAACGATTTATGGATCTTAATTAAATGCCTTTTAGGCCTGAACAGCGTTTGTAAATTGTATTTTAAATGCTAAATTGCATTAATTATAAGTCGTATAATGAATGATTTCTCTATAACCAACCCCACATTTACTCACAAAAATGCAAATTAAATACATATAAATTAAAAGAAACAAACTATATAAAAGTATTTTAGATTTTATTTTAACAATAAATCTGCATTAATAGAACAGTTTTATAGTAAATAATTAGCTTTTAATTAATTAACTAATAAATAATAAAAATGCAAATTATTCCATAATTTAATTTGCTACAGAATTAATTATCTCAACCCAGAGATAATAATTTTATTTTTTTCGCCTTAAATCAATTACGCCTTTAAAGCTCGCGAACCGGAAAGGCGAGCGTTTTATAAATATTGCTTTTACCGTAATACAAGATCTAATATCGCTTAAAAATATATTAAATTACACAATATTGTGGAAAATCCCATACGATATTTAAAAAAAGTGAGAGGGAAAATTGAAATTTGATTTACCGAAGAATACATAAATTGGTAAAAGAAGTACGACGCAGGATGTGATAGCTATATCAAATACGTTTCGAGAACGTAAAAAATAGGACGCTGTGAAAATAAAATATTCGCCACATCAATAAAGCGTCGAGAGACAATCTGTTTGCTCTGTGAATATTAAGATGAGCTTTGAAAAAGGTATGCGAATAAAGTGAATTGATAGGTGCTGTATGCTCATTTTTTTTTTGAATAAAGAGCGTTATTACAGCTCGATATATTGTTAAAATGTTTCAGTCAAGTCGTATATACAATATAATTTATAATTTACTGTAGTTGAAGTGATACATTTTTATTATTAAATTTATTTATAAAATATTGGTTTTAATCCCTCTACTGCAATAAAAACATGGCAAACTAGTTATATATAAAGAGTCGAACGTTTAGTAATTTCATTCTGAAACTCGCTTTAATGCTAGGTATTCCAATTGCCCTGGATATTTCCCTTCTGCATGCAGGTAAATAAAATTTTTCATGTCGGGGTCTCCTTGAACAGGGTTTTCTCTTTTCTTTTCAGGCATTCCTGTAATCATCCACCCACATATTTCAATATTTCATTTGATGTACGTCCAATTTCTACATCTTTTTATTAATACTGCTTCCTCGTTCCTCTAAAATGCAGAGGAATATTAAATTAATTCGTTATAAAACTTCTCGCTATTAATTTAATAAATATTTATAATTCAGGTAATCAGTAATATTCTAAAAAAATATTAATTTATGCAATAATTACACACAACACCAAACAAAACAGTTGCTAATTAAAATTATTACTCTTTATGTTAAAAGCTCTATCCAATCTCCATTTTATCTAGGTCGTCCAGGTGGCAAATTTGCATTGCGAATATTCAGGGTCATAAGAGTACCTTAACGCCCCGTTCTCTCCGAACCTCGTCCACCGAGAGTATATCTGATCTAAGTACTCTTATAAGTTCCATTCCCTTCAAATCCCCTTCACTTATTTGATTGTCATTTATTACAAGTTTTAAATATATTTTTTAACCTTGCTCCAGAAACAGGTATCTTTCTGCCGCAAAAAAATGAGGAGGTGTATCCTTCCTGTCCAACTTTATGGTGGTTAGGTGTTATTTCTTACCCCAAAGATAGATTGTGCAAGTGTTTCATCTTGCTTTGAAATATGCTATTCTTTTTAGAGCCATTTTGAATAGAGCAAGATTCTCTTATGGTACTTCATCTATGCTTTCCGGTCTAGTCCTCAACTCTTTCTTTGCCTTTCCAGCCATATCTTTTAAATTATAAAAAAAAAACATTGATGTAAACCTCTTGACTACTGCGCATGGTATTGTCTATGCACAGATAAAATGTCCCCTTTAGGAACGTCGATTTATAGCGAGCATTGCAGATGACTATTTACTCAATTCCTACAACTTCTCTAAGTCACTATTATTTTATATAGAGGAACAGCAGTCCCATTTTTTTGGCATTGATGTCTTTGGCCTATTCAGGACAAATTAACAGAAGTGATAGACTACCTCCTCCAATATCGCTCATGGAAACCTTCTTATCACTTTAGTTTTTGACCGTTCGCTCTTCTTCGGTACAAAGAGCAGGTGTTCTTGTGACATATTGAGGTTGGCCAGGAATGTTACCTCCATTGTATTGTACTTAAATGAGCCATTTAAACGCAGAGCAATGAAGATGTGAAGACCAAAACTTTTTGCCATCGTATTCCTTGCATATACCTAATCGACCGTATAAATGGAATATAGGAATAAATCTCCTATACCTTTGCCGATTACATAAGCTAACTGTATGCTGTGGTACAATTCTATGTAGCCTTACTCATCACAATATCGACATATCCGGTCTTTAAAATCCCTTGTGTATCCATAGCGATAACACTTTCAACATTCTATTATTTAACTCTTTTGCAATGTAGCTACAGTATATTCCGATGAATCATTAAATGACAATGATATTCCTCTCAAGTAAAGAAATAAATGTTTATGTCTTGGACTTTCAACCAAAGCAATCTATTAAATTTATGAATTACACGACTAGTCCATAATTTCTTAGCCTTTCTTGTTATCTTTCTTGAGAAAGTAACTACGGTATATATTATAATATAAATTACCAAATTTTGGTGTTCTCCTACGTAATAAACAAATGCTCATGTCTCGACCAAAGCAGTCCTCACAGTAAATGAAAAGCAAAGTTTTACATTAAAACTTAAATTTTTCAGAGAATTAAATATTTTATAAATTTCAATAAATAATGGCTTTCCAACATATTTAATAAAAGTATTTTTAATGAAAAACTTGAAAAGAAACAATTTTTTAAATATGTTCAAATATTACTTTAAATGTTTAATAAAAACAGTTAAATCTTAAAAGTATGTTCATGGGTCGACGGTGGTGACCTCTACTTCTACGCCGGGTTCAATCGAGATGGAGGTGATTTGCTTGACGATTTCAGAAGGAAAATGAAGATCAATAACCCTCTTATGAATCCTCATTTGGATACGATTCCAAGTCTTAGAACCTTCACCGCAAGGTGTCTTCCTGGTAGTGATTCTCAAGGTTTTGGTCGGAATACGAATTGGTCCCTTCACCCTCAATTTCTGCTTCTTTGCTCCACTGATCACGTCGGAACAGACTTTCTCCAAAGAGCGTACATTCCTTGATGTCAAGGTGATACGGATACGATGGATCGGAGCAGTTTCCTGTCCTGGTTTTTCAGGATTTTCCTTCCTAGAAGCCATGGATTATTAATTATTATATCTGGTCGAGTTAATCAATATAAAGAATAAAACCTATCGTTATCTTAAACAGGACAGAAAAGCCAGAAAATATATAAAATTCAGCAAATCAATTAACAAGTAAAGGATAGAAGAACAAAAATATAAAAAAGATTTTGGACAAGAACAAATATTGCAAATAAAAATATAATCAAGAAAATTATATGCTTTAGAGTGCATGGAAATCAACTGGAGAAAAAAGAAATAAAACCACTAATAAATGACCCAACTGAAATTTCAAATTCCCAATAGTTATCTTATTCAATTTGCATCTACAATTATCACCATCACCCACAAATATAAATATAACGTAGATATAATAATTATATGTACTTTTCTTTGCCTGAAGAAGTGGCAAAATAATTGTTGCGGAAATAAAAAGGCAACATTTTTTGAAATTTTTATTTATAAACTTTTACATTTAGAAGAAATGGACTTCTAACAATTAACAGTCATTACTTTTAAATTCACTAAGTAGTCTTTTATCCATATAATTTATAGATTATTTGGTGAGCACCTAATTTTTTCTAAAACCGTCTTGATATGTTTCTCCACAGTATCGTTATCAAGAAACTTTAGTTTCATTATGTTTATTATTTCAGTTGGTTTATTTCTTGGGTTACGTTAAATAAAAAAATATACTCTGAGAAAGTAAAATCTTTCTTATATTATTTAATATTCATTATTTATTGCTGCAGATTTGTATTATTTTCTAAAATCTTAAGGGCAATATAAAAGCTTCCAGATGTAAATGAGGATTGCTGCCTTTCCAACATCATGGTGCGAGAAGGGTTTGATTGGAAGAACATAATTTGTTATTGTAAACTCCGGCCGTGCTTCTTTCGGCCAAAATTTTATATATATTTTTGTAGTTAATTTTTTAAATGGATTTTTTTAAGAAAGAAGACGAAAGATGTAAATAAATAAATAAAAATAAATGGTTAACTGGATTACCTAGGATAGCGTGTAATCTGCGTATATCGAGTCTTCACCTGACCGATTTGATAACTTCAGGATAGACCTGCAAGTTTGTAAGTTTAGTTCTCATCAGGAAAATAAATGGTCTCTTAGGCTTCTTTGAATACCTCATACGCAATTAGAAGCCTATAAGGAGGTGGCATAATTCAGGTTCTAGGCGCTATTAACGATGCCTTAATAGCATATAATAGGGTATTCTGTATATAGGGACGGACTTAGCTGCAGGCATGCCACTCTTAAGGTCAATAAATAACTCTTTTCTACCTTCTTTCTACCTTTCTGAGATAGCATGGATGCTAATGTGGTGGTAAAAAAGTATTCACTACAGAACCTGTTGCGATAAAAGTACTTGACCTTCTTCGGCAGCTTTTGCAAAAGGGTTTTTCAGATGGTGCTCTTATTAAATTGGTAATTAAACTTTCCATATTACAAACCTGGGAGCCGAGGTTAATATTTCATAGGACATCGTCTTGCCTAGATATCCTTTATTATTATTATTATTATTATTATTATTATTATTATTATTATTATTATTTATTTACGAATTCACCTTTTATATACATACATCAAAATAATACAAAGAACAAAGTAAAATAAAATATTACAAAGAACAAAGTTGATGATTAAATTACAAAATTAAACTTAAAAACTAGCGACACATAATTCAATAGTACTTATAATAAAGTCAACACTTAACATCACTATTTATAATATTGGACACATTACACATTACTATAAATTAAAAAAATCAATTACTCTTAAATGACGTTTAAAAACAGCAAAGGATTTGCCAAAAACAGAGATATTATGGTTACCTAAACGATATTGTAGTTTCGCATCATTCTACTTAATTGACTGTTTTGACCATAATTTGATCGATGAAAATTCTCTCGAAATGTTAAATGGGTCCTCGTATTAGTGGGAATATTGAAATTAATATTACTCATGCGAAATTATTATGCTGTTAATAACTTTATAAAGAAAACAAAAATCGTTATAAATGCGTCTAACTTCTAGAGTGGTTAAATTGGTCATAGCGAGCATTTGAGTGCGACTGTAATTTATTCTACTTATTCCGAGTTTGTAACTTATATTTAACAAAAATTTGTTTTGAACTCGTTCGAGCTGGACTATAGAATTTGAATAAAATGGATACCAAATGGGGCATGCATACTCTAATTGGGCCGTACCAGGGTAATATAAAGTAGTTTTTGTGTACTAATAGAGAATCTTATTTAATTTAAATTGTCAAGGTCCGTCTGCAGTAGGATGTGGTCAGATGGATGGTTAATGATGCGAAACATTTTTAGATCATCAGCAAATAAAAGTAACTTGCAATGAGCAACATATGTGGTAATGTCACTGATGGACAATAAAAATGATATTGGGCCACAATGGGATCCTTGAGAAACCCCCGATGTTACAGAAATAGCTTCAGATATGTAACCGTTTAATTTAAAGAAACAGTTCTTATTCTGTTGGTTAAGAAACTATATAACCACATAGTAACTGAAACCCCGAATCCAAAATGTTCAAGTTTGTGGATTAATATGGAATGGGAAACACGATCAAAGGCTTTTGCGAAATCAGTGTAAACCGAATCAACCTGTTTCCCATCCTTAAAAGCCTTAAGTAAAAATGATTGGTATAAAATTAAGTTGGTTATAGTTGACTTACCATGACGAAAACCATGTTGCTCATCACAAATCACCCGTTTGCAAGCCCAACTCAACTGATCGGCTATTACTTTATCAAACAACTTAGGAATAATTGATGGCATAACTATACCTCTGTAATTATTGACATCTTCTCGCGATGACCATTCTGAAATAATGGTGTTATATAACTTGCCTTCTATGTATCAGGAAATATTCCTAACTCTATTGACGCATTAAATAGTATATATAAAGGAGTGCAAATGGAATATATGCAACGCTTTATAAAGTAAGCAGGTTAATTATCTGGTCCTGAATTACAGGAATCGGACAGTAACTGTATGGCATTCAAAATATCAGCAACATTAACAGTGAAATTATTAAAGTCCACACTGGTTTTTGAATGAAAGCTCGCATGAGAATCTTCTGACTTAACATACACTTCAGAAAAGTTTTTCGCAAACAAATTTTCACAGCCTTGTCCCGAGTTACTACATTTTTCATTAAAGCGCATACATTTAGGATAACCACCAGATTTCCTTGACTCGTTCACATACTTCCAAAAAGTTCTTGAGTTAATTTTTATCCTGTCTTCAATGTCCTGCAGGTACTCAGCATAAATCCTGTCGTGGAGATCCTTGCATTGAGCTCGCAATGATTGAAATTTTACAGTCATCTAATAGACCACTAGCTTTGTATAGTGTATGAGCTTCCTTTTTTAGCTGAATCAAGTTAATGAGATTATTGTTGAACTATTTAGGGTAAGACGAAGACATAATCCGTTTTAAAGGAACGTAGTTGTTTATTGCATATTCAACGATATTGTAGAAAGTTTCAACTGCAATATTTATGTCAACATCATTTAAGTGTTCATCCCACTTTATATTCGATAAAAATAGGTTGATACCAACATAATTAGCTGATTTAAAATCATAAACGAAGCTATCGAGTTAAAGATCTTCCGATTTATCAGTGCAATGTAATACAATGCTGTAAGCAACATGATGAATACTAGGTGAGGTGATTGGATATTGAGATGGAGTAAATTTTAACGTTGATATATTTGAAAACGCCAAATCCAAAAAATGCCTCCATTATTAGGAATTGGATTCATTTGAGCTAAATTATGATATTCGAGACACTCCGCTAGCAATTGCGCACGAGTAGATAGGTTATCGTCTAATAAAATTGAATTTGTCCCCAAGCTCCATTTAGCATTTGGTAAATTAAAATCCCCACATAAAATAAATTTATAATTATCATGCTGGTCGCAAATATTATCAACAGATGTGCAATAGTGTCGAGGTATATAAGCCGCAGATATAGTGAAATCAATTCCTACTTGAACAAATAAGACTTATGTTGTATTTGATACATTTATAACGTCGCTTATCAAGTTTGATCGGACTGCAATTAATACTCCACCTCCGTGAGATTTAGTGCTAGTAAATGAGGTTCTGTCGCACCTAAATATAGAGAATCCATGAAAATCTAACTCACTCTTACTAATAGTTAAGTCTAACCATGTCTCCACCAAAATTAAAACATCATACATACATAGATTAACATTACATTTAATATTGTCAAGTTTGGATCTTATGCTACCGGCGTTATGAAAGTATATGCTCAGTTTTTGATTTCGGATTGAGATGTGACTTCACAATTGATGGATTGCCATTAATTTATTTAATTGTTATGTGGGTCTCACCATTTTGTTTACGTAAATTGAGTTCGCATCTTAAATCATTTAATTGAACGCGTTGCAGTTTAGTCCGATCGTTGGCTAATTTGACTGGCCCGTCATTAAGATCTTTACATACTTTAAAATATTTAGGGCTGATTGTTGGTCCTCAAAGATTATCTTGATAGGGCTCGGCTTAGTAGACGGCTTTCCAACACGGATTAATTTGAGTGGGTTAAAGTTTGTTATTTTACCACTAACTATTGTTTTTATGGCGGTTGAGTCCTCTATTCTATCATAAATTGGTCCAATGGGTTCGGGAAGATTATACACCATAACATTATGTGATCTCAGCTGTCGTTCTTCAAAAATATTAGATTGTTGACATTGAATAGGTGCATTCTCAATTTTTGTGAGCCTCTCTTTAATGTTATTAATTTCGATGTACAGATCTTTCATAACCGCTTAAAATTCAATTTTAAATAGAGCTGGCAGTTCTTGTTTTAAAACAGATTTAATTGTCTCAATTATTGAATTAGAAGAGGTATTCTTTGTTCTTCTTTTAATAGATGGGTCATTAGGTAAACATTTCGGGCATATCCAAAAATCGCCATTTCGTTTTTTATGTTCATTTATGTAGTATTCAATTAAATCAAATGTATAACCAAGGCACTCCGCGTGGAATCATTTATTATATCATTATCATTGATTATTAATTTAAAAGAAATATGTATATATATATATATATATATATATATATATATATATATATATATATATATATATGTTGGTGCGGATAGTTTCGCGAAGATTATTTTTGTACATTGTCAATGTTCGGCTTTAATCTTCGAATTTGCAAGTTTTGATGCTTCTGAAAAGAACCGATTTGCAACGTTTCGACCAAGTCGCATTGGTCTTCTTCAGGCGGTGTTCGATGTGGAACTGCGATCGTGCTAAGTAGAACTGCCAACACCGCAGGTATAAATAGCGCAGTTCCACTTAGCACGATCGCAGTTCCCCATCGAACACCGCCTGAAGAAGACCAATGCGACTTGGTCGAAACGTTGCAAATCGGTTCTTTTCAGAACCATCAAAACTTGCAAATTCGAAGATTGAAGCCAAACATTGACAATGTACATATATATATAAATATACGATGATGCGTTTAATAAGGATAAAGTACGAGGACGCAGTTTTCACATCAACCCCGCCCTTGGTGGTGACTAACCAATAACAAACAAAACTCGCAATTCACAACGCACACACCAACTCCTCGTTAAATACTCTTTTCATGGCTTTTTATATGGCCTGATATATTCATGTTGCTACCGCTATATGTGTCAGCTTTTTAACATTGTACTATAACTAGCTTGTTCGTAAGCAGGTACATTGTATATCTCCAGACACTAAACTTTTGGACGAATGCAACAGCTACCATCTTCAGGTGTATCATCCACCAAAAACAATATGATCTCTTTACCATCAATTAATCAGCGACCTTTGCCACCACTTATCCCTTCGTCTATTTCTTTGTACTGGGATACTCCTTACCAACCCATCAAGAGACTATCTATGTTTTTGTTAATTATTTCTCTACCAACAACATACATAATTAGATGGGAAGATGGGAACCAGGCATCATTCGCGATGTTATATTAGTTTAGTTTATACTATATAGTGGTAAAAACTTAGGTGCAGGCATGTCACTCCTGAGATGAATAGGTAACTATTTTTCACCAGAGTACTTTGGGTAGGTAGTTAACAATTTCCAAACAAGAATAGTAAACACCCTTTTCATATCTATGTGAACTGTTGAACATGTGTGGTATTATATGAACATGAAAATAAAGCTAAACTAAATTTGTCCTTTTGAGTATAAATAAATTTAACACATTCACAAATATATACACCAAAATAGGTTAAAATGTAGGTCGCTTTAAAAATACCTCTATAACTATCATAGTTATTTAGTTTGTGGAGTATTCTTATGGCCTTTTTTGTGCGATGAAAGCCTTATCAGCACTAGCATCATACTTAACGTGTAAATATATGTTTGTATAGTAAAAATAGTTAGCTATAAGATAGTTGCATTTATTAACACTCGCAAACCATAGCAGCCTTTGTTAAACTTAGTGTATATATAGGATCTCTTTATCACAAATTAAATAGCGACCTTTGCCACTACGTGTTCCTTTGTTTTTTCTTTGAATTTGTATTCTTCTTATCAAGCTATCAATTGGCTTAATATATTTTAGCTAATTATTTCCATGCTTGTAAGGAGGTTGGATAATATGGCGCCATAATATAATAGCCTAGTTTATACTGTATACATGCCACTTTTGTGATCAAAAGGTAACCTTTCCACCTTCTGGACAAAGTATATCTTTAGACTCCTTAAAATTCTATGTTTAACATTCACCAAAAACTATAGGATCACTTTACGATTATTATTCAACGACCTTTTCCACCACTTGTTTCTTCGCCTTTTTATTTGAATTAATTATTTCTCTATCAATAGCGTGCATAACTCGGTGCTATTAAGAAGATGGCATAATTCATGCACCAGGTGCCCTTCGCGATGTTATAATAGCATAGTTTATACTAATTTACATCTTCTTTCTACTTTTGAAGATAATGAAGGAAAAAGAGTATTCACCAGAGCACCTACTGCGAAAAAAGTACTTAGCGCTCTTCTGCTTCGGCATTAACGAGGGACTTGTTGAGTTCTTCGTTAATTACCCTTGATAGAAAATAACTATCTCGACGGAGAGTCGGGAAATTAAAAGGAAGTTAATTTAGAACAATCTATCTATACAAAGTTTGAATTTATTCAGGAAAGAAAAATGAAGAACACGTCTAGACATTACCGCGTTATTAAGAATAAAGAAAACACTTTTACTTTTTTATACCACTTTAAGTTTTATTTGCAGTGACTAGTTTCGACTACACAGTAATCATTATCAATAATAATATGATAATGATTACTGTGTAGTCGAAACTAGTCACTGCAAATAAAACTTAAAGTGGTATAAAAAAGTAAAAGTGTTTTCTTTATTCTTAATATTGAAATGTACCACCAAGTGATCGCCGTTAAGATCCAAGAATTACCGCGTTATGTTGAAATAAAATTTCCATAATACAAAATAGAAATAAAAAACGAAGAAAATATACTTATATAAGTACACAGAGGGGAAAAATTAATGTAGAAAATAAATTATAGTTAACAATTTGATTGATATACATAAATGGGATAAAAATAAAAACAGAAGAGTAACTTAAGCGTTGACCAGCAGAAGACGACAGAGAGTGTATATACCTTATATACCGGAAAGGTCATCTCTGACCTTCTCGTTACCTACTGTTTTAACAATGTGGACAATACATCTATAAACAGCAACTAAATATAATCTAATCTAATTTTGCTGTAGGCCAAGGTGTGCAGATTGAGAATACGCATCTGTATGTATATCAGACACGTTGATCGCCGGCTGGATGTGGGTATTATTAAAAAAACTGATTGATTCGGATCGAGTAATTCTTATGGTAGCGTGATGCAAAACATGCAGAATTAAATTTTGCATTCTTTGATATACTTGTGGAACTTTGCTAACCTAATATAAACAAGATACATATTATTACATTTCCTGGATGAATAAAATTGTTACTATCTTAAAGCTGATTGATGTCAGGTGTTTGTAAAGTTGCCCAGGAATAATGTTTGATCTAGTCGTTATTTTCTTGGGAAAGTGAAAAAAAAACCACTTTCCTTCTCATAGTTCTACTTTTCTATGGCTTATGTCACGACTGCGTGTTTGGTATCAATGTGGCGGTATTTCTCTTCTCTGCTCGAGCAGGTGTGAGTGGCTTTGTACTTTGACTCGGTTTTCTTGTAATCCGCGAAAAACGCTGGGATTTTTCCCATCTCTTCAATCATACATGACTCCAGGATTGTAAGGAGGTTACATAGTAAGTGAACCAGGCGCCAACCGATAAATGATAATAGCATTGTTTATACTGTATAGAAAGAAAGACTGATTAATAGGTAACTCCTTTTCACCTTCCTTCTATCTGTCGGAAATATTTGGGCTGTTGAAGTGTTGAAAATAAAGTATTCACCAAAGCACCTATTGCGGTTAAAATTCTATAATGACGACGGGAGAGCAAGACGTTGTAAGCGAGCCATAAACTAAATCCTGCCGAAACTGCAAGAAATTGCTATTGGCCGGCCTACAGTGTGTGAAGTGCGGCTCGTTAGTTCACCTGTGTTAATTACGTAAAAAACGCAGTAAAACTTTGTGACAATTACATAAATTGTTGTAATGCCGACAACAATGAAAACTACATCGACTTTGAGAAACCAGAGACCCAAAGACCGGACGACTCATTTAGCAGTGGGTATACAATAACGCAAATGCAGTACCACTCGTTACTAGAAGTTAAATACTCTTAAGCAACAAATTCTTCTGTTAAAAAATATCTGCAAATGCGTCATCTCTTAATATGTTAATGGAACCCTATCTGAATTAACCCCGACAATAAGAAGAATTAATAATCCAAGGCCGTTAGCTGAAGCGGCATTGCCGTCGAAACAAAGAGGAATTCCATTGGAATCCGTCGCACAAAATCTGCAGAAGAAACAATCTCAGACACAGAAGGAACAGAATGGGATTGAGGCTAGTTCCATAAATAATAAATCAGGCAATGATGAAAAACAAATAAGTGCATTGAACGCGAACAAATATAAACAAGCGATCGTTCAACCAATATATGGACGACCGATGCGAAACTATTAACATGTTTTGAAGGTACAAACAAAGACATGGAGGAAGTAGTATATAGTACAACAAAACGACTTAAACTTAAAAATTATTATTAATATGAAATGACTGTGAATATAAATTAAAAATTAATCTGAAAACCCATCTCAAGAACGCTAATTGTGTTATAGAAACCATTGAAAGAGTAGACCGATGGTCAGCTGAAAAATATAAATGTTTTAAGATCGGAGTGCTTGAATCGGATATAAAGACCATCAGCATATCCATATATTTGGCCAGCAAGGATTAATATAAGCCCCATTTTTTTTCCGGAAAAACAGAAAATCTTATTAACACTGACAGTGGAATGAAACATAATCATAATGAATTTAAAGTATCGCAACAAAATATAAGAAGCCTACTCCGCAAAACAGACGAATTAGAATATTCAATAGCAAATGAAAAATCGCATAAAATATGCTTAAAGGAGCCGTGGAGCAATTAAAAGAATATTGATTACATGCAGGTAAATAATTATCACAAAATATCTAACTATTCCAGAAAAAACATGGCGCATGGGGGAGTGATGATATTAGCCGACAAAACATACGTGTGCAAAGAAGACGCCAAATTAAATCACATATGGGTTGATTCCCATATAGAATTTGTCATATGCTCAACAACCGTAGAATTAACGAAAATTGGCATTCTAGCGGTCTATCGTCCTCTAAGTGGAGTTATAAATATCTTTTTTAATAACATTACTGCACTACTTACTTCAATGTATAAGACATACGATAATATTATACGATTAATTAACTTCTCACTTAACTCGTGGTAATCCATTTGATAACAATACAATACAAAGACTTTAACATAAATCAAATGGTAAACACAGAATAAAATTTTATGTCATGTTTTTACGTCCTTTAAGTTGATTAATAAAATAAGTGAACCGACAAGAATACAAGCAACAGATAGAGGCTTAACAACCTCACAAATAGATTAGATGGTGAGTAATATAGATAGGTTTACATGTAAAAAATGTTAATCTAAATATATCTGACCATCTCGCTCAAATTTATGTATTAATAATTTAACCGAAAAACATATTGTATACTAAAAAAAAAACAAAAAATACATAAGGCGGATAAATCAACATACGATTATTAATAACCCTTAACTTAAAAACGTCAACTGGAAAAGTATCCAAACAAATGACTTGGATTCCGCATATAATAGGTTCAGTGAAGAATTTCTACATCTCTTCAATATATCATGCCTCAACAAGTAAAACAAGAGTAAATTACTTCATAGCTCATGGAGTTACGGGATTATCTAACAACTAAAAGCTTCATTTAAAATAATGAAGCAAATGGGATCAGTTGAAGCGAAAGATAAATATAACAGGGAAAGGCGTGGTCATAAAAAATTCATTCAATACACTAAAAATTCGTTTATGACCGAATTATTTTAAGTGCTCATAATATTCAACAGAAAATTTGGAATTTGTCAATGTACAATAAAAGTTTAGAATCCAAAAGAGCTTACTTCTATCAGAGACTTACTCTACTTCTTTCCATTCTCCTTTCTTCTAAAGTGGCAATCGCTGAGATAATAATAATAATACAATCAAATGACTGAACTATCTAATAATTATTTTTAAATATAAGAAGAATCACGTTTCCAAGAAAAAATGAGAAATTAAACTGCATAATTATTTTTATTGATTAGTTAGTCTTGTTTCGTTCCATAATTGCTTTATCAGTTTCCTGACATATGTTTCGACAATTACTTGTAATTTTCAAAGGTGTACTATTATTACTGAAATGGTAATTTTTTATCTGTCAGTATGTATATAAACTAGGGTAATAATATAATGTTGGTAAACATGACAATAACATTTATGGTTGAATTGAAAATAATAAATAGAAGTTGTAATATTTCTTGTTTAGACTCATGATCGCTAGTTGTTATCTTCGTTTCTATTAGTTTCTTCAACTCATCTATTGGAATGCACGTGAACAAGCTCTTGACATCAAAGGATAGTAAAATGTGCTTTTGTGGGATGTGAACTTGTTTAGTTTTTTCTACAAATTCCATTGAGTTCCTTAATAATAATAATATAATTTTTTTTTAGAATGGTGATTGTGTTTCCTTTATCTGCTTTACAAATAGTTAACTGTTGATTTTCACATTTAGTTTTTATTGATTTGATTATCTTCATCTCCAATCTCCAATCTCCAATCTAAATTTCGGTTTTGTTGAATCTTGAAGTCATGTTTTATTATACTAGCAAAACTTGCTTTTTCTATTGTAGTATTGATATTTGCACGTTTTAAAGCAATTTCGATATCTACGGCTAAAGCTTCAAAATTGGTTTTTGTGTTCTTGTAGTGTGGTGTGTATTTCCTTTATTCATTATTGCCATTTCTGGTCATGTGAATTCAACATCTGTTAAGTTTTGTATCCTTGGAAAAAAATGGAAAATATAATCTATGTTAGAATGTGCTGTTGGTTTTGGTTTTCGACGCTTCAGGTTTTCGAGTTTTTCTATTGAGTCTTATAGTGAATGTGAATTTGTGTATCAACAATAGTACGAACGTTGTCAGAGAAAAGATCAAATGTAATGTTATCACATCTTTTTAGCAGTTCTGTATGCATCACCTTCCGGTGTTGTTTTAGGTTATATCTTCTCGTGTACCATTTTCTATTTTCTAGTTCTAGCCAAAAGGTAGTCGCTTTGTTTACTGCTCTCGCGGCTTCCGTAGATTTACTTAAACAAGTTATTTTCATATGTTTTGGGCACAATTTGAATTTTAGACACTGCATGTTAAAGTATATATGGTTAGTGCACTTTTTTCTCTTCAGTAATGTTTTCTTGTACATAGCAGCCAATTTCGCGTCATTAGGGTTTAGAATAAAATTAATACTATAGTTGCTGCATTCTTGATGGAACATAATTACTTAATTATTTTTGTTGATTAAAGTCTTGTTTCGTTCCATAATTGCTTTATCAGTGTTCTGGCATATGTTTCAACAATTACTTGTCATTTTCAAAGGTGTACTATGATTACTGAAGGGGTCAATTTTTATCTGTCAGTATATATAAACTAGGGTAATATATACAATTTTGTTAAATAAGATAAGCCGCTAAAATGATGTTTTGGCTTGAAATGACCTTCTGTTGGTTCTTTACTATATTTTGGCCCTCATTAGTTGCCCGCTTAATCTCTAAATCTTCTAAAATATTAAGTATTAATCCCTTTGAGCAATTATGCATTTCAAGATTTTCAATAAGGAACTCAATGGAATTTGTAGGAAAAACTAAACAAGTTCACATCCCACAAAAACACATTTCAGTATCCTTTGATGTCAAAAGCTTGTTCACGTGCATTCCAATACATGAGTTGAAGAAACTAATAGAAACGAAGATAACAACTATCGATCATGAGTCTAAACAAAAAATATTACAACTCCTATTTTTTTGTATCGATTCTATTTCCAATTCAACCATAAATTTTATAAACAAAAAGAAGGCCTAGCTATGGGATCACCATTATCACCATTGACGGTAGAATTATTCATGGCATTTTTTGAAGAAATACTATTCAAAAGAAATTCACAGTTAATCAATAACGTCAAATTTTGGTTTCGCTACGTAGATGATGTATTATGATAATTAGATCATTTTCTAAAATTTCTCAACAACATCAATAGCAATATACCCTACTACTACAGACATCATAATTCCGGCAGATTCAAATCAATCCATCTCTATTAAGAATTTAGCGCTTAATTTTTACATACATAGACTTATAAATATACCACCTACAAAAGAAAATTTTGTCGTAGAATTGTCAACCATAATACAGATTGCTTTAAACAATGGATATAATGAACAACTTGTAAGAAGAATACTTAAGCGAAAATTAAGAAATAACGCACAAAAACTACTATATAATGGCATCAATATCAATGAAGATCAACCACTATACTGCGCCATCAATTACATACAACCTACGTGTCAGAAGATCGGCAGAAACCTGAAACGACACAATATAAAGGCAATACAAGTTAATAGCTACAATTTATGTAAATCTATAATCAATAATAAAATTGTTTTACGGGAATAACTAAAAAACAGCCAATTAGAGTGTCAAGACTGCGATGCCATTTATATAGGACAGACGGGAAGACATTTTCAAATTAGATTAAATGAACACGAAAGAGATATAAAACAACAGAAAACCAAATCCGGCATGGCGGATCATGGGATGAAAAACAAACATGTTATTGGCGGAATTTAACCAGTGCATAATTGCCCAAAGGAATAAAGACTTAATATTTTAGAAGGTTTAGAGATTAAGCGGGCAATTAAAGAGGGCAAAAATATAGTAAACAACAAACAGGAGATCATTTCAAGCCAAAACATCATTTTAGCGGATTGTCTTATTTAACAAAATTATATTATTACCCTAGTTTATAGATACTGACAGATAAAAATTCACCCCTTCAGTAATCATAGTACACCTTTGAAAATGACAAGTAATTGTTGAAACATATGCCAGGAAACTGATAAAGCAAGAAAGAAACAAGACTGTAATCAATAAAAATAATTATGTAATTATGTTCCATCAAGAATGCAGCAACGATAGTATTAATTTTAAAGTAAACTGCCTTTATTATTATAACAATTATTACCAAAATTATCGACGTTTAAAATAATAAATAATAACTTTAATAAATACTAACTTCATTAGCCCAAAAATAATATTATTAAATCTTAAGTTATATCAACTTAGTAGGAATTACAGATCTTATATCATTTTATATAACATGAAAAAATTGAACTTAAAATATCCTACTATGTTTTAATTAAAATTTATTTCATCTTTAATTGCATCAGAACTGCACGTCATACGTCAAAAATAAGGTTCAGTATCCTTTTTAATTGAAAAGAAACTGTTATTTTATACGTATTTTTATTGATTTTTATTTATTTTCCTGAATATAATATAATTAAACTGTTAATCAGATAACGAAAATGAGTGTGTTTTAACAGTAAAAATAAACGTTATTCCGATAACTTAAAACCCCAATCAACTATTATACTTGATTAGGATTAGCAACTATAGTTGAAATTGTAATATAATACGGTATAACTTTAGCTACTCAATGTATTATAACAGGAAGTTTGGACTGATATCAGGATAGCCGCTAATAAACGTTTAAATGTCTGCAACTCCGAAACTGCAATTGACTTGACATTGTATATAAATTCAACTAGTTCTGTAGTACATTTCCAATGATTACTCTTGTGAATAATTACACCCCCAAAGTTGATATTTAATAACATAAATACAATAATTCATAGTTATGTATGTGCTAGCATATTTATCTTAATGATTTCAGCGGGAATAATTTATTGAGTTAATAATCTAAATCGACACAATTTCGTAAATGTTTTCCTCCGAACTAACTATTATATTATGAGAAACGCTCATACCGATAGAATTCCCCGAGGCGGATAATTTATTTTAATATTGCTGCACTGACAATGTAAATATTCTCCCAAAGGATATTAATTCCTTGCGAAGCATATCCTACTCGACATCGTTGGAAAATACGAGGAATATCCGGAATGTAAAAAATAAACTACTAAATATTAACAAATTATTTGTACGTGACTTAAATTCCTTCTCTACATAGTCACCTAGCAAATTTAAGCATTAGTCGTAAAGTGTGACGAGTTTTTGTATCCCAGATTTATATTCCTCTGTTGTCAGATCTTTCTTTCCTGTTAAAAAAAATTGTAAACAGATGTAATTAAAAGGAGCTGATTCTGGACAATATTTCTTCTTCTTTCTTTTTAGTAGCTTTGAAATATGTTTATAATATAATTGAATTAGATTAGACATATAACAGAAAACCTGTATATTGATGATTAGCCATAGTTATAACATTTCGATAAGCTTGTATAAAGGAAGTAATACAAAATATACAGTAGAAAGGTTTTACCTTCGACATTTTTCTCGTCAATGTAAACCGAGAAGTCGCATTATTAGGCATTGGGAAAGGACGCAACTGGAGACGCAAATCGA
Organism: Ontholestes murinus; assembly: GCA_963969525.1. Taxonomy (NCBI): domain Eukaryota; kingdom Metazoa; phylum Arthropoda; class Insecta; order Coleoptera; family Staphylinidae; genus Ontholestes; species Ontholestes murinus. The sequence continues at coordinate 52,871,742 of OZ018393.1, read as the reverse complement.
TCTTCGGGGAGTACGGCTTCGTATATCATGATATCGAGCCCTCCGAACTTTCTTTGATGTTACTCCTGGTGGTAATTCGGATGATATTAATATACGCCTTAATCACATAACTAGCTAAATAAATTACTCCGTGACTAATTCATACAGTATTTAATTTGTGAAATTAATTAGTCAGATAATTAATTAGTTAGATAATCAGAATTAAAATTTTAACTTAATCACAGGCGCGGATTTAAAAGTATTAGTGTAGGTTTTAAATTAAATTACTATTTTTATGTAATATTAAAAAATGTTCATGAAATTAAAATTTATCAAATTTAGGATTTATAAGTTTTTGGAAAATTATATCCAGAATTTTATTAGTTCTTTTACTAGGATTAGCTTGCTTGTGTGTGTTATAGAACTGTTGTTGAAAGGGAACAATAATTATTGTAAATATATATTTGTTTCGTCCAGCATACTCCCGACCTACCCTAATTAGGATTACATTGAATTAACAAACTTACCAATGGATTCATGTACGATGGAATACTATATAACTGATTTAGGTATTTTATATTGAGGTAGTATTAATATACGCTAGGTTAATTCAAAATGTATTGATAAGTAGAGAGGTTAGTCTGTTATCCATTATTACTAGATGTGCTAGGTGTAAGCTAGAAGTATGCTAAATCAATCTAATTATTAATACATTTAAAATATAACATTAATTGGTGTGAAATAAAATTACACATATATGTACATAATTTAGCATTATTAATTAGTTTTTATTTTGGTTTAATAGCGAAATTTTCTATAAATTACCGATAAAATGTCAATATTGAAGTAATGAATGAGGAGCTCTCTACAGCGCATATTTAGAAAAATGTGCGTCTTCATGCACAAAATACAATTAACACAACTAAAGCTTAATGGCCATATAAAGAAAGACAGTTGGTTAAATGGTTTATTGAACAGATAAATGCTAATTGTTCGAGCAAAATCATCCTAATCTTGACGACTTTGTTTATCGCCAAAATTGTTTGAGGTCCAAAGTATCTAAGTTTGATGTAAAAAAAATGCATCTCCAACGTGTCACTTTTTGGGCTGGAGGAATTGGATCATAATTTTTCGAAAATTTTCAACAAGTCGGTGCTATATGCCCAATAATATTTGAAACAATTCAATTACCACATAAGATATGTTCGTTTACTCATTTCGGTGATCAGTTTTTTGAAGTCAAAGGTCTATTTCAACAAGACCAGAACCACCCGTGCTTTATAGGAGGAAATTAAACGATGCATCAACAAAATTCATCCACTAAAAACTGTGTTTTCCATTTAACTCAAAGTTTACGTTAATTTTGGGACCCTTTAGTATATAAAATTGCAATTGATACTTAATAGACGATAGATGAGATAGGATAATATTTGTTTTTACAAAAATTTCGTCTATAATTTTATGATATTGCATATTTTCTGTATTATTAAATTTTCTTCTTGTTTCAAGATTTTCTTCATACACCTTTAAAAATTAAATAGTGTTTGTATATGTTTACATATACACATTTGGGTAAATTTAATCTTTTGGAGACATTTTTTCCAACAATTGCAGTGTTTGTATTTAAATATCTTTTTGGTTGATTGATTGATGAGGCACTTGATGAGGTGTTGAAAATTTATACTATAATATTGAGATAACACAATTGTTTGATTTTCAAATATTGGTTTATTAAACACTACGTATGTTTCGCCACACTGTGGCTTCTTCAGTTGAACTATATCTTCTTGATCTATTTTTCTGTTTTTTGTTTACTTTTTATATTTAAATTTTCTCAAATTGCATTTGTCGCTAAACATGACTTTTATTATAGGATACAATAGAGCATTGCGAAGATGAAAAAGAAGGATTATAGTTGATTTATTTATTAGAGTTGCAAGTGACGGATGATTAATAAGAGGTGATAGTTCATTTAAATTCGATATACTTTATTCAAAATATTTGCTCATCCCCAAGTAGTACGGAAGTATAGACTATAACCAACACTCTATTATGTGAAGCAGTAATTTAATTATTTTGGAGAAAATTGTTACCAGAAGTTTTACCATCAACATGATACGGTTGCATTTATTAATGTTCATTCCGAACATAATTCTTATAATTCTTTTTCAAGAGAAATGCACGATCCATTTCTACACTGCTACCCTAAAAAATTATACCAAATCTTAGCAGAGAATAAACATTGGTTAAAAATACTATCTTTGTTACATAGGTACCAGCGACTTCATCTAAGTCAAACTTGACTCAACTTTTTGCATAATTCATCAATGTGATAATTCCATAGAAGACATTCATCCTTAAACAAACATATAACAAATAGAAGAGCTTAAGATTGTTTTCCACTCTTGATTTTTTATTTTACAATCAATTTCCAGCATTTTATCATGAAGGCGATTTCAAATTTCCTGTTATAATATATGTTTTAATAATTCAAATAAAACAAATCATTTTCCTTTCACACTTGTATTTATTTTCCTGGCTGTAGATTCGATAACTTTAGCTTGTCATTGTTAAATCAAATTGGTTGATTGAGTTACGTGAAGATCAAATTAATTTGACGAATAACACACTTATAACACACACTTCATCACACTCCTATTTGAATTACCAAATGTAAGATTGTACAATTGTATTTATTGCTAATCCATTGATAATGGTCTCTTTGTTTCCCAAATGTACATTTGGTAATTCAAATAATAAAAGTGTGAAGAAAGGTTATTAGTGATTTATTCGTAAAATTGTTAAGTCACTTATACACTTTTTTTATTTGCAAACTTTCTTTGTGGGGTCTTAAATATCCTCGTATTTTTTTTCTAGATTACTAAAATTTTCTATAAATATTCTGGAAATTTCAGACAACCTGCGGAACATTTTAGCACTGTTTTTACGAAATCCTTAGCATTTTGCAGTATTTCGTCTTACGAAGATTTACGAACACTCTCTTTGTGGTATTTTCTACCCATTTTTCTACCACATATCCAAAATGTTGCATACTTTCAAAATTTTTCAACATGTCGTTTTCTGAATTGCAAGAACAAAAATTTTGTAGCAACTCTTTTTCCAGATTTCTAGAATTCTATATACATTTTTCTTTTAAATTGAAGAAATTCTATTTAAAAATTCTGGACACTTATTTTGGCATTTTTCTCCCAGATTTATAGAAACAACAAACATCTTTGTTAACAGAAATTTATGTATAATAGTTGTGTAAGTATATATTGATGTTCTTTTACTTCTGATCAACAGCTATAGACCTGCGATCTTTTAGCTTTGATATAATTGTCGTGCAAAAGTCGTGATTACTAATGTTCAACAAATATAACTGTAGTAGTCATGCGTGGATGAAATGAATTGATAAATGATGATTTTGGGATGTTTTGTCGTGGTTTTCATGGTTATATTGCTTTTTTGAGAATTTTGAGAATAAGTGTTTCAGACGTTCTTCAGTAGCAGTTTTTTTATTGGTATAAGAGATTATTGGATGAAACAATGCACTTAAACTAGTGTTACTTTCATAGCTACGCTATTTGTAACGCGCAAATTACTTTTGAATCATTCAATATCTGCCGAGGTATTAGCCATTAGTCTTAATAAGACTCATTGTTGTAGATTTATAAAATGTTTTCGTATTTTTAAATTATTGTTTATTGGATGGATTGTGGATAGGATTTAAAGAATTTCGAATTTTAATAAGGATACGAAAGAGTGTTCGTTCAGATACCTGCAGATTTTTTAAGACCGCAGAGCGAGGATTATGGAATAGAACATCAGAGGACGACAGGTCATCTTATAGATGTAAACCCCTGTTTTTGTAGAAAATTCTTGATTTTGATAAGTTAGAATTCTAAACTGCCGTTATCTCTTCCTGACTTCTACTCTAAGGTTTTAGGTGTAAATTTTAAATGTTAGTTTCGTATCAAATGCTATGCCAAGGTATTTGCAGGATTAGAAAGGTAAAATTGTATAATCATAGTATTTATATGTTGGGAGATTTTTAGAATTTTCTAGCAACATTTGCAGGATTTACATATTGTATAAATTTTTATTCCAAATTGCAAGAATTTTCTTAAAATTCCGAGAATTTTATCAAAAAAACTCAACGAAAAATAGAAGATAACAGTAAAAATTTAGCAGAAAATTGATACGAGATAAGAGATTAAAGTTGACAAATAATTGTTAGATGACAGGTAACAAATAGTAGTTCACAAGTGATGGATGACTGATGAGAGATAACAGATGACAACTGATAGATGATTAACAGCAACAAGTATAAATTTGATTTTTTGCGAGTACTACTGTAGTAGTATTAAAACATGGATAATGGTCACTTTGTGTCCGAAATATATATCTGTAATTTAAATAAAATTTGTGAAGAAAGGTTTTTAGTGCTTATTAATTTAAGTATTAATTAATAAATTACAGAGTATAGAATATATGCTAGTTGATAGATTAATATATGACAAATACCAGTTTACCAATTATAGTTGATAGATGAGCAAGTATCGATTACCACGTAGTAACTGTCGCAGCCATTCTCTTTATTAACAAATAATAGTTGACAGATGGTAACTGATAGTGAACCGATATTTTTTATACTGAGTCAGAAGTCAATTGTCTGATCATAATTGACACATGACAAATGATAGTTAACAGATAACAATTAGCATCCAATAGATAATTTACCACTTGAGAAATAACAAATATTATATGATAGATACGAGTTAGTAATTGTTGAATATATTGTTGAACTATTTAGCACTTCATATATGCGAGTTTATTTTTTTGGCGTACTAATAGTAATTATATGATAGATGCTAGTTGATAGATTATTGTTTATTGTTAGTAGTCAACAAATAATACTTGATAAGTAACGTATAATCAATGAGAGATAACAAATCATGGTTGACTGTTGTTAGATCCCAATTGATCCTTGATAATTGACGGATCACACATGACTGGTTAACCTATGACATATAACAATTAAAAAAATGACATAACATATCATATCACATTAATGCGTAAAAGAGTTACAGATTCAATTTGAAAAATAATTGATAGCTAACAAATTAAAACATATTACAGATGAAAGATGACAGATGATATATTTTATTTAAGAGATGCCACTTGATAAATATAAGTTAAAGGTAGCAGTTGACAGGTAACAAATACGATATAACAGACACTCATATCGAGCAAGCAATTCCGCATAGATGGTTCTCCTTTGCTTTTTATGGTCTTTGATTAGACATTGCGAGATCCACCGATCCCGGCCGGCATTCGGGAGATCAGACAATTTGGTTGACCCTGCGGCGATAATGACAGGTCCAACGACTCACGATGCTTTTGTTCACTGCCAGATCTAACGGGTGTCCAACAATTATTGCAGTCCCGGGTGGCGTTGGAATAAAAAACGTAGGTCGATTCTTACATGTTGCAAATAAATGAACTGACATTTTTAATGCACATTTAAGTTATTTTTGACAATTAAAATGTCAGTTCATTTATTTGGCACATGAAAGAATTGACCTACGTTTTTGATTACAACGCCACCCGGGACTGCAATAATTGTTGGACACCCGTTACATAGACATTCTGGAAGCGCATATGAATATCTGAGATGTCATGGCTTTCAGCCAAAAGAGACTCATTATTTGGAACGTACATCCATTACAGACAACATTTTAACAGCTACGTATAGCGCTGTGGCCTATAGGAAATCAATGAAACTACATGAGACAAAATGTTCAGGTTTTTCAACCAATATACAATATACAGGGTCTATTATGAAAGCAATGGCGTGATTTTATTGTGATGCGAAAATGCATCGCAGCGGCGTAAAATTGGTCAGAGAATCTGGTGAAGGATCTGACCAGTTTACCCCGAGCATGAAGTGTATTTTTAGAAAAACATAATACAACATTTCTGAGAGACATTCCCGTCGAAGAGTTTCAGGAATGGCGGAATCGTTTCTGCAAATGTATTGATGCTGGGGGAAAGTATTTTGAAGAATTTTAAGCATTTATACTGGTACGATCAATAAAATTATTTTTCTCAGAAAATACGCATTACTTTTATAATGGAGGGTAGTGTTTAGAATTGATATTGATAGCCGAGAAGTTATAAATAAAAGACGACTTATATTTAATGAAATATACCAGATGATAGATGACAGTTCCTAATTTATAGTTGAGTAGAGATAACAGAAAATATATAACAAAATATAATTAGTACACGAGAGTTCATAGTTAAACGTAGTCAAAGAAAAATTGGCAGGTAAGAGATGGAAAATTAAAGATAACATATAGCAAATGATACTAGATAGATAATAGATATTACATAAAAAATAATATAATAATATTTCACATATGATAGATAAGAAATGACATGACCGGCAGCAGTTAATATATAATAGAAAAAAATGAAAAATTACAGACAAGAGTAAATAGACGATAGTTAATAGATTAAACGTAAAAAATAACTGTTGTCAAATGACAGCAGACAAATGAGAAATGCAGATAACTTTTATATTTATTTAAATTATGACATTTATGACTATAAATAGGCAAACTAAACTTAGTAAGAAATAAAAATATATTATTTACAGATAACTGATGATACATGATAAAATATTAAATATAACAAATGAAAATAATACGTAGAGATTGACAATAGTTAATTCAATGACAAAATGTGATAACAGATAATATGTGACAGATTAAAGATAGATATAAGATAGAAGATGACAAACAAAGATGACAGGAAACAGGTTGTAGTTAGCATAAAATAAATAATATGTGACACACGACAGATTTCACATCAGAAATAATATCATAATAGATAACAGTGAGCAGTTGGAAGATAACAATTCATAAATTAATTTATCAGTTGATAGATCAGAGGTAGTGGATTAAAATCCTGGTGCCCTTCAGACTATTCCAAATTTAGTAGTATTAGTGATAAATGTAAGAGATTAAAAGAAGATTGAAAATTCCATTAAAAATAATCCAAAAGGGTTTTGGGGTTACGTTAAATCCAAGAATAATTCCGATGTAATACCTACGACTTTTGTAAATGAACACCATTATTAATGAGTTCGAGTGGGTATGAATGCTTAGAGAGAGAGCAGTTGTGGTTCCTGAAACATATGTTGGGGGTTGAAAAGTCGACACCCCGGTACATACTGTTTCAGGAAACCAACAGAATGAGTCTGAAGATTGAGGCAATGAAGAGAGTGGCGAGTTATGAGATGAAAGTGTGTGGATTAGAGAAGGAAATACTGGTGAAAGAGGTATGGATAACGTGCGTAGGAATGGGGAAATGTAAGTGGAGAGTAGAATGAAAGAAAATGTATGAAAGGGTAGGGGTGTCGGAGTGTGAAGTGAAGGAATGGTTAGAGCGTGGAGTGAATGTGGCGGCCTGGGTGAAAGAGAAGGGGAAGGAAGTGGAAATTCAGGAAAGGCAGGGATGCATTCAAGAAGTGCATATAATGATATGTTTGAAAAGTGGCAGGTGCACGGGAGGAAGCCAAGATACCTATGTAACAGCGAACTCAGTAGGTAGGAATAAGTCATCTTGGCCAGAGCAAGGTGAGAGAGGAAGGAAGGGCTGGATGGGAGAAAAGTATATTAGATGTGTGCTATGTGGAGACATTTAGCGGATGAGTGTGAGGGAGTGTGTGAGGAATGGGTGAGAAGCAACAAAAAAGTGAATGAATGAATGAGAGAGGATGGGGCCGGGGTAGATATTCTGATAAGATTGAAGTGGAAGAAAGAAGTTAGAAGGGAGTAAAAGCAAGAAAGTGCATAGTTTTATATGTATGAATATTTTTATGCCAATAAAGGTCTTTTTTTTATTAATGAGTGTAAACCACCAGTTTTAAATATTTCAGATGTGTTGAATGAACTTCTTTCATTAAAGACAAATAACTGCCCTGGACCTGATGGTCTATCTGCATTTCTTCTTAAGAACTGTGCATTTGCACTCAGCCGTCTCTTGTGGCTTCGGTATAACATGTCTCTTTCTAAGGGGACCTCTCCCAACTGTTGGAAGAGCGCATTCATTACGCCAATCATAAATCCGGCAACCAAAAACATGTCGAAAATTATAAGCCAATATCATTATTATCTGTGGTTCTTAAGATATTTGAAAAACTGCTTACCATTCACCTAACAGCCTCTTGCGAATCTTCAATCTCTATGTATCAACATGGCTTCCGAAAAGGTGAATCGACTTCGGCGAACCTTTTAGTTTACGATTCTTATATCATGCATGCTTTTGTAGAGATATGTCAGGTAGATTCTATCTACACTGACTTCTCAAAAGCCTATGATACATGTAATTTTACTTGGCAAATTACGTCGCTTTGGCATTAATATGTTAAAATTGGAAACTGTGTGTCTCGTCCAATAGTGGTATCTTCCGGTGTTCCCCAAGGATCACATCTAGGTTCACTCCTCTTTAACATTTTCATAAATGATGTGGTAAGTTGTTTCAGGAAAGCACAATGTTTATTGCTTGCTGACGACATGAAAATCTTTTTAAAAATTCGCACAATGGAAGATGCTGAGTTACTCCAGACTGATTTACACTCATTTGGTAAATGGTGTAATGAGAATAAGCTTGTACTTAATCTTGCTAAAGGCAGGGTGATCACTTTTTCAAAGCGTGTATCTACTGTGAGTCATGCTTACTCCCTTTTCGGCGAACCTCTTCCACGAGTAGATTATATTAAAGACCTTGGTGTCACCTTTAATTCGAAGTTATCGTTTTCTAGTCACATTAATAATATTGTGGCCAAATCTTATCGGCTTTTAGGATTTGTTAAGCAAAATGGGAATGAATTTCGCGACTATCGCAACTTGATCCTGCTTTACAATGCCCTTGTTCGGCCACATCTTGAATATTGTTCCAGTGTTTGGTCCCCTTATACTAGGGTTGATAAAGAGAAGATGGAGCGGCTTCAGAAAAAAAAAAATGGTGCGCTATTTATCATACAAGTGTAACATAGTCTTCAGTTACCAAAATTGTTTGTCCTTCTTTAAGATTACAAGTCTTGTTTCTAGACGTTTTAATTCATCTCGTCTTCTGCGTGATACTACTGTATTCAGTATCTCTTTCCAAAGGACGGATTATACCCTGCACTCGGTCTCGATCAGTAGTTTGCGTCGATTACTTAATTAAGTCGTTATGTTCGTTTTTTCTCAGTAGTTTTTAATTGTTTAATTATTTATACTGTAATTGTTATTTTAACTATTTTAATTATTTATAATGTAATTGTTACTTTAACTTTTTTAATTATTTATATTGTAATTGTTATTTTAATCAGCAATTGTATTTTAAATGGCTTCCGTTAATAAACATTATTATTATTATAAAATTCATAAATAATAGTTGATATATGACAGATAGCAAATGAAAGCAGTATTTTTTTAGTTTTTATTAGAGGCACCAATAAAAACATAATTTAGTTTTTAAGTAGTAGTAGTAGTGTTTTTTATACTTCTTGTTAACCAATAATAGCCATAATAACTGAAATGATGTATTATATTATGTTAGTTATTAATAATAAATTTCATTCAAATCGAATAAAGCGTTCAATTGTTATAAACAAAAGAAATAAAAATTTTTGGAACTTCGAAGACAAATTCCAGCTTAACCGTAAATTTTTGGATATAGATAAGTTGTGTTATATCATCATATTTTGACCTCAGGAATATATCGTAACTCAACAATCATTAAAGTATGTTCCAGACATTTCCCCACATTAACCCTGTATATTAGGGTTACCAGATGAAAAAAAATAGAATCGGCTCTTCTTCTGTAATTAGTCATAGTTATCCTTGAGAAGTCCTGATACGAAATATCAGGTCATTTGATTGAAGTTTAGAGGTCGCTCAAATCAAATGTATGAAGAAAAACTTGAAAATCTAGTTTTTCGGTGGATAAAAATAATTTCCAAAACCCATTACTAAGTTGCCGTAACGTGGATTTTTGTCTTTATTCATTAAACACTTATGAAATTAAGTACTAACATTCTAATAACATATCTCATGTGGTAAAACATGTTTCTAATTCATATGGTCAAGGTCAGCTTTAAACAATTGAATTTTTGAGAGGTAGTCCAAGTATTTACATTTTAATGTGCTCTCACAAATCTGTTTCAATATTCTAAGATTAGATGAAAAATAAAAAATACTTTTACTTAGTTAATATCACAATGTTTATTAAATAGTGACTGCAGTTTCGATCAATTACGTATAGTTTGATAATGATCATTGTTTGATCGAAACTGCAGTCACTATTTAATAAACATTGTGATATTAACTAAGTAAAAGTATTTTTTATTTTTCATCTAATTAAAATGTATCACGAAGTAAGTGCCTACAACCTCAATCAGTTCTAAGATTAGATTTCTTAGCATTCGGGATTGCTTTTGATGACTAGACACATATTTATATAGGTACTGCTTTTGCTCCTCTGATTTCTTAATCAAAGTGTTAAACTTTTTAGCCAACGCTACCGCCTCTTTTCAGCCCTGTTCATTTACGACGGCGCAACTGAGATAAATATGTTTTCGAATTTACTAT
>OZ018393.1:51047498-51447887 GCA_963969525.1 Ontholestes murinus | reverse complement strand
GTGCATTTGCTGATAAATTAATAAATATAGCATTCCATTTAAATAAATGAAGTTATAGCCATTTAAAGTTCTCATTTGTTTAAATTCCAATTTTTTTACACCCGGCATAAGATGTCAAGTTTATTATACTTGGAAAACAAAATATGATCTATTGTTACATTTCAGTGTAAATTTGGTATGCATAACTTAATTATTTTTTAAGTATTTGAAACATGAAAATTAGGTTAAATTTTTACAAAATTAAAATTATTTCAAAAACCGTAAGGTTTATGTAATAAAAACCTTATTAAAACACACACTTATTTTTATCGAAGGATCCAAACATGCAATAAAATACAGGGTGTTTCATTAAAAAACACAACTTTGATACTTTTAAGGTTTTTGGGACACCCTGTATATTATGAAAGTAATTTTAAAAAGTAGCCCTAATAGACCCCCATATATCCCCAAAGTGAAACTTTTTGAAAGTCACGTATTTTGGCCACAATATTCCGTGCCGTATAGCGTGAATAACCCTGTATATATATATATATATATATATATATATATATTGTTATATATATATATATATATATATATATATATATATATATGGTTTAACAAGGCAGAACCACATGTAATACAGCACGTGAATTGCAACTTTTCATCAAATCAAATTTCCTCGTCATGTTATCTCTCAAAGGGGCGACATCAATTGATATTTTGTGATATAACCCTACTCGAATTTTTTCTCTAGGGTCATTTGAAGGGAAGAGTCTATGCCAACAAACCTGCTACAATTTCAGAACTAAAAGAGTATATCGGATGTGCAATTGCTGAAATCGAACCGCATTTATAGGAACTTGTTACGAAAACTAACTAGGCCAAAACAATGGTATCATGTCAGCAGAGTCGTGTAGGACATAATTTCCAAGTCTATACTTTAAAATATTAACAATAAAATTCGGTTTTTTAAATATGTTGTGTTTTATTCAAAAAAAATCCCTAAGATCCAATCTGGATCACCCTTTATACTCATCATCAATCAAGTCTTTTGCAACTTGTTTAAAAAAGTGTAAAAATATTGTTTACTTATTTTTTTACCTGATTTAGTATATTTTATACCACTAATAAATTAAATAGAGCACAACTTATATATTATATTATAAACATAGAAGCTTTCATTGATCAAGTGGCAGTTCCTATAATTGGATTATAAAACCCTTCATATACATATGATCCAATATATTTTCGGATTTCGTTGTCAGCTCGCCAGTTTTTCGATTTATTGTTTATTTGTTCTTTGTGCATCTTACTTAAAAATATATTTAAAACAAATAAATTATAAAAAACATGCATAAAATTTTGGACGAAAGAAGCACGGGCTGAGTTCATGTAAAATACGTTCTTCCACTCAAAACCTCCTTGTACCGTCATGTAAGAAACTGGCACCTGGCATCTACATTCGGAATCGATTATATTTTGATTTATGTAGTTTAATTTATACACTCCTTTTGAAAAAATTTCTGGCAGTTAATGTTAGCATTTATTTATTTTTTTCAACTATTTTGATCAAACTCCTCACTGCAAAGTTTAAAAGCACGTTAAAGGTGGAAAGTAAACTATTTTAATGAATTTTAGATGAGTTTCTTGGTGAAGTAAAGACAATTTTAGTTTTAAATAAACAATTTATATTTTTTTCTGTATTTTTAATTATTTGAAACTTTTTTAAATAAGATTTCAACTGTTTTTGGCAATATAAAATAAAATATTAAGGTCAATTTTTATATTAATTCTTATTTTTTTATTTTAATTAGTTTTTAATTACTACTTGGTAATTTATGATTTACACTATACTAAAATATTTCAAACATTTTTCTTTCGTTGCATTTCAAACGTGTTTGACATTTTTTAAATTTTCAAATTGTTTTTAATAAAATTCAATAATTTTTAATCAAATTTTAATTGCAATTTTTTCAGAAAATTCCAAGGGTTTTTTGAAGAATTTATTTATTGTTTTTTTTGGACAATTTAGTCCGTGCAAAATAAACAAATGTTTATTTTTTAAGAAATTTTCTATTGTTTTTTGTAATCATTTAATTACTTAAAGCAATATTTCTATTAACTTTTTATGTTAAATTACCAACTGTTTAAAATTTCAAATGTCTTTTAATAAACTAACTTTTTAAAAGAAATTTAAACTTTTCAACTGATGTAATTAAATTTTCAATCGTTTTTTAAAAAAAAAATCAATATTTCAATATATACAAAACACCAGTTAGAATGGATAAATTATATCAAGATTTCAATATATATTTATAACTAATATTAATATTAAATTTTAATATTTTTTACTGTCATTTTTACTAATTTATAACTAATATAAAAATAATCATACATTTTTTTAAATCAAATTTTGAATTATTTTTTGTAATATATAATTTTAAACTGGGTGATCCTTATTATGTAATATTTAATTTTCAAATAAACTATAGTTGCGACTCTTTTAAATCATTATCAATTGATATTTGAAAGACTCGAAATTATAGTCATACATAATATATTAATATACAGCGGTAAGAAACATAGAAAATCGAGTTTTATTTCATCCTACATCAGTTTTGTTTTTGACGAATTTTTAAATCTTTCTATTTATTAAGTAAAATTTTAAGCAATTTTTAAATTCATTTGTTTCTCGTGTGTTCTTTGTTATTCATTTTTGTAGTAGATTTTGAATGAGTTTTCAACTGTTTTTATTAAACATTCAATTGACCTTTGTATTATAACAAAAAATTCGTTTGATCCAATTTTAATTCCTATTCATATTCAAGTGTTTCACTATTTTTGTTATAAATTTTCAAATGTTTTGTTTTAGAACGTTAAAACTGTTTTTTTTAATTTTTTTATATTGATAAGAATCAAATAATTAAAAAACTGTTTTTAACTAAAAGCTGTTGAATAATTTTTAATTCTTTTTTTTGATAAACAATTTTAAACTATTATTATTATTATTATTCTTTATAGGTGGAGCAGATCATAATTATATAATATTCACAAGTCAATTTTGTTTTACATTTCATTGATTTTTATAATAATTGAATTAGATTAAGCAGGATTTTTATTTGTTTTAATTTTTAAATTATTAGCTGTTTATATTTTCCATTTATTTTTAATTTTAAACAAGTAACATTTCAGAAATTTTAAAACTTTTCAATTGATGCAAACAAATATTAAATGTTTTTTTGTGAAAATTTTACAATTATTTCATCTAATTTAAAACAAAATTAAAAGTAATTCTTTAAGTATTCACTTTTTAATCGAAATTTGAAATTTTTAATTGTAATGTGAAAAGTTAAACTGTTCTTTTTTTACTGGAAAAGCGAATTTCTAATCTCAAAAAACGCTTACTTTATTGATATCACACTATTAGTTTTAGGTGACTCGAGTTTCGATCATTAAATTGATCAGTAAAAATAAAAGTGTGATATCAACAAAGTAAGTGTTTTTGTTCATATTGAACTACTGAATAATGGCGCCTACTAGCAATAAAAGTGAAGTAATAGTGTGTAAATCATGTTCAGTGATTGTAAAAACCTATGTAACTTGTTGTGAGTGCTCCAGAAACTATCATCCCAATTGTTTATTAAAAATATTTGGTGCAAATGTGGACGATAAAGGAGCCATCCGTTGCTGCAACAATATAACCTTAAAAGGAGTTATAACTGAAAAACTACTTCCGAAAGAGGCTCAATGTGTCGATGAGGTGAGCTATCTCAAACATATTATTCAGCTTAAAAACGAGTATATTGAAGACTTAAGGGATAAAATTGACATCCTAAAGGTTAGCCTCAAAATATTAGAAAAATCATTAAATATTGACAAGGATCTGCCATCTCTGAACAACAATATGAATAAAACCATAAAAATTTCTACAAATAATGGTTCCGAGCCTAGATCTTCCCATCAAGGTGAACAAACAGAGGATGCAGTTGATAATTCAAATCGATCAATGACCCCCGCTCGACGAATCGCTGATAGTGCAGCAGGTAAAATGAGTAATTCGAAAATAATCAAGAAAAAAATTGACGAGAATCCGAAATTAAATACGGAATTAAATTTTAATATTAAAACTAGAACGACGGCGAATAATTCACCATCTGTCCCGATTAATAAAAATAAAATTAAAAGCCCTAATCAAACAAATAACATAAGTAACCACGGAAATAAACAAAATACAGATATTTTTGAGGATACTAAAAGAACTACTGCAAATAAAAAAATAAATCAAATTGTGGGAATAGCCAAGCCGCAATCAACTAAAATACTGGCGGAGCGTAAAAAGACATGAATTTTTGTAAAGCGTGTGAGCCAGGAAGTATCGCTTCAAGATATGAAGGAACATATACATAATTTAATTAAAACCCCAGATTTTGTATGCGAACAAGTAAAAATAAATTCGACAATAAATGCCTACAAAATCGACACCGACTTTAAATACCATGACATAATCACAAATCCAACTAACTGGTCGGAAGGTATCATAGTTAGTCGTTATATTTTTAAACGGCCCGGCCGAAACCCAGAGAGAATGTGATTATAATTGTGTTAGTGTTTCGGAGTTAAATTTGTATTTTTTAAATACTCAATGTGTTAGAAAAAAAGTTAATGAATTTGAATCATTTTTAATATGCAATGGTGTTGAATTTGACATTATGTGTCTTAGTGAACATTGGTTAACGGAAACCGAAATTGATCTTTTTAAAATTGAAAATTTTAGTGTAGCCTCATACTTTGCACGAAACATATATAAGCACGGGGGAACAATGCAGCTTTCTCAACGTAATAAAATAATAATTAAGAATTTAGAAGATATTAATAATCTATCTCAAGAAAAACACTGCGAGATATCTGCATCGCTTCTACCCATGCACGATATAATTACTATCTGTATATATAGATCTCCAGATGGAGATTTTAATATTTTTATATCAATAATAGCAGCAATGTTAGATGCAATCGATACTAAATATCAAATATTACTTGGTGGCGATTTTAATGTTTTATTTAACACTCAAGAATCTAAAGCCATACAATTATGCGACTTACTATCTACTTACGGTTTGTTTAGCACTGTAAATTTTAACACGAGAATGAATAATTGTCTAGATAATGTATTTACAAATATTGAGCCGAAATATATCTCTACTAAAGCATGTGACTCTGGATTATCTGATCATATTGGGATTCATGTCAATCTAAAAATTAAAGCCACCATCAGAACTGTAAAAACGACAACTATGCGACCGATAACTCAATCTGGTATAAATCAACTTTATACATTGTTGGAATCGACTGACTGGAGTTTTATTGATGATACATTTATTTCTCCTGAAGATCGTTTCGACTATTTCACAAACATTTTGAGTGAATATTATATGACAAGTTTTCCTGTAAAGAGAACTGTTAGTAGAAATAAATCTTCAATAAAATGGTATAATTCCAGTTTACGTGAAATGCGAAAAATCCTGAATCTATTAAAAGAAGCATATAAACAAAACACTAGCTTTAAATCTAATTATTATGCTTATCTCCGAAAATACAAAGAGGCCCTAAAAACCGCTAAAATATCTGCGAATGAGTCATTTATTAATAACGCTGCGAAAAGTGCTAAAGCATTATGGACAGTAGTTAACAATAATCGAAATAATACTAAATACAATGAATCCTGTGATATAGAACCCGATAATTTTAACCAATATTTTGCCAATGTAGCTAAAACTCTTGCTGATGACCTACCTCAAATAAACGAAGACCCCATTATGCTGATAGTTAAGTCTTCTCTTGATAAATGTCCGCCATATTTCTCATTTAAAGAAACCACTTACATCGAGGTAAGAAATATAGTAAAAAAACTTAAACCCTCCAAAAGCCGTGATATTTATGGAATGACGTCGACCTTACTTAAACAGATAATAGATATAATTGTCATTCCATTAACAAAACTTATAAATGTGTGTATCCGTAATAATATATTTCCAAAATCTTTAAAAAAGGCTCGAGTGATACCGATCTATAAAAAGGGGGACAAATCGAATGTAAAAAATTACAGGCCTATTTCTATATTACCTATAATATCTAAAGTCTACGAGAAAGTTGTATATTGGCAAATAATAAATTTTATTGAAACAGAAAACCTAATAACAAATAAACAATATGGTTTTCGCGCTGGTCTATCCACGGTGGATGCTGTTAATGCGTTTGTCGATGAAGTCCTTCAAGGATTTGAGGCAGGTATGTACACCACTACCTCATTTTTGGATCTCAGCAGAGCGTTCGACTGCGTTTCTCGTGATATTCTAGTGCGAAAATTATATTTCTACAATTTTCACCCCAATAGCTGCCGGCTTATTAATTCTTACTTGACGGAAAGGAAACAAATTACAGTATTAAACCAACAAGTATCAGAAGAAGTAGACTTAATGTATGGTGTGCCACAAGGATCTATCCTTGGACCACTTATGTTTTTAATCTACATCAATGACTTACCGTACTCAATAACTGAAAGTAATTTGTTCCTTTATGCAGATGATACTACTGTCATGAACAAATCCTTAGTTTTACAGTCGGCCTTGGATCTAAATAAACTTTGTGAAAGTCATGCATCTATGTGGTTCGCTACAAACAAACTGACTTTAAATAGTGAAAAGACAATCCATCTCACATTTTCCTTAAAAACTCCGACTAATTTAATACTAAATTTTTAGGATTTTATTTAGACAATAAACTATCTTGGAATACGCACGGTGATGAGATGGCATCAAAAATATCTAGAAATATATATTTGCTAAGACAACTTTCTAATTGCATCGGTAAGTCTGGCCTGAGGTCTGTATATTTTGCCATGTGTGAGTCTTATATAAGTTACGGTATAATAACTTGGGGACACTCAACCATAACAACTCGTTTGTTCGCTTTACAGAGAAGAGCAATTAGGGTAGTATCTGGCATGGCATATAGAGAAGATTGTAAAGAAGCATTCAAAAATCTGGAGATATTAACGCTACCTTCTTTGTATATATTGAAATGTTTAACATATGTCCATAAAAATATTAAAAGCTATCTCATACACAACAATGTACATGCTTATGAGACTCGTAATAATACTAATATATATCGCTGCCGATCACGTTTTACAAAATCCAGAAATGGCGTAAATTATTACGGTCCAAACGTATACAATAAACTTCCAGAGTCCATCAAATCTCTTAACCAAAAAGAATTTAAAAACAAAATTAAAGCATATCTTTTACAGAAGGTGTTTTACAATATTGATGAAATTTTAAAAGATAATTTTGACATACGGAACACATAACTATTTGTTTGAAAAATTCATCTTGACAATTATTCTGCATCAGAGTACAGTAATTAGTATTTAGTTCACTTTGACAACATATGGTATATAATATTCTTATTATGCCTTTTAATTTTTGTTTTAGTAAATTTTATTTATTTGTTATCTTATATACTGTAACTGTGAATGTTTCTGTTTTGTGTAAACATTTTAAAATTTTATCTATACAACTAAATGTTATTTATTATGTATTTTGTAAAAATATCATAATTTGTTTTATATATCTGTGTTAAATATTTGTTTTCTGAAACATTACATAATTTTATTTATACAATTAACATTAGCTTTATGTTTAAACTCATCCCAATTTGTATACTATATAATATTTGACATTTAAAATTAAACATGTGCTTATTTTATAATTATTGTAATACAAATGTTTGACTTGTGTAATACTTAGTGTAATGGCACCAATAAAGATTATTATTATTATTATTATTATTATTATTATTATTAGTCACTTTTGAATATAGCTGCTTTTTGAAAGAGTATAGCATTAATAATATGCATTTGAATATCATTGATTGCTGAATATAGATTATAAAATAAACACCAACGAACAATTTGTTTGATCACATCAATTTTCGCCGCATACTTTCGAGGCATAAAAATGCAGACCGGCGAGTTCAGGTCCGCCAAGTGAAATTCGTTGGGCAACCGTTGCAGGAATACCCAAACGTAAATCACTTGCATCACTTGGGATTTTCTTTCGACTGCTATTATGATATAACGGCACACGCATTCCTCTTCGGTATAATTACGATATGTGCGGTTGGGCTATTAATTTTCCGAAACTTGCCATTGAACCCTGTTGCGAGCTGGCCAGAGATGTTTATGTTTTATTGGGCGTGTCAAAATAAATTGGAAAGGTGGATGGCCACAATCTACGAATCGATAATTTCGGCCTGACGCCGGTGTAATTAATGAATGCATTTTAATGCATACCCGAAGATATGATTTATGAGTTATTTAAAAAAAAAGTATACACTAGAAGTTGAATGTAAAATAATTCATTTATGTGAATTTATTATAATAATTTTAAAATATAAAATATTTACGAAATTATTAGCTAATTTTCTACAAGCGCATAAAGGTCTTTAACATATTTTATTATGAATTTTGTATGTACGAAGGGTAGTAGAAAAGTAGTACCCGTTTGCATCCTGCGTAGCTGCAGGATGTGTGCTAACATGTTCACTTGTATTTTAGCTGCCAAAGTTACGACTCGCTGATATTGACTATGCTGTTTATGTGAGTGTTTATATTGTTTAAGAAAATTAAGAAATCCGTCAGTTGTGATGTTAGGGGTGTGATTAGATTCCTCAACGCAAGAAATGTACGACCCTGCGATATTCATCGTCAATTAAAGGATGTGTGTGGAGAAAATATTTTGGAGATGAGACGTCTGTTCGTAGCTGGTGTCGTAATTTTAGCTTTGGAAGAGAGAACACCCATAATGACTAGTGTTCGTCATTACGAACTTTCAACCATAAACCCTAGAGTCCAGGTTTAGCTCCTTAAGATACCTTCTGTTTACAAAACTCAAAGACTTTTTGGTAGGAAAGAAATTTGAAAGAAATAAGGAACTGAAAGAAGCTATGATTACGTATCTCAAATCACTGACGCCGAAGGAATATGAAGCTGGTAAACGAAAACTTGTCACAGGTTTCAACAATGCTTAAATCTGACGAGGTGACTATGTAGAGAATGAATTTAAGGTATCTTCTTTACAAATGAATCGTTAATATTTGGTAATATATACCAGTTTTTATATCCTCAAGCGAGTTTTACTTTCTGGATGGCCCTCGTATATAAATATTTAGACAATGTTTAATAACACACTGAATAAAACTTTTAAGCATTTTATGAACATAGATACAATGAAGTATGAAGTTTTTTTATTTACTTTTTCAATTGTTATTTAGATCCACATATTCATTTATATAATGTACCTTTATTGTCGTGGAAAAAAAGCGTAAAAGCGTACGTGCTATTAAATGCAAAAATAACAAGTAAATTGCATAAAACAGTTATGCTTCATTAACGAGACTATTGTATGAAAACAATTGGTATGCCCACGTGGAGAGACCCTGAGCAATAACGAGAAAAATTGGATGTGGATATATAATTTTATTTAAAACTGTCCTTGAATTATTTCGTATAAATAATATATATGATTTCATGATTTAAAATATACATTAAATTTACAATAAATTTGTAGTATAAATGCTATTAAAATCAAAACTATTTTTCTGAGTACCAGTTTTTACAACAACTGTTTCGTGTGTATATTTAAAGAACTGTTTTTTTATACAAATAAATATATAATTAAAATGAAGTAATAAACTCAGCTTGACATATAATTATTTAACCAAGAAGGCTAATCGACTACTGGCAATTATTAAATTAATAGTAAATTGGTAGTTTGTAATATATAATAAAGTTGATACTAAGGATTATATATAGAATTGAGAGGATAAAGGAGTTCATTTGAAGTTGTAGAGAATTCTAACTTTATGAAATAGTTTGTTACATTATTTAAGATGGAAAATGAGGAAATAAGCCTTAATGATATATTGAAACAGTGAAGTTGTTAATTAATGATGGTTCATAAGTTATTCTTTGATTTATAGTTATATTCAATACTGAATACTAGAAAATAATAATTAAGATTTGACAAAGAAGGTTAAATACAACAATATTAGAAGGTAAGTGCAACAATTTTAACTCAAAAGCTCTTTCAACTAAAAACAGAAGCTTGAGTTTTAAATTACAGTTCAAAATCTTTAGCAGTTTTTGAGATACATTTTGAAAATGGTTCTCAAAATATATATTTGCGTTTAAATGTCAGAAATTGCAAAAAATAATTGATTCGTATTTTAGCAATGGAAAGCATATCATTAATGATTTTAGCTGCAGTTACCATATAATTGATATGTCTTTGTTTAATAAATAAGGTGCCCAAAATGATATTTCTGCATCTTTGGCCTTTACTTGTGAACGGGATTTGAAATTACGTTTTTAGTCTAATGTGATTCTGAGATATTTACATGTTGGAAAATAATTAAATAATTTGATATAAAGAGAGTTTCTATTTTCAAAACCTTCAAATATTTGTTGTAGGGAATCAATAATATAATTAAATAAGGAGCGGCATCATCTGCAAACTATAAGATATATTTTGAAGAATTAAAAAATAGATTAGGACTGTAAAGAGTAAAGAACATAAAGAAAAATCTAAAAATACCTTGGATTTTGTTAGAAAGTAAATGTAATATTCACAAATTAGCTTTGAGGCATCAGTTTATAAATAATTGATATATATATATGATTAATTGATTAATTAAGTAGATAGGAATTTTTATATATACTAATATATACAGTAAGCCTTTATCATTAATTTAATCGAAGGCAGTTTGAATATCCAAAAATAGAATGGAAGAATGTTTACTTTTAATTCGTAATTTTCCTATAAACCATATTCATACTTTTGGATTATTAAGGATTAATGATAAAGAGTTGGGAGAAATGCAATGGAATGAAATTAGTAAGTTTAAATAATTGTTTGATCTAAAAGTTTTTGTAGAGAATCAATAATATTAGTATGTAACGTGTAGTGAAAGCAGTATTTTCCACAAAATGAAGGATATTCTTTAAAGCGTAAAAAAAAGTAGTGAAACAAAACCAAGTCTTTTAATTAATCTTTCTAATGAAGGAAATTTAGATTTGGATTAGATATATTATGACAGTAAAAAATTTACAATAGAGGAAAAAAGAGAGATTCTTGTGGTATTTATTTATTAGCAAATGAAGAACTCTCTGTCTGGATTCATTAGTGTATTAATATATTGATAAGTGAAGTGATAATTTTATTTTGGAGTTGTATTAAGTTTTTTCTTTTTGGAATTTAGCAAAGTGATAATATTTAAATATTTAAAAGATTTGCAGAAATCTAGGTAGAAGAAATTTATCACTTAAGTCAAATAACATATTACGAAATTTTTAAAGAAATGCATTTGAACATCAAACTTCAATTATCAGCCTTATAATTGAAGTTTGTTGTTCAAATGCATTTCTTTAAATATCCAGACAGTCAAATAAACAAAATTTTCTTTGATGTAAAAATTATTAATACTAAGAAAACAAATCAATTCCTTTATTAGAGGGACGCGATGAAAGAAGTGAAGAATAAGCTTATTTTTTTAATCATTTTGAATAATTTTCCCAGGATTAGTTGTACTATAATGAAGCAGTGTCTTAAGACTTTTGTCTGGATTTTGACATACATTGGATAATATTAAAAGTAGGGTGGTTGTAGGTAGTTAATGTATTGATTAATACTTCCAACTGAATTCAACTTTTGGCTTTTTGCTGGTACACTAAATTCAAAGACGTAGTTCGCTCACGGAAGAAGTAAAAGGAGGCCCAAAATTGTTTTTTTGTGCCGGAAAATATTGATTCTGTGGGAAAACTAATTGAAGAAGATCGTCAGGTAAAATATCACGAATTCAAGAGATTATTAAGCATTAGTATGACCAGCATACATACAATTTTGAACGAATATGTATGTGTTGTATGCGCGTTGGATTCCACATGCTCAAAAAATGCTCGTGCCGATTAGTGCCATAAAATGATTTCAAACAAGGGTGCATTCAAAGCTGTATAAAGCATCGTCATAGGTAACGAGTTATGAATTTATGCGTATGAGCCAGAACGAAATGGCCAATCGGTAAGTTGTGCGTTTCAATGTGAAGCAAAGCCAACAAAAGTTGTTTGTTCTCGAAGCGTTAAGAAGCAAATGGTTGCGGTTTTCTTCACGAAAAGCAGTCATGTGTTACTCTCGAAAATCAAAAGAAAGTTATTTCAGCGTGGTATATGACCATTTCTTCCTATTCTCAGTACATACATAGCAACCATCGTAATAGGATATCGTAACTAAGGAAAAGTTCATGTTTTTGGAATATAGGTAATGATTAATGATCAAGAGTTATGGGAAATGTTATGAAATCGTATTAATAAGTGGATTTAGAAAAAGCTTATTTTTTTAAATAATTTTTGAACTACTAAAGCAGTTTCATTCAAATGCATGGAATTTATTAAAGGGCTAAAGACATTTAGGTCATAAAGCTAACTTTCGAAGATATTGACATGTAGTATGATTTGATTTACGCATTGTAAAAAATATTGAATTAGTAGAGTGGAGGGATGTTTAAATATGATTAAAAATAATTTCACCGTAGCCTCTTTAGAGGTCAACAAATTGACTGATATATATTAGCAATTGTTGTGATTCAAATTCCTTGTCTCTCATAGCATAAGGATTGAAAATGCCGAAGTCTAATTTTAACCCTGTTCTCTATAGATATTATAGATTATTGGGGTTAAAAAAGAAAGTTTTAGAGTCGTCGATAGTACTTAGATATTTACAGAAGTGGATAGGGTAATTGGTGGTGTTCTAAATATTGGTAGAAGTAGTGTTGGGTAGGATTAGAAGAATTGATTTTTACACAATACTTGAACCTTGATTAGGTCGTCTTGTATAATTCATTAGCTTGGAAAGTAGAGGGGTGGTTTTATCAGCAAAGAGTGGGTAGTGTTAGGTATCACTGATATTATTTCGTCATCAATATACCGTGTGTCCCGTTTGAAGACGCATCATAGGGAATTCCCATGTAAAATTTTCAATTGCAGTTTGTATCTCTATTATTGAACGAAAATTATCAAAATAAAATTAGAATGATTCCTTTATCTACTAAGATTATTTTAAACGTTTTATTTTTGTTTCATCTTTAGTTTTAATCGAAATATAGCTTAAAAAGTGTGAAGAAATATTTGATAATAAAATCCTCAAAATAGTAGTTGCTATGAAATGTCAGTGTTTATCATCTAAATTGATTAAGCCACAAACAAATAATTCAATTCAAAATAAGTGCTTACACCACAAAAGAAAAAGTTCAGATCATCAAATTGAGTTTTGGCGGACATTTGCGACTTATTTAGTATAAATTTTGAAGCCTGTCCAGTGCCGTGTCAATCAACAATTATTAGAATTGATCAGAAATTTGAGGCTAATAGTTGTGTAAACGATGAACATATTGTTAGAAATAAAGGGAGGAAATCTGAAGAAACCGTAACAAATGTGTTGTAAGGATAACACTACATCTAACATCAAGTGTAAGCTTATAGTTAGCGACCCTATAAAAGCCAAAATCATAAAGAACTGAGCAGTTGATCCTGATTCAAGATCTAAATTTTGGACTTGCGGTATAGGCATATCTAGATGAAACTGATTGGGCGCAGAGTAATGGCCATCTAGGTCTCCAGATGTGACTCCGCTAGATTTCTTTTCTGTGGGGTCATATAAAAAATGTAGTCTTCTAAAAGAGGATGCAAAATATACCTATATCCAAGAGTTGCAAGAAAGGGTAAGGCATGAAATTTCTAAATTTGCTCCAATACCCTTTCAGAGTTCATTACTGTCAGGAGGTAAAATATCAACAATTTGAGCACCTAATAAAATAACGTTGTTACGGAGATGGAAACTTTGAGAGGTAACTTGATGGCTAACTATTTTTGTATAATTTATAAAAAATTGATCTTCAAAGTTTGATATCTCTAAAATGCTCAAGTTTAGCTTTATGTTATGCTATAGGAATTTTGTTTAAAATTTCGATGTCAATTGAAAAATGAAAAAAATGATGATGATGTATACTTAATTTATTTTAATATTGGATTAATTAAGTAAATATTTATAAGAGCATCAATCAAAGATTATTTCCGTAATGGTAAAAGGTTGTTTGAATCCAATGTTCAATTCTATCATCGTAAACATGATGATGATGTATACTTAATTTAATTTAATTGTAATAGTTTTTAAATGGCCCTGTATATTTATAAGACTTTCCTACAAAGCATATTCATATTTTTTTAAATTAAGGATTCATGATAAAGAGTTGGAGGAAATGCGATGAAATGGAATTATTAAGTGGATTTAGAAAATTTTAAATACTTTTTTGATCTAAGAGAATTAATAATATTATTATGTAAAGGGTAGTGATTTACTAAAGCAGTATCTTCCACAAAACGAAGAATAGTTTTTAAAGGGTGAAAAAATAGTGAAATAAACCTAGTATTTTAATTAATTTATTTTTCTAATTAAAGAAATTTAGATTTGGATTTCTAGCCAATCATGGCAGTAAAAATTGTAGAGTAAAGAAAAAAGGAGGTCCTTGTGGTACACCTCGATCAGGGTCGAATTATATTAATAAAAACTTAAAGACTATATAAGGAACAGATATAATCAATTAATCAAGTAGAGTCCAATATTTAAATTTACTACAGTCAGACTTGTCGCACAGAATCGAAAGCTTTGTGAATATCTAAAACTCGATGGGAAAAGTGTTTGCGTTCAATTCTTTAAAAATGGGAAATTAGAGGTTAATATCTATAATGGAAGTAAGGATGAGCAAAGATGAAATTATTAAGGATTTTATTAATTATTCAGGATAGAAATCCTGAATTGGAAGAAGTATGTATGCATGGTACAATGCAATCTTCTTCCAAAATAGGAGGAATATTAGAGTATAATTATAAATTAAAAATTTACACTATATTTTTAATGTCGAACTTTTCAAGTATAATTTAGATTTCTTCATCTTGTTTTTGAATTTAGATATTTTAAAATAATTTTTATTATATACAGGGTGAGTTTTTTTAGATGTTCTCTATGGGGATCTCGGAAACTATAAGAGTTAAATGGGGAAAGAAGTGTATATTTACGAGATTAATCAAATTCTACTTACAAAGTTTTCAAAAAAGTCAAGAGTAACTAGATATTTTGAAGTAAAAAGGGTCAATTTTGTCAAATCAATATATCTCGGTTATTATAATTATCTTTAATAATGTTCTACGGTTGATGTGGTTTTATCAAAACTCATCTTCATCTTGTGTACTGCTATTCTGGCATATTTGGTAAAAAATGAAGGTGATAGATATTTCTCGATCGACTTTAAATATTCGTACATTAATACATCTGTTTCTATTAAATATTGTATTTGCAATATATCTTTCTTTATTGGAAAATGAATAATTTTCTGCTTAGATTTAGTTTAGTTTGAGTTTAGTTGAGTTTATTTACTTTAAATATTTTAAAAAATTAAGACATAAATATAATTAAACACTTTGAAATTTCGAGAACAGATCTTGAAGGTAATGTTCACAGTTTTTCGCGTTCTTTCAATTATTCATAATCAGTCATTAATATATTAATGCAATGAAGTGATGAAATGGAATCGAATGATAGATTGAGTATTTTACTTTGAAGTTGTGTTAGGTTTTTTGGAATTAGGTAAAGTGGTGATATTTAAATTTGTAAAAGATTTTCAGAAATCTATTTTTAAACAAATTCACTTAAACAGCAAACCTCAAATACAGGCTGTGTAGATATCCAGAAAGGCCAAATCAAATTTTCTTTGATGTAAGGGTTATTAATACTAAGAAAACCAAATTGATTTAGAGAGATGTGATGAAAGAAGTGAAGCATAAGCTTAACTATTTTAATGATTTTGAATGGCTTATCCAGGATTAGTTTTAGTGTAATAAGTAGTGCCTTAAGATTAGTTAAGTCTGGGTTTTGACATATATTTGATAATATAGTAAAAAAGTAATTTGGATTTAGTTATTGTTGATAATGTATTGGTGAATATTTTCTAGAAGAGATTTCATTATACTTCTATGGATACTGTCTAAGAACAAAACTAAATATTTATATTTGTGTGTGATATTAGAATTTCGGTAGCTATAAAATATATTATGTAGGATTAAGTTAATATGGTTGTCGGCAAACTTTAGATGATGTGATGTACTTAAATCACATCACATAATATATAAAGGAGCTCGTTATATGAAGTATGGAACGGCTTAATAAGATATTGTTTGATTGTTAAGACACTCAGACGTTGGATTTTTAAATACTGAAGAAGCCCAGGTGTGGCGAAACAAATGTAATGTTTTAATTAAACCAAATGTGAAAATCTGACAGTATCTTAAATAACTAAATGTTCATATTTTTGGAATATAAAGATTAACGATCAAAAGTTTGGTGAAAATGTGATGATATGGGATTAGTAAGTGTATGTAGAAAATATCTTAATTTTTATTAATCATTTTTTGATCTAAGAGTTTTTGTAGAGAATTAATTATATTACTGTGAGGGGGAGCGAAATACTAAAGCAGTATCATCCAAATGTAGGATAGTTATTAAAGGGCGAAAGAAATTTAGTCATAAAGCTAATATTTAGGAGACATTGAAGTGCCGAAGAAAAAATTAAGGATAGAAAATATTGAGCTTTGATTTTCGTGGATTTAAAAGGTCCAAAATGTTGCCTAGGTATTTACAAGAGTAGATAGGGTAAATGGTGGGATTGTTAATATCATTAGAATGTGATTCTATTGCAGAGAAATTTTTTTATTGATTTTGATATACCATATGAAGTACCATGAATTGATAATGCTGGATAATGATTGGAAAGAAAATATTGGGTAGTTTGGATGGATGAAACTGGCGCCTTGTTAGGAGAAAGTGATATTTTGAGGCAATTTAATATGTAGGTATAGGATTTTCATGTTTTTTTTTAATCTCTAAGAGTAATACATTAATGCACACACAAATCATACATAAATGTCTGCATTAGATCTATAAAACAAACGAAAGGCATTTATTAGCTTACTCTATATTGAATACTCAATAAATATTTACATTATTAGTAACTTATATTAATTTATACAATAAAATAATTTCTTCTAAGCTTAATATTTTAACAAATGATAATTTTGCTATGCCACTTTATAACTAATATTTTTTTTCGAAATTTTCATCAAATGTTTTATTCTTTTATTCATATTTTATTAAGAGCATTATTATATATTTAAATTACTATAGTTTAATAATGACAAGCTAAATTTTCACGAATAAAAGATCATTAGTTCATATTTTATTTAGCATTTTTTTTAACAAGAATGATTTTTATTGTTTATTTTTTAGGAAGTAAGATGTTTCTCACAAAATATTGTTGCCAACTTTAATGGTTTATTTAAAATAGATAGTCATCAAATTGTGTCATTGCTTAGTTGTTTGGTTCTTCTCCTTTTGTATTACATATAATTTCAGTGTGTTTTATTTCAATGGTCAGTTTCTACAGTTTAATTAAAGAAGAATACATAATAATTAATATATTAAAGTATAACAGATAATAAGAACCATTCCTTCTGATTGCAATAGTTGAGCTTGCATTAGCAGTTTTAATTAAAAAATCAATAATGTTAAACAATAACAAAAAAAATTGATAAACACAATTAATTTTTACAATAGAAACATTTACTTGCTTAATTTGATAGTATGATCAGAGGTGTTTCTACTTGAATTTGTTAGTCTTGCAACGTCATATATTATTAGATGTGTAAAAAAAAAAAAATGAAATCGAATAAGGTAAATTTAGTTTTTTTTTTTCTATTTTTCGTTTAACTTGGGGGGTTATATTTTAATTTTTCAATACATCTTACAATATAGTTTATTTCAAACATCAAATGTTAATATTAGTATGAATATTTCGAACTTATTCTACTTTTGGGGAGGATTATATTAATTGCTAGTAAATTATTTATTGGTTAGGAAATTTATTTTTTAATTGATAAGGTTAAGGTTTGATAATAGTAGGCTGAGCAGAAGATGATATTTAGTTTGTTTTTTTTTGGTGTAAATTTCGTTAAATTAAAACTTCATTTTAATGTTTTAAAACTAAGCTTTAAAAGTTAGTTTTATAAGTTATAATGAACTACATATAATATTAATCGCAATATGGAATTACAATAAAATGTATTAAAATCCTTTAGTTCGTTGTAGAAAATTATTATGGAATAACAACTTATGTAGGCGATTTAGTGAAATTAAAAAAGTTTTCAAACCGATATTATTAAAAATTTCCTTCCTAAAGTATAGTAGGAAATTTCCATTAATATTCTTGAATTGATTGAGTTAGTTGCACTCTCATAACATAGTCAACATCTTCAACTCATTATGCCTTACATATTATCAAATTATTTTACGTACACACAAGATTTAATAGTTGTATACGTACAATTTTTAATGCAATGCACTGTTTTATCATTTCAATAAAATAATTTACAGTATAATTTAAGTGGCAATGAAATGGTACGTCACTGATATAAATTCAGGGCAGCTTCCTGTACAAAACTATAAACAAAACAAACAGGCGACAATCACCGCGTAATTAACAAACTGTACAAACGAGTACAGGTAATTACACTCACCTGACGTAATTGAAAACTCGAGGAGAGGTGCACTAACCGACCAAAAACTTCCGCTGCTAAGGCCAAACAAACATTAACCGATATCGCAATGTTACACTTGAAGAGGTTAAGAGCATAGAGCTGCGGCGTACACATTCACACCTGGCTGCTTGTAACTGACTAAGAGCCATTCACTGAACAGGTATATATTCACGTGGATGTACATTGTAATTCCCCACGGACGTACGAAAACGTAGAGTGCGCCAACATTCGATCTCTGCACTGTGTAGAACACGCATTCTTATTATTCCGAACAACATTTTTGTCCCTCGTTTAAATAGATCACGGCTGGTTAGAGATGCCGGTGATTTATTTAAATCACACCTAATTATCATGCGTCGGTTATATAATAACAAGAACTTAAGTAAATTTTTAATTGGATTTTTGTAAACAATCATTTCATAGGGTATTGACATAAAGTGTAGAATATTATATTGGTTTTCCCACTAGACGTGGAAGTTCCATTAAATATTCAATCTCATTGATATAATAAGGAATTGCCCGCCTTTGTTTATGTTAATACAAAATCTATTTTTTTTCCTACCAATGTGCGTAATTTATTGGAACTCTGATGTTATTATTAGTGATTACAGTTATATGTTAATCATACACGGAAAGTTTAATAATACTTATGAATTCCGTAATAATATTGTAAAAGCAATGTAAAACCTTTAACTCTGAAACTAAATTAATCAAATCTCTTAAAAAAATATTATTTTTACATTTTTAATTTATTTTAAGCGCTTATTATTAGTAGAAGAAATTTAACCCAACTGGTAATTAATATAAAAAAAGTCTACACTTATACATGGTTGTTATTAAAAAAATTCAAGAGGCTATTCCATGAGCTGTTATAATATTTTGTCCCTTAAGATTTTCGAAGATGCAAATGCATTATTATCTTTTATCAACATACTAATTATTAAGAGTGACTTTTATCTATAATACTTATATCAAGAGATTGCAGACATCGAAATGAAATAAAAAATTATAATAATTGAAGCGTCGATT
Source organism: Ontholestes murinus (assembly GCA_963969525.1). NCBI lineage: Eukaryota > Metazoa > Arthropoda > Insecta > Coleoptera > Staphylinidae > Ontholestes > Ontholestes murinus. The sequence goes on along the minus strand of OZ018393.1, from coordinate 51,428,119 downwards.
TTATTCGAATACGTCTCGTGATTACACATTTAGTCTTTAACTTTTGTGACGTCCTTCATCATGAATTGCTATACAAAAATGACAAAATTAATAACATGCACTTAATTTATGGACTTGCTGATGGCAATTCATTACAAGCTAGGCGGTTGTACATTGAAGAATTTCTTGACCGTAATTTCCTGATAGAAAAACCTTCCAATCTAATACACCGTATTCAGGTAGTCCCTGCCATTTTTTCCACGTATTGCATTCTGTTAATGGCCTTTGCACTCATTTGTTTAAATTCATCTACTACTAACGCTAATTATTTTTACTGATGAAGCGAATTTTTCAAGAAATACAATCAGACGTTTTGATGGTAACCATGTGTGAAATGAATCAAATCTACATAAGATTCTTTATGATCGTCTTCAACATCCTTTCTAGTTGAATATTTGGGTTGGAATTGTGGATGGATAATTGGATGTATTTAAACAAGAAAGACTTGCGAGGTGTATCACAACTTTTTAGAATAAACGCTACCCCAGTTTCTAAAGGACGTACCATTGTCAACAAGAAATGGACTGTAGTTTTTTGCACGATGGTCCACCAACGCATTTTAGTGTGGTTGCTCGTGTGTTTTAAACAGTAATATATAGATTAACCCCTCTGGATTATTTCCTATAGAGCTATTTAAAATCAATAGCTTATACTACTCTAGTGAAAAATGTAGAAGGCTTGCTAAATCGGATAATTGTAATGTTTTGTAATGTATTTTTTTATTCAATGTAATTAATATTACATGACACGATGTACAGATATAAGCAGTAACATTAAATATCAATAATAATATAACAACAGGAGATATGGTTAATATAGATGTAAAAGATACAGTATACAGTACATTCAAACACAACTAAAGGGTCCGCCAATAGGGACGCGCGAAGTTTGCCGGAAGGGTGCGGCCATGTTGTTCGAGGTAGAGCTGTCAAAGTTGCTGTCATTTGTTCAGTATATAACCCCAAATCACCATGGCAAGTTTGAGTGTCGAGCAGCACGTGCAAATTATTAAATTCTTTTACGAAAATGGGTCATCAGTTCGAGCAACGTTCCGCGCACTTCGCCCATTTTACGGTCGCGATGATCGGCCTGTAGAGTCGACTATCCGTCGATTGGTGGGCAAATTCGAGTCGACTGGTTCAGTAAACAACCAGCCAACACTGACACGTCGACGAAACGCCCGATCGAACGAAAATATCGCTGCTGTCCGTGAGAGTGTGCGCGAGAACCCGAGGCAGTCCATTTTTTGTCGTGCACAGGAACTTGGCCTTTCGGAGACATCAACTCGCAGAATTTTGCATCTGGATTTGGGTCTGCACCCGTACAAAATCCAATTGACCCAGGAGCTCAAGATAAACGACCACAGACAGCTCTGGGCTCTGGAGCAGTTGGAAGCAGACCCCCATTTTGGCCGAAAAATCATCTTCAGCGACGAGGCTCATTTCTGGATGAACGGGTATGTGAACAAGCAAAATTGCCGCATTTGGAGTGAGAACAACCCACACGAGGTCCACCAAGTGGCAATGCATCCCCAGAAAGTCACTGTTTGGTGTGGATTTTGGGCCGGCGGCATCATCGGTCCGTACTTTTTCGAGAACGAAGCTGGGGCGGCCATAACCGTCAATGGGGAGCGCTACAGGTCGATGATAACCAACTTCTTTTGGCCTAAACTGGATGATATGGACACGGACGACATGTGGTTCCAGCAGGACGGCGCCACGTGCCACACAGTAAATGCCACAATGGACATTCTGCACGAGCGATTTCCGGACATGGTCATCTAGCGCGGAGGCGATATCAACTGGCCACCGAGATCGTGCGATTTAACGCCTTTAGACTTTTTTCTCTGGGGCTATCTCAAGTCGCTGGTCTACGCCAACAAGCCTCTAAACACCGATGACCTCAAAGTCAACATACGCAACGCCATCGCTCAAATTGAGGCCGATATGTGCTCCAGAGTCATCGAAAATTGGACCTCCCGGATCCGGGCTACCAAACGGAGCCGCGGTGGTCATTTGAACGATGTTATCTTCCATACTTAATGGGGTCGAATAACCTTTCGAATGAAAAATAAATTTCGTTTCTACCTCACACACAACTTGTTTTATTCAATTTTAAAGTTCACGCGCCCTTATTGGCGGACCCTATAATTAAAGGACATAAACTCGTGTATATTATAAAAGACTTTCTCTTTTTGAAATTTTTGACATTCTTTTTGAAGAGCTTCTTATCTGTTTGGTAGTTTGTTGTAAATTTTTGGGCCCTAATAGTCCATTCCTTGAGAGGCCTTTATTCGATGGTGTGGAATTTGTTGAATGCCATGGTGTTGTAGAGGTAGTAGTTGTTTTTCAGATACGAATCCTTGTTGACGTGGATGTTTGTAACTATGGTTTGTTAAATAAATCTCTACAACTTTTTGTTCCAGGTACTTCGGCTAGGACTTTTATAGCACGTTTTTTTGGAGGATAAAAACTTTTTCCACGTTTCCAGAAAAAACATAATGCCATACTGCAGTAAGGAGTGGAATTTTGAAAAATAATAATAAAATAATGTTCTGATTGCGACATAAGTGCTCCTTTTAAGTCTTTTTAGATAATAAATTCAGCAATTTTTTTTGTACAGGTGCTGACCAATTTAATTTATTATCAAGTTGAATTCCTAAGAAGTTTACGTGTTTGTGTTTTCTTAGGTCGTTAAATGAAAGATCCTTGCTTTTCTGCTAATAGCATATTCAGCTTGTCCACTCCCTAATAGCTGGATACATCCTTCTTCGATGATCCTTCAACTAGGAAGGATGTATCATCCGCGTATAGGTATAGCCGTACTTCAGGTAGGTTTGAAGGTAGGCCATTGATATAGATCAGGAAAAGTAGCGGTCCCAAAATAGATCTTTGAGACAAACCATGTTTCACGTAAAATTTTCCTGATCTGGTATTTTTCCAATCTATTAATTATATTCGGTTATTTAGATATGACTCAATTATCTTTTGAGCTGTGACTAGTGTGGGAAGGACACAGCAAGTCAGGCCTATTTACCTTTTGCTATCCAATACTTCTGAGATCCTGCTAAGCAACGGCTGAGGATGTTGAGTTTTCTGTTGTGAATCGTTATTAGCAACTATTCAGTATTCGCTGTTTTTCTAAGAAGTTGAAAAGTCGGATCTTTACTACATTTTACATTTTTTGGCAAGATAGGAATAATAGCAATTGGTCTTGAGTCTTGAGGATCCTCAATATTTCCTTTTTTAGGATAGGTATAGTACCACCTACTTTTAGTTAGTCTGGAAAGTACCCTTCTTCCAAGTATTTGTTTATTATTTCAGAAACTGGTTTTGCAATTTCTTCTTCAACGTTTTTCATCAATATGGGTGTTATATCATAGATGTCAAGTGCTTCTTTACTTTTGAGTGTTTTTATTATCTGAATTATTTTGTCCGTTGTAGTGCTACTAAGAAACAGGAATGTTCGATGTTAACCACGGATTTTTACAGATAGTAGTCAACAGTAATTGCGTTATTTGGTGTGATATTGTTAAGGGGTAAGGCAACTTTAGAATTTGGAAAAAAATGACTTTTTTGGCTTAAAGTATAGTTTAGAGTCTTAAGAATATGGGAAAGTTATTTTGAAGCCGCGCGGAAGTATTTGACAGGTGAAAACTTATCAAAACAATTGGTTGGCAACTGAAACTGTGTGCAATATAAGTATGAGAAGCGCAGAAAAATAAGAGAAAAATCAATCTTCTAAAAATAATCACGTATTTATTGTCTCGGATGATGGATCGTGGAAAAAACGTTGTTTTTCGTCATTGTTCGACTTAATAAAATATATAAGTCCTTTACGTTGTAGAAAATTCACTAATAAATAGAAAAAAACACAAAAATATTTTCGTAAAATCTACAACAAATGAGTCTTATTAACAAGAACAAATCACTTTTGTCTTATTAAGACTACAAGAACAAATCACTTTTGAAACAACTACTTCTCTCATTTGTTGTAGATTTTACGAAAATATTTTCGTGTTTTTTCTATTTATTATTGTTCGGCTTGGTAGCGCTTATTGGTTGGTTTCAATTCTGTTGCGTGGTTGATGGCTTTAAAACCAATTTCCAGTGGATAAGTGGTGTTGGATATTGCAGCTAATATTGGAGCTCTATGAATGGTTCATCAACGTCGATATTCTAGAACACATCAGGGAGGAAATATAAAAAGAGTTGCAACTTTTACACATGATAATAATGAACTAAAATTCTTTCCATTTGAGTACCACCAACTTAATCAGAACGCTTTTACTGGACAACTGAGGAAGATTTAGGTGTCAAAACTGGCAAACTAAACAAAGACGACAGATGTTTGAAGGGGCTTATAGAAAGGTAAATAAAACATTCCAACAATTTAGTTGGTTCTAATCATATTTATCCGTCGACAAGATAATTGTAAATATTCCAATACAACTTTAATTAGAACTAATTCAATGACGGTTTATTTAGCATAATAAAAGTTATGCAGGTCCTGGGAATAAAAATCAAACAAAACTGACTGATGCTGCAGAAGAGGCTCGGATGGCGCAGAAATCAACAAGAAAGGATCAGAACGATGAAAAAATGAATCTGGAAGGTCAATTTTATGGAGCAGGCATTGCAGACTAGAGGTAAATACATTATTTCTTTGAAAAACTATGAGTTAAAACTTTAATCGCGTTTTTCTCGAAACCATGTTTTTAAAATCGGGCGGAAAGAAATCTCAAATACTAATTAATCGATCAGTCTAAATCTGTTTATTCCTTAATCTACATTAAAAAAAATACGAAGGCTTTTTGTTTTAAAGTGCTTTATTCCTTTTTTATGAACTTTTTTATACGAAGATTTAAGCCCGAAAAATTGAACTTTTTCTTCAAACGTGCCCCATTTTGTTTAGAACAAAATTTTTAAAATCCGGCCAATATTTTTTAGAGTATACATCAGAGATTCAGAAAACATTTACGTTTTTGTTCCAGGCCCATTGCTGTTTCCAGGATCTTTTCGCCCATTTTGACCCACGCTGCGAGAGGGAACTCCATTTTCTTTATTTTGTGGCGTCATTTTCGAAAATTTTCTTTAAAAAAAATTTATAAATAAAGTTAAATGTGCATACAATAAAGATATAAAAACAGTTTTTAAGTAGGACTTTTAGATTTTGGGTAAAAAAATCTAGAAAATGACCTTTTTTTCCTAGTCTAGAGTGGCCTAACCCCTTAGTGATTTCTTCGGCCGCTATGGTTTAGTATTGACCAAAATCTTCTATCGTCAGGTCATTTTCTATTTGTTTTTTTCCTTACTTCTTAATTTATTACATTCCATACTTCTTTTTGAATATTGTTCGAATTTAGAATATTTGTTTCATTCTTGTTTAAGATTTGAATATGTTTTATAAGGGCGTCTAGAGTTTTCTTTATGTTATATAAGTATTCATTCAAGTTGATTTTTATATTTGTTTTTGGTTTCGTTTGCCTATTTGTTTTTGGACATGTATTGTTAAAAGTGGTAATAAGATTATTCAAGAAGTAGGAAAAGCATTCTTCCGCGTTATAATTTATAATATTATACCAGTTTTTTTGCAGGTTAGTTTTCCAGTTAAGTTTAAGATTAATCTGCTATGTCAAATGATCGGAGAGGTGCTAATTTATATTATTTTTCTTTAGAATGTTGTCTCACATTTGTGAAAATATTGTCCAGGCAAGTGAAAGATATTTGAGTAATCCTATTAGGTTTAATTTGACGAATAAAGCACTAATAACCTTTCTTCACAATTTTATTCTAATTACCAAATGTACATTTCGGAAAAAAAATTTGTAAAGAAAGGTTATTAGTGCTTTATTCGTTAAATTAATTTGATCTTCACGTAACTCAATCAACCAATCTAGTAGGTTTGTCAAATGACAGACTAATGTCAAATACATCTCCCAAAAAGGGACTAAAATAGCATATTTGATCCAATATATTAGAAATAAAGAAGCTGTCAGCATGTCTTACTGGTCAGTGGATGGATGTGGGTCTGAGTGGAAGAACACTGGAAACCAGTAAACTTGCTGTCTAAATTTTTGTACGTGTTTCATTCATTTATGTATTCTTTTGTAAAATGTGTTATAAGCAAGAAGAGCAAAGTTATAAAGAATAAAGGATATAGATTAAAGAGTTTCATTAATTCCATTAGATGGATTTTGCTTGTGGAATCAATCACCTAAAATAAATAGTGGTACATTGGAATAGTTTTTGTATACATAATTCAGTACTTCCTCAATTTTAAATAAAAATATTTTTTAATCGCCTACAGGTAAACGATACACAGTTATAATGATGATATTCAATTCAATACAATGCATGTTTGCTATTTCGATATGTAATTCAATACTAAATTCTTCTAAATTTAAGACTTGATATTTTATTTGAGGCTTGATTATTATCATCACGCCACTATGGATATTATTTTTTAGTATAAAATGGTTGGCAATTTCATATCCTTGGATTTATGCATTTCCTAAATTATGTTTATTTAGCCATAATAATGTTCTGTTATTCCCACAATATTTGCCTTTATTTCATTCATTTTGTGCGCAAATGCATTTAACTCATTTGAAAGGGATATTTAAATGTGCCTCAAAAAATGTATATTTCGTGACAATCATATTTTGCGGCCATATCTCAGTGTTCAAAATCTTCTCCAATAAATCAAATCGACAGCTTACTTTAAACCATGCATTATTCTATTGATTGGTTTCGTGTTTTCTAATTGCAGAAAAATCAAAAACTTCTTGTGTTTAGTATTTTTGATACAGTCGTGGGGTTTTTGGCCACGCCTTTTTTTCTGCGGTCTTTAAGGAATCACTATCTTTGATATTTAGTGTACCATTTATCACTGTACTCACTGCTATACTGTTCTTTGATTTATTTTTATCCTTAGAGGCTTCATTCATGACTTTACGTATTTTTGTTTTATTCTTGTTTGAGTTTTTGTCAGATTACTTCCGCTCCTTTGTTTCGGCCCCTCGAATTGTTTAGTGATTCAGTTACTGATTCCGTGCTAGATGTAACACAATAAGAAACAATCCTAATGTTTTTGAAAGAGTTCTGCAGTCAATGAGAAGAAGATTAGATTATTGCATCCTAGCTGGAGGTAGTCATTTTTAATAATTCTTGTATAATAAGAAACTTTACATGTAATTTTTGGAATCGAAACAAAACTGGTTTTCAAAAATCACCAAAGAGCAAAATATTCTCAGAATAGGCCAGGGAATAATAACCCTTCAATTTTTTGCAATATTTTTAATAAAACCCTTGGAACGTTAGCCATACAAGTACTAGAAACTCAGTAAATTAATTGACCATTTTCTGCGAATAACAACACCTGTAGAAATCTATTAGTAAAAGTTTCATTAACTAGTACATCTACTTAGTGCATATTTAATATTTAACATGACGCAAAGGAATCGCTCAATTAACAATGAAGATCTAGGATATAAATTGTGCCGACTTTAAAAAGTAACTAAAGAAATGTTGCATCTTTACCAATGAATAAATAATTAATGATGATCCCCCTACTCAATGTTTTAAATATTAGGTTGATTGGGGTGTTCATTATGCTGGCAAACCAACTCATCACAATCTAATAAAATGTTCAAGGAGAAATATAAGTTGATTCCAACTTTTGGTCTTTCCAAATTTATTAGTGATTAATTTATAATTTGATAAATGCACATATATTTAATACATCATTTTTTAACTAAACAATTTTCAGATAAGTATTAAATGTATTTTTTTAACTTGCCATTAGTGCGCTCTATTGGTAGGTAGATTAGGAGTACGATTGATTAATATATCATTTATTGGGGTAGGTCGGGAGTAAGCTAGACCAGTTAATGTCACATCGATATAGAATTAAAATAGCTATATTGGGAGAAGGAATGCAGTTGTTATGTTCCATTTGTTTATTATCAGGTAACTGACACGTGTTTCGGTCCTTACGGATCATTCTCAAAGTTAAAACTAAATTTAAAATGAAAGTGTGGCGTTATATATAGGTATAGGATTATGGCTAATTATATGGAAATTCCGGCGGTAATGATGTCCGTATTGATTATTTCGTGCTGGTTGTTAAGGAGAAAGTCCCCTCTGTTGATGGCTCGTTTTATCTCTAAGCCCTCTAGTAGATTAAGCTTATGTTCTTTTCGGCAAATGTGCATTGGGATTATCTCGCCCATGTCTTATTTCGAAATATCTTCCTGTTTGTCCAATGTAAAAACCATCGCAATTTAAATATTTGATTTTGTATACCCCAGATCTTTTTAGTCTATCCGGATTTTCTATTTTATTGTTCTTGATTCTCTGTCCTAAATTTCTTCGTCTTCCTAACTGTTTCTTGATTTTTGTGCTGGTATTATTGACAAATGGTATAGCTACATATATGTTTTCTTCTGTATGTCTATCTCCTGGATTTTATAATAGTTGTGTCTTGAATGCCCTTCTCTGCCTTGTATGTTGAATATCATGTTCTGGCTGTATCCATTGTTGTAGGCAATTTGGATTATCGTATTTAATTTGTCTTTGTACTCTTTTTCTGGCATTGGAATGGTTAAAAGGCGGTGGATATATGAATTTAATGCTGACTTCTTGATTTGTTGTGACTGGAAAGAATCGGATGGTATTAAGGTTTCCGTTGTGGGTGGCTTTCTATAGATTGCATACTGCAGTTTGTTGTTTTGAATAGTTATTGGGAGGTCCAGCAAGTTGATTCTGCCGTTCTCTTCTTTCACTATCCTGAAATGAATGTGTTTGTTATAGTTGTTGAGTATCTGCAAGAACATGTCGACTTGTCGATCTGAACTTCCCCATATACAGAACACATCATCTAGATATCGGGACCAATGTAAGATGTACTTTCTCATTGGGTTACTGTTGTTCAACACTTTTTCTTCGAACCATTTAATTTTAAAAAAATGTGTACAAAAAATTCGACTTTACATGGAAAGGCTCAAGTTCTCGTCCAATGTAGCTTTGTTGGCTCTGCTACCAGTAAAGAATACTTTGATGATATTCCTTCAGTTTACTTGCTATATTTGGCTTATTTGTTTCCAGAATGAAAGTTTTGTTATGTCTCACGATGTTGCCTTGTATAATGAGCTGCAGAATTTCATATTTTGAGTTGCGAGCTATATGCCCAAGGAATTTTATTTCCTCTTTTTTATGCTGAATAAGACTTCCAGTTCTTTGATATATAAAAGAGTTCTTTGATATATAAAAGTATAGAATTAACGACCCCATCACCCTCCAATTTTAACAAAATATTCAACTATTTTTGAAAGGAATAGTGAGTGATGCAAATAAAAGTATTATTATTAATAATTTTAACATTTAATTCGTAAAAGGACATTGATTTTGACGCAAAAGTAAACGATGAAGAATATTTCCATCACAATTTTGTACAGTTTAACTGATTTTAAAATTAAATTAAGAATGAAAAAAATATTATAGGCATAAGTACGTCGGGAATCAAACCTTTGTACGAAAGACGTTTACAACATAGTTTAAAAAAATTAATATTTTTTTGCATGATATAAATACAAGGTGACCCAAAATAAACTTTATATTTAGTGATCCAATTTTAGAAGTTAGTTATCTATCGAAAATGTGTTTATTATTTATTAATCTACAAAATTTGTGGATTTATTTCTCTTAAATAATATCGTTAAGATGTAAACCATCATAGTCATGACACTCATTTATTAAAACACTGACTACTCATCTCAAGTCTGTGATGGCTGCCAGTTCATGATGGATATTTCTTTTCAAATGCGCCAGAGAAGTTGATCTATTGGCATAAGCTTTATATTTGAAATAACCCCACAATGAAAATTCCAAAGAGGTTAAAGCAAGTCTGGGTGGCGGACAATTTATGTTACCTCTTCTGGAGATCAATTTTCCACGGAAAGTTTCATGAACTCGTGACAATTAGGTTTTGGATGTGTGTGTGACATTTCTCCGTTCTGTTGGAATCATTGTCTTTGGTTGTAATCAGAAAAGTTTTGCAATTGACGCACCAAGAAATTGTCTAACGTCTCAACAGAATGCTCCGAATTGACTGCTACATGTCCTCTTTTATTTTAAAAAATGTAAGGCCCGATAATTCATCGCGCTGACATGGCAGCTCAGATGGTCACTTTAGCCGAATGTAGAAGAAAAGTCGAAATTGAGCTTCAACCAAAAACAAGATGTTAGTAAACGTTGAAATGTGCTGAATTGGTTTTCAATTGCATCCTGGGGCTCAAATTCTTATATCAATTGAATTTTATAGGGCTAATGATCTTGGTGGACCCGTTTTGGGTCTTTTGATTGTTGTACCGGTCTCTTCAAATTTCGAATGAGAGGTATGCTTGGCGCTATACAATCGCCGAATTAGAATTTACACAATGCTTGGCCCACTTCCGAGAAACGCTTCATAAAGACTAAATTTTCAATAGCGAGACTACCGATTAACATATTCCCGCGATCTTCGGTTTCGTAGTTTTCACGCAGGATGCTCGACCAACAAACTCTTCATCAAATTGGAATAGGTAAAACTCTTGTTATGTTCCATTTCTTTATTTTCTGACACATGTTTCTGTCTTTACGGATCACTATCAAAATTAAGTTAAATTTTAATCAAGAGTGTAGCAGAACAAATTACGATAATAAATCTTTATCAATTCTATAACAAACCGTTGGAATGGTCTTAACTCTCTGTATGCTTAGTTCATAATGCCAAAAGAATTACGCATTGTCTAAATCAATTCCACTGACATAAGGTTTGTTTCTAGTCTGTTGGTTGTGATACGAAATCTAAACTAAAACTACAAAAAAGAACCTATTATAAATATAATTTCTTCTCAATTGCGACAACACGATATTATCTAAGTTCACCAGTTTGATTTTTAAAATGTAAAGTTTATTAAGGTATGGCAGTAATAATGGTAAGAGCACAGTTTAAGACTTTAATAGAAGAATAATTCTTTAATTCTTATTCTAAATTTTCAAACATTCCCCAGTCTCTATATTATCTATCTTCAGGGATAAGAAATGTTTTCTAAATTTTTTATATACTACAATATTATATCTTTATTAATTTTTATATCCTGAAAAAATTTATTCTAGCCACCACAAAATTACAATTGATGGTGGAAGCTATTACTTAATTACTTAATTATATCTTAAAATCAGAAAATTTAAATGAAACTGCAAACTGTAGGTGATATCAACAAAGTGTAGTCGGTTTCCTGAACTTAAAATTTCTTTTACGATAGACATTTAAAATTTATTAAGAAAATTACGAATAAAACTAACACAATCACCAAAAACTCGATTAATTTAGAATAATTAGGTTGTATAATTAAATAAGTAGTAATTGATCGATTGTTGAGGCACTGAGGCGTTGAAAATCCATTTCTAATATGAAGATAACGACAGTGTCTGATTTTCAAATTAGGTTTATTTTAAACACTACATATGTTTCGCTAGACTGTGCTTTCTTCAGGTGAAGAACATATATTTTGTGTGACGAAACATATGTAGTGTTTAAAATAAACCAAATTTGAAAATCAGACAATGTCGTTATAATAATATTTGAAATAAATAGTATTTTTGAACATTGCTGAAATATGATTTGCTACATAATACACACAAACTGAATTTATAATAAATATTTCATGGGAAACATGCGACAACAATGAGTGGAAATCTTGTGCGTCATTATCAAGAAAAATCCAGATAAATCTGGCTGTTTTTAATTTGTTAACCGGTGACTCACATCTCATTTATTTATCCCGTTATCATTCACAGCACTTTCAAAATTGCAGTTTCATCGATGAAATTTCTATTTTATTGTCACAATTAATCCATTTAATTTTATACAATTTTAAAAATAAAATGATAATGAACACTTTTTTTCTAAAATTTTCTAAAATTTATAAATTATTTTTACATTTATATCATAAAACCTAAAAACAAAAAAAATGTTACGATAGGTAATTAGATTCATTTTGGTTTCTAATTAATTCTAAGAGATAATATTGGAAATCTTATTGAAAAAAAAACAATTTGCTGTTTAGTGTAGTGTGTAGAGACTAGTTTAAAGTTGATGATGTGGTGATTTAATAGCACAAGGATTGTAAGATCTAATAAGACGCAAAATGTGTCAAAATGACAAAATAGACTTATCTAAAATATCCTACAAAAGGATCAAAATTAAACATAATTATTAGCATAAATAATTTGAAAAAATCTCCGCAAATGGGAAAAGTGTTTCATATGTCTCTGTCTACGGAAAGACGTGTGTTTGAGTGGAAGACCATTGGTAATCAATGACTCCTGTGCTCTAAATTACTTGTATTTTATATATAAAATGTATGTATACCATGTGTTATTTTAGAATTTTGTAACCAGGAGTGGCAAAGATAATAAAGAATAAATAAGTGCTCCGATTAAGATATTTTTATCTTCAAAAAGACGTCTCCCATCTCTTACTTCAATTCAATATTTTAATATACTCGTAAATGTATATTGTAAATGTATATGTGAGCTCTAAATTTCGAAAATTTGTAATAAGATTAGCCTTTTAATACATTTCTGCAAAAACTTGTTACTCGCTCAAATGGTGACAACAAAATGGCAAGGATGCAATATTTGCATCAAAAGTGAATACTTTTATGATTCTTTTCTTGTTTTCTATTAAGGTTCTTACAGTAAAATATTGTTCTACTCATTGCTTTTCAATCTTTAATAATAAAAATGTTTGAGAAGGCCAGTTAGATTTATTTTGAGCACAAACAGTTTTCCTCAAATTTTCAGAATATTAAATATTGTTTATTCGGTCTACTCGAGTAGGGATAACCAAAGACCAAAGATGTAATAGTTGTGTCAAAGTTAATACTAAACATGTGCAAGGTTCTTTCATTTTATCTACTAAGGGCATCTAGTAATATGTTTTCATGAAATTTTATTAGATAATCAAATATTTAAAACAATATTTATTTATGTATTTCTTCTCAATCTTTCAAAGAGAGTATTTGTTAATTTGATTTGTTTTGAGAACAAATATGTTTCTTCCATTTTCAGAAAATTTAAAGTTATTTGTTGGACACATTTATGGGAAAAGGTACTCTTAACTTCAAAAACGGAGTACCTGAATTAAAGTTAACATTTATATTAAATTTGTCTTAAATGTGTATAAGTTTATTTCTTTATTTTCCTCTACTACTATTTGTAAGATAGCAAATATAGTAAATGTTTTTATAAAATACAGATAAACAACTATTTAAAACAGTTGTATTTTTTTGAATTTATTCTCATTCTTTAACAAAAGGTATTACTAATTTAATAATTTTAATGTGCAGGATATCTTTTTTACAGAAACCATTTATATAAACTTCTGTAGTAAAAGCACTGTGTGTTTTTTTTTTCGAAAAAGAAATTAATAACCATTATATAGGAACTTATAGTGGCCCAAGTCAAAATTATAAGGTTTTGAACTCACTTTGCTATTGTATTTTTGTAGAGAAGCCTCTCCATTATTTAATAATGAATTATTCAAATTGTGTCATATTTACAGAGTAGATTTTTTTCACGTACTAACAACTGTATGCAATTGGTTAAAATCACAGTTACTCCACTCTGTCTGTAAAATAAGAGCTGCTATATTATTATAATAGTGCGTCACAATGGCAAACGTCATACACACCCCAGTATGTTTCTGAACAATTGACCAAACAATTAAACTACTGGCGGTGGTCATAGTCACACCACTTTGCACTATCACTGTTTATTATTACTAATATTATTATTATTATTATTTGGAGAGTTTCCTACTTATATTATTTTGGTGGAAGCAACAATATGCGTCCTTCTACGTCAGTAATGATAGATGAGAAGTTATTGAAATGTCTTTAAAATAGTTATGAATGTGATGTAGAAAAAAATAATAATGAGTTTAATTTAAGCTCAGCACCAACACAAACTGTCTTCCTGGAATTCTTTGAGGTAATGCGCAGACTGTTTTTCAAATTGTGATTTAGCTCTCAAGAAAATGAAGGCAAATAACCCAATTGATTTAAAACCTCGGAAGCGTCAAAGTAAAGAATATTCAAGAGCAATGGCGAAGAGACTCCGAAATTGTTGTATCAATTACATCAACGCATCCGATAAGTAAGTTATAGCCAAAACCTTCATACATAAGGACTGTATATTTACAAAAAAAAGCCAAAAGCGACTTAAGTTCGACCTTTTTCACAAAATGCGTTGTTTCTTAAAGTCGGTGACGATAATATTCGGCTTAACTTCAGGACAGAAAAGTTCCATGAAAGACTACATAAAAAAAATTCCTTCTATTCATATCTTTTGTTATAGACGAGATAATTCACATACAAAATATCTGAATCCAGAGTTGAATATTAGGGAAATGCATAGAATTTATAATTAATTGTGTATGGAAATCAAATATTGCCCCAGTAGAAGACTACTTTTATATTATTTATTGTTTATTAGACACTTGCTTCCTTTCCCTATAGATCTGTAATTAATAAATAATTTAATTTGCGTTTTCATACACCCAAGAAAAATACTTGTAAACCATGTGACAAATACAAAAAGTTGATAGACGTTGAGATAGAAGAGCACAAAAGAGCTGATCTGATCTGAACTGGACGTTATTCACTTGAAAAGAGCAGAGAAAGCAAGGGAACAGTTGAAACTTTATGGAAAACTATACTATCACCATTGACCTTCAAAAAGCCACGCCGTTTCGTAAAATCACGGTTTCTGAGGCTTTTATAGACGAAATATGTACTATTATAATTTGAGCGTGCATGTCAGCAACAAAATAGTTTACATGTACGTTTGGGACGAAACGATAGCGCCCAGAGAGTCCCAGGAAATATGTAGCTTCAGGTATAACTAAACATTTGAATCAGTATCCTAAAAAACATATTATAATATTCAATGAAACGTGCACTGGCAGAACAGAATTAAATTAAATTAACACTAGAAACGTCTATCAAACAATACTTGGTCTCAAATGATTCTGATTTTGAAATCGTAGAAAACGCTTGCAGTCGTAAGATAATTCATCAACCAGAAAATGTGTACAAGGGAATAGAGAATGCAAGATACCACAACAAGTTTGTGATAGTAGAAATGCACGGTGATTTTGTGATTTTGTGAAAACAGATGCTCTTAATAATGCGATCACTGAGCGAAAAAAAATAATAATAGTGAAAATGTGAACTGGTCGTCGTTAATTCGATATAAGAAAGATAAATCTTATTCTATTCTATCTAGAACTACTCTTTACGATTTCTTTCCATTCGGCGAACTGAACCTCAAATCCAACAAAGAGGGACGGCCCAGAAATTTAGCGCTAATCAAGCAAGACAATTTGTATGATGGAACGAGAATTATAAACACACCAAAGAAACGAAATATGCTATCTTTACTTAAATATATTCCTATCCACCATAGTTTCTCCAGAGGAATCCGAGCCCTACAGATAATGAGGATGGAAACCTCGACTAATGTTATCCCTCGCAGGAAATATTTTTTGTTGTTCTAATATCTGTATCAAAAGTTTAGTTTCAAGGTTTTTTTAGTGAATAAACATTATTTTATAATAAATGTTAAGACAAAGATAAAATTAAAATAAATAAACTTGTTAATAGTTTTAAAACCTACTGATTTAAATTATATTGTTTATTATGCATAAGCCATTAACAACAATTAAGATAAATTCAGTTGTAATTTACATGTAGAAGGATATAGTTGATATTTCTAACGTAATTTTCTTATAATTTTGGTTTCTGTTAATTCCCTATTTATTTATTTTTAATTCTATTTTTCGAACAGCACTTTTGGAATCTACTAATAGATGCAGGAGTTTTCTACAGAGGTAAATACAAAATGCGATTTTCTCGAAACTTATTTCTATGACTTAGGTCACTATAAATCTGACACTTTCATATTAAAATTTTCCTTTTCATTCCATTATAAACAAAGAAGTTTATATAAAACATTGCTGTAGATAGTTTACAACCATTAGAATTTCTACCATAAAAGAAGAATCAAAAACGTTGTTAATTTGAGAAGTTACTTCTCAAATAAACCGCAAATCCTAAACTTTTTTTTCATAAAATCTAATGAATTAATTTGACCAACATAATTACAAATTGTTTCTGGAAAATATTGAAATGCTTTTGATTTACTTCAGTAAACGGCAATAGTTTTTATTTAAAAAAATGAAAAAGTAGCTTAAAGTAAACATTCACTTCTGGTGTTCGAACTTTTACCAAAAACTTGAATTGAAAGTTTTAGCTAAAATTATTTAGTAATTCTTGATATACAGTGGAATGATATCCGATATTTTGGGGTCCATAGATACCGTATTAATATCTTTTGGGAAAACATGTGCTGTGTGTTTGTGTCTCTTCGTTAGCGCTATATTTTGAACTAAATATTTAAATTTATTTGATTTTCAACTTTTATTCTTTGTATTGAAAAGCTAAAGCTTTTTAAATAATTTAACCCATCGGAAATGGATGTTTATTTGAAGCTATGCTTTCCTCTTTTGGATTCTTTAACAAATACGAGTAATTAAATATGCATTTTGAAGCAAAAGATAGAGATAATAAAAACTACTAAACAAACTTCATAGAAACAAAATTTTCATATACTTCTATGATTTCGAGACAAAAATATTAAATTAGAAAAAATAAATTCTCTATAGTGGAAAACCACAAACTAACTGGAAAACTACTTACTAAGTTCATCTTAAAATGTATTAAAATCCTTTAGTTCGTTGTAGAAAATTAAATAATAAATTTTAAAAAAAGTTCATCTTAGCTAATTAATTCTGCACAGAAATGTATAAATTATAGAGTTTAGTTAAAATTAACAACCTAAAAGTAGGACATCCTTTTTTTTTAATTTTACGTAGCAAATCTAATCTTAGAAATTCCCAATAATAATAATAATAATAAATATTTATCAAAATATTTATTATCCACATTAAAATATAAAACTTTAATAATACAATTCAATTAATAAACGCAATAATCCGATGTTGGTAATGACCTTATAATTATGAGGAAAAATAATGAGCATAACACCATCGTCCTACTAAGAAGCGCAGTTAATTTCCCATTGCGGTTTATGTGGGATTGAATCTAATAAAAAAAACATTAATCATAAATGTATGAATATTTATGGTCTTGAATAATTATTTAAAACATCTATAATAAGTTAACGATATCTAATTTACAAGATTGATTATTTTAGCAGTTCTCAATATTTCTTATGTTAGTGAACTGAATTGTTTCTTTATGAATCTGTTTTTTATCATTTTAGACAAGGTAATTTTCTTTGGACAACTTCTTTACCTTTGCAAGAACGCCTGTTCCCATATATTCTAGTAGTTTGGGTCTAGACATTGAATTGTATCATCTACATATCAGATATGTTCAGTATCTCATAAAAACTGTAAAAATCTGTAGTGAATTTTATAAAAAAAAACCTTTCCAAAATGATGCCTTAGAATGCAGAAATTTTATTCGATTAGCATTTAAATCCATCTTTCCCACTTGGGCAGTTAGGGTACTATTTCTTAAGTAACTCGATGCACACTTTCTGAGAAATATTATCTGCAAATTCACTTAACGTCTTTGTTAAATATCTACGAATTATTATACTGTTTATATGTTTAGTATACAATGGGCTTATTACTATGTACATAATCTCAATTGGCGTTATCATCTTTATAAAAAGAACATTTAATCGAGTCCGTTATTTTGGACACAAAGTGACCATTATTAATGGTTTAATACTGTATTAAAAGGTTTTTAGTGCTTGATTTTATAATCAAGTTTATCTTCACGTAACTCATGCAATCAATTTACCGTTTAAAATACATTATATTTTTTTATTTTAACAGCAAACGCAGCAAATGATTGTCTTATTTTATATTTGGATACAGAAAACGTACATTAATAAAAAATGATAGACACAAATTACAGGGAGGAATACCTGCACATTTCGCTTTCGTAATTATACTTCGGAAGATAAACGATTGCGCCAACGTACCATTACCTGATTCACAACTGGTTTGACCGTTGCACTTTCCAGAACCCTTCCAATTTGCACGCCGTTAAAATTGGAAAGTCCGACTCTCCTGGCCAGGTCCTAATTTCGCGCACTCTCTTCTCGTGCCCTTCCACGTTTTTTGACGTAACCGTAATTGGATTCGAATAATAAGGGAATTCCGGATCGTATTCTCCGACCAGTTTCTGGGCAACATCCCGTTGATTCAGGTACCGGCTGAGGTAATTCAGGTCAAGTTTTGCAGTGACTTCCTGCACGTATGCATCACGTATCCACACTAGTGAAACTTGTTTCTGAGTTTAAAGGCGGCAGAGTGTTATAATATTTTATTGTTTCGTCGTTAATTTTTTATGATTCTTTTCTTTTCTTGTCTTTCTTTTAATTGTCATTAAATAAGACCTAATTTTTAGTTTCGATGTTAATAAACCAATTCTAATGTAATAATAATAAGAAACATTGTAATAAATCTATTCATACAATGATAAACAAATGGCTGTATGTAAACCAATTCATATACAAGAACTCAGCTACGCGATAAAATCCAAATCATATGATACAATACTAGGAGACTCATTAATATCACATCTTCATTATATTGGCTATCTTTAATTTTGATTGTTGAACGGAATAATATCATCATTCTTCCTATAATGAAGTCAAAAAATATCCCAATCTAGGTAGTTCAAATAAAGTATTGTTTCTGGTAACCATACTATTTAGTTGATACCAAAAACTTTGCATAACTAATAATTCAGCACAATCGATGTAGTTGTTAACGAATTTAAACATAAAAAAGAGGTCTTGATAACTCTGACAAGACTGCAACGAATCAGTATTAAATTTTAATCGAAAACTTTTGTAGTTAATCCTTCTTGTAAATTTATTAAATACTGTTGATGGGGATTCCAAATAGTAGAGACATATTCAATTATTGAACGAACTAGTGAACAGTAAAGGAGAGTATAGATGGATAAATAGTTTCCAACTCGAAAAATCCTAATATTTTTACAGCCCTGTTAGCAATGTCTTGAATGTGACTAGTAAATGTAAATCTACAATACTAATAATACTGAGTTATAAATTGTATAATTGAATACAAATTTACTATGACCACGATAAAAACTTATAACTATTCAAAATAATTAACTTTATTGGTATCACTTTTTATTTACACTTGTACTATAGTTTTGACAACTTTAGCTTGTCATAGTTGATAATGACAAGTTGAAGTTGTCGAAACTATAGTTATAAGTGTAAATAAAGAATGATACCAACAAAGTTAATGGTTTTCTTTTCGAAGTGAAAACCTCCACAATTACTTATTTATAACTATTCATTTACTAATATTTAGTTGCAAGTGATTTGGGTTACAACAAACTGCCAATTTATTTAGATTACCTTTTAATTACTTGATGTTATTGATGTCAAAAATTTAAAACATTATATATTTTTAGATCATCTGCGTAAAGTAAAAATTTGCAATTACTACAATGATTAAATTGATCTGTAACATTATTAATAAACAAATTGAATAGAAAAGATCCGATATGAGATCCTCGATGAACACCTGATGTCACTTAATTGGAATAGACTCGAACATGTCGATTTTAACAATCTGAAATCTGTTTACAAGAGACCTCCGGAGCCAAGCAACAATCTGATTATTAAATTCTAGTAGTACTAATTTCTGGAGTAGTAACTTATGCGACAAGTGGTTAACACTTTAGAAAAGTGTCAACTTGTGATACTTTTTCTAAAGCGATCGACAGATATGAAGAGTACTGAAAGAAATTAGTTGTGGTGGATTTACCGAATTTGTGTGTGATGTTCTAGAGCAATAATATTTGAACTTTCCCAACAAAACTGTTCGGTAATGATGATATTAACGGACAGTTTAGGAACAGATTGTATTGTACCCCTCGATATTTACTGACGTCATGCCTTTCACCATTTTTTAAAATAAATAATTGAATAATATAGTTAGGGGTTGGGCTGAAGTACAGATGCATTTTTATAAGAATAAACGGTATATTATCAGGTCTACTGGTTCTGGAATATTTTAAGTTATTAATAAATCTGAAATAAGTTTGACTGTAACATCTTATAGACAACGAAGGATTAATTATAGTTTATTTAAAAACATCACTATCCGGTGGCCTAGCATTGAAATTATCAGTAGTATATACTCTAACAAAAAAATCCGTAAATAAGTTCATGAATTTGTACATATTTGTGCTACATTTATCATTATGAAACATGTTGTAGGAAAACTAGACTTTTTTATGTCCATTAACAAACTTTCAAAATAAGTTGCAGTTTCTATGTATATTTTATTCAGTTTTAAATGGGTAACAATTATAAAGATAGCTGTTATGTGATTTACAATCTTGTCACAATTGATCAAATATTTTTTTTTTACGGACAGTGCCTTTGTACAGAGTTCCATATGGAATAATAACATAATAAAAACAAATAAAAGTTAACCCAAAGTATCTTACAAACTAATTAAATATATAAAACAAACAATTTATGGACGATACATTACATATTAAAAACGATAAAATATACAGGGTTATTCACGCTATTCGGCACGGAATATTGTAGACAAAATACGTGACAAAAAGTTCCACTTTGGGGATATATGGAGGCTACTTATTAATATAAATTTCATAATATACACTGTGTCCCAAAAACCCTAACAGTATCGAAGTTGTGCGTTTTTTTAACGGAATATCCTGTATTTTATTGTATTTTTGGATTCTTCGATCAAAATAAGTGTGTGTTTTATTAAGGTTTTTAATTTCTAAACCTTGAGGTTTTTGAAATTATTTGAATTTTCATGTTTCACGTACTTAAAAAGTTGAGTATGCTAAATTTATAGTGCAGTGTAAAATAGATCAAATTTTATTTTCTAAATATAATAAAATTGCCATCTTATACAGGGTGTACAAAAAATAAAATTAAATAAATGAGAACTTTAAGTGGCCATATTTTTTAACTTAATGACAATTGTACTTTTTAATTACCTATCGAATGGTATTTATAGTTTTAGCTTTAAGTCTTCTCGTTTTTGCAGAAAACGCGAAAACACCGTGTATTGCACCACAAAGTGTTTTTCTAATGTATCTATTTACTTAGACAAGTCAAATAATTTACAATTATAAGAATAATAATAAAGAATATGTTTACAAGTGTTCAGAAACTTATAACTTCTAGTTTATTGTCGTGTAGGCTATAACAGCAATAATAACATACCAATGATAACATAAAACAGAAACAAAATATTTACAACAAATGTTCGAAATGTCGACTGTTCAATTCCAGACAGTTACATATTCTTTTTTGAAAATTACTGCTAACTTTAGATAACATTTGCGGGGTTATAGTTTCAAAAGCGTGTCTCATGAGAATTTTCATATGTTGCTGGAGGTGTATTGAACAGAATTCCTTTCATGTAGCCCCATTAAAAGAATTCTGAGAAATATCATACCATTTAGAGGTCCTTCAAAAAAATTTAGGCCCATATGCAAAATTCAATTCGATTGTCAATGTCATTTCCATAAATTTCTTGGCAAAGCTGGATTTTATATGGATTAGATCTGTGTTTTTTTTTAATTCTTGAAATACTTGCTTGTCTTATGTTAGTATTTTCGGATATCTTATTTTGACTAATGACTGGGATTTTCGATAACTGAATTTACTACTATAAAAATATTTTCTTCATCTTCAGTGATAGATTTTCTTATACTTTTTTTTATAACTGATACTTCCACTTTCTTCAAATTGTTTTAGTTTAGTTAGTCTCTCAAAAACAGCTGGCTTCAAGCATAAAAATCATGTTAATACGCTATTCTTTTGAAATCTTCATTTTTTGCTAATAAATACAAAAAGGAAGTTCAAATAATAACGATTATTAACGATCTAACACAAAAACGCAAAATAACACAACTATAACAAAAGACGGGCTTATCAAATTAAAGTGACAGACTAAATTAATAATAATAATAAACTGAGTCTGTCACTTTATTTTGAAAAGCCTGTCTTTTGTTATAGTTGTGTTATTTTGCTAAGATACATTTAAAAAAATATTTAAAAATTACTAAAAATGCTGCAATAAACAATTTTTTGGCGAGAAGACTTAGAACTTAAGATATAAATAGCATTCGATAGGTAATTAAAAGGTGCATATATTAATAAATTAAAAAATATGGCAATCCATTTAAATGATTGAAAAATTATAGCCACTTAAATTTCTCATTTGTTTAATTTCAATTTTGTACACACTGTTCAATGGTGGCAATATTATTATACATGGAAAATAAAATATGATCTATTGTTACATTTCAGTATAAATTTTGTATAGATAAACTTAGTTACTTTTTATGTATTTGAAACATGAAAATTACTTTAGTTTGTTATAAGATTATTAAAACACACACTTATTTTGATCGAAGAATAAAAAATGCAATAAAATACAGGGTCTTTCATTAAAAGAAATACAACTTTGATACTTCTAGGGTTTTTGGAGCACCCTGTATATTATGAAATTAAGTCAAGTATTGTGGCCACAATATTCCGTACCGTATAGCGTGAATAAATCTGTATACGTATGTATGTTTAAATTTCGATGCTCACCATTGATATTTCTGTTATTAGAAGAGATAGAGCAACGGTTAAATGGGGAATGTTTTGCAGAAAACAGTGCCCACAAGAAATCCTATTTCAAATTTACCTTAACTTTTTTCAATTTTAAGATATTTTGAAAAAAAACAAAATTTGCCAATTTTAATTTTCCTCAATAATTTGATAATGCCTTTTAAACCGTTACCGCTAGTAAACCTTTACATTATTCAGACACTTTTTTACGACAAATTTTTTGGTGTAAACAGAAACCCCCTATTCGCATTTGTTTCCAGTTTATTAGAGCTATCTTTTGTTTTTCTTATGGTGGCCATATTGGATTTTGGGTTTATTAGATATTTGTTTGTTATTACATATGTGGAAAAATTATTAATTATTTTTATTCGTTTATCAAGTATTATCGTTTAGTTGAATAATTCGCGTTTGTAGACTTTGTTTTGCTTTTGCTAAATCAAGACTTCACGATGATTACTATGTATAAATTTATAGAAGACATGATGATCTTATTAATTTATCAGAAGCAGAATTATATACACTGTGTTCCAATTTCGATGCTCACCATTGGTATCTCTGTTATTAGAAGAGATAGAGCAACGGTTAAATGTTTTGCAAAAAACAGTGCTCATGACAAATTCTATTTCAAATTTACCTTAACTCTTTTCAATTTTAAGATATTTTGAAAAACCCTAATTAGCTTTAGCCCTCTATTAAACCTTTACATTATTCAGACACTTTTTTAAGACAATTTTTTTGGTGTAAACAGAAACCCCCGATTCGCATTTGTGTCCAGGTTGTTAGCGCTATCTTTTGTTTTTCTTATGGTGGCCATATTAGATTTTAGCTAAAGAATTTTTAATTAAAAGCAAAATATTAATAAGAACGTAAATTAATCTTAAATATGACAGTTGAAAGTGAAATTATAGTAATAAAAAGTACTTAAATGTCATATTCACTTAAAGAAATTGTTCAATATGACGACCATTCTGTTCCACACACTTTTGACATCTTGTTCTATAAGAATTACAAACTCTACGTAGAGTGTTTCCGTTTACTAATCATAGCACATCTATTACTCTTTGTTCAAAAATTTCCCGAGTTTCTGGTGGTTCAAAACTAAACACTTCTTTTTTAGTGGTACCATATTAATAAAAGTCAATGGGCTGTAAGGTCGGGTGATCTGTTACCAGCTAAGTTGCAATCAAATATGAAAGGACCTATTAAGTAACTATCTAAAATGAAAAGAATTCAAAAAACAAAATAAAAATATAAACAAAATTTCAAACCAATTAAACAGCATTAGACATTAAAACCAAATCAAACTTGAAATCTTCTTTGATTTACCAAATGTGGATTTTCACTAGACCATTGATGATAGTCATTCCTATTGAATACTCCAATTGATAAATCGTGTTTAATCTGTTCATAGTATTTTCCTGCAATCTTCGGTGATAGTCATTATCACTTAAACCTTGTACATTTGTTGGTTTGTAAAGGTGGTACTTGTTTTTCTTCAAGGTCCTGTGAAAAGTAGATTTGGAAATCCTTGTTTTTCAAGCTACACGATGAACTGATGTGCCGGAATTGTTCGTAACGTTATGCAAAATATTATTTCGACGTGTATCAGCATCATTAACTTCATAGTCAGCTCGTTTTTTTCGAAGCTTCCAAAGTTCTGATAGTTGCTTTCAGAGTTTCTAATTGCTTTGAAATATACGTCCAACATATCAACTTTTTCTTCGTATGAATATATATGTGCCATTATTAATACTTATAAATCGTAATACTTGAAAATAAATAATTACTTATCACTAACTACAAGTAGACACAGGGTTTAAATTAACTTATCTCTGCAGCGCTAATTGTACTTTGACAGGTTAATGTTTTGTTTCATTGGTTTACTGATGTTTAATTCCATGGCTTACTAATTTTATTGTATCGTTTCTTTATTTTACATTATTACTTAGAATGTAGTTTCACTTTCATTTGTCATTGGTGTTTAATTGCATAGCCTACTAATTTCAAATTAAAGATTAATTTACGTGTTTATTAATATTTTGCTTGTAACTAAAAAATTTTCAGGCATGTTATACATCGTTGAAAAGCACTTTTTAAGCACTATCTAATAAAATCCAATATGGCCATCATAAGGAAAACAAAAGATAGCGCTAACAACCTGGAAACAAATGCGAATCGGGGGTTTCTGTTTACACCAAAAAATTTGTCTTAAAAAACTGTTTGAATAATGTAAAGGTTTAATAGAGATCGAGTTATGCGTTATCGAGTTATTAAGGAAAATTAAAATTGGCAAATTTTGTTTTTTTCAAAATATCTTAAAATTGAAAAGAGTTAAGGTAAATTTGAAATAGGATTTGTTATGAGCACTGTTTTCTGCAAAACATTCCCCATTTAACCGTTGCTCTATATCTTCTAATAATAGAGATACCAATGGTGAGCATCGAAATTGGGACACAGTGTATATAATTCTGCTTCTGATAAATTAATAAGAGAGGATCAAATCTTCTATAAATTTATACATAGTAATCATCGTGAAGTCTTCTTGTAGCAAAAGCAAAACAAAGTTTACAAACGCGAATTATTCAACTAAACGATAATACTTAATAAACGAATAAAAATAATTAATAATTTTTCCACATGTGTAATAACAAACAAATATTGCTAAAAGAAGAAAGCACTAGTTTTCAGTATATCTTATGCAATAATTTAAAAATATTATCAAATTATTCAAATCTAATATATGAATCTAATTTATACATCCCCTAATATCCTCATTAAACCTTAGTTTTTCCCCAAACATTATAATATTAATATTTTAATATTCCAAACAATTAAAACGTAGTTGGCAATTAAATATAACATTTGTAAACTCCATTTATAATAATTGCTTTACCCATTCACAAAATTAATACTATTTCATAATCACATAAACGCTGTTCTAAAAATACATCCTTGCAAAAATCCTAACCACAAATAGTACTATTAAAACGCACTCAATATGATGTAAATATTGTACGTGACAAAGCCTCAATCTACAAATAAAACCGTATGGGTTTTTCATTTATAGACAGATAAAGGTTAACCGTAGTTTTACTTGAAGGATAAACTTAGCACTATTTCAAAATTGTATCATCAGGAAATCCCAACGTGACATACATTCATAACAACGCCGAAAAATCGTGCAGTATACAACAAGGACAAGGTTTTTTTTTGCAATCATTTGAAATGTAATTCATTCTAATAATAGTTATACATGTGCATTGTTCTGAAGCAAATGCACGTTATGGTCAAATAAAATGTATTACTCGTTGACATTGATTTGAGTCAAGATTTAATCTTATAGGCCAGGAATATAATATAAGGTCTAGGTTAGGTGTAGGTGCAATGACAGGATTTAAGATATTGCAGTTGTATTTAAAGGCCAAAAATGATTATCATATAAATATTAATTTATTATTTTTACATATTTTAATTTATTGTGGATGAATTAATTGATCATTAGAATTCTTTGTATATATAATCAAAATGCCATTAACCTTTCGGCGTAGGCTATGCATTTTACATTACATTGTATGTACCATGAATTTTATTATTTTATTTGTTTGCGAACTATTTCCATACTCTTCTGTTCTTCGCCAATTCCTTTGCTTGTGTCACCGTCTTTCCTCTATTGTTTATTATTTCTTCTATTTTGTTGTCCCATTTTTCTCTTGGTCTTCCTTTTCCCCTTTTGTTTCCAAAATTTGGTTTGTTTGATTTGTGCTTTCCATCCTGATTAGATGTCCCCGCGAGCTGAGTTGTTTCTTTTCTATAAACTTATCTAATGTTTCAATTTCCAGTTCTTCTCTTGTGTCTTTATTTCTTATTTCTTATTATTTCTTCTTGTTACTTATTTTACTCTTCTTAGATATCTCATATCTATTGAATGTAGTCTACTTTTATCTCTATTTGTTAGCTTCCACGTCTCACTTTCATATGTCAGGATCGGTCTGTAAATTGATTTGTAAAAACTCATTTTTTGTCTTTCTACTAATTTCTTTCTTGTTATTAAATAAGTTATTGATGGTATAGTACATTTTTTATTGTAATGTTTATTCTGTTGCTTAATTCGCTCTCCATTTTTCTATCTTCTGTGATTTCTACTCATATATATTTAAATTGCTTCACTTGTTCTATCATATGTTGTTCTATCTTCATATTTATGTCCTCTTTCCGTTTTCCTACTATTATTACCGTTGTTTTTTGTAGTTCATTTTCATGTTATATTTCTTTAGATGTTCTTTCCATACGTTCTGGTTATTCTTTTTATTTACTTTTATCACTACTACATCTTCCACGTATGCTCCTTCTGATATTTTGACCACCTGCATATTTTTGTATCCTTTGTTGATTTTTATGATTTCTGTTTTCATACTCTTCATTTTTTCTTTCATATATATGTTGAATAGTGGTGGGCTTAGTCCTCCTCATTGTCTTAGTCCATTATTTATCTTGAATATTCTTGATATTTGCCCATTGTATATTATTGCATTACTGTTGTTCTGTATTAATTTGACTAGCTTGTTTTCTATACCTCTCTTGTTAAGTATTCTCCACAGTTTCTTTCTTGGTATCATGTCAAAAATTAGGTCTATAAATCCTAGATAAGAGTTTTTATTATTTGCTATTATTTTTTTCTGAAACTTGTTATTTTCTAAAAATGCTGTCTTGTGTGGATATTCCATTCTTAAAACTGCATTGTGATTCTTCTAGCGTCTGTTGTGTTTTTGCTATTATTCTCTTGCTGATTGTTTTTTTCTAATATTTTCATTCCTATGCGTATTAGTGTTATACCTCTATAGTTGGTGCATTTCGTCTTATAACATTTCTTGTATTTTGGAACAATTAGCGCTGTTTGCCAATCTTTTGGAATGTTATTTGTCTTTCATATTTTTTTTGAGTAATTTTAATAGTTTATCTTTACTTATAAGTCCCAATTGCTTAGCTGTTATATGGTACAGTCCTAGTAATTTTCTTCTTTTCAGTTCCCTTAGTATTTTCAATATTTAATTTTTGTTGAAATTCTCCGTTACTGTTTTTATGTTATTCTTGTCGCTGTTTCTTGTCTCTTGCTCATTGTCGTTATTTGTATCTAGTAAGTCTTTAAAATATTCTTTCCTCCTTTCTGTTATTTCTTCCTTTTCCTTCAGCATTCTTCCGTGTTTATGTTGTAGATATCTCGCTTCTAGTTCTTTTTCTTTTCTGCATCCTTTTATGATTTTGTAGAATAACTTTTGGTTTTCCTTTGGGTTTTTCTCCATTGTCTTACCGAACTTTTTCCAATCCCTGGTCTTTGCTATTTTTTAATATTTTCCTCTCTTCTTTGTATCTTTCGTAGCTATTAAGTACCGCTGTTGTGCTTTTTTTCTTTTATCTTTATCTGACCACCAGGCTGTCTGTTGTTTCTTGATTGTACTCTTCTTAACATCACAAGTCTCTTGTGCCGCCTCAAGCATATTTCTTTTTAAGTTATTCCACATTTCCTACATATTGTCGCTTCGTTTGACCACTGCTAGCTTGTCCTCTACTTTCTCCTTATATAGGTTAAAATAGGGCGCTAGGGAGGTGCGTTAGTCTCTCTTGAACTGTGACCTAAAATATCTATTGTTTCTCCTTATTTTGTATTGCCGTTTCTTTATCTCCTCGTTTGTATGATCTTATCTTGTTGTAATTTATTGCTGTAGTTGGTCGCATTTTTTCTTTCTTTTCACTTCCTATTTAGAAGTTCCTCTTTACTCTTATATCTATTATTTTGCACTTTTTCTTTGTTCTGTCACTACGTAACCTATTATAGATTTTTCGTTCCTAGTTACTACTTCCCTGGTGTAATTCTGTATCTCCTTGTTACTTTCCCTATATAGTATATATAGGGGAAGTATTGTTTTCGTACAGGAAAATGTCTGTCTCATCTCAAAAACGAATAATCCGATTGAGATGAAACTTTAAACTTAAGGTTTTATCGTTAAAATCTGGAACTGAAAAGCTTTTGGTGAATATTCAAAAACCGGAAGTGGATGTTTACTCGAGGCCGTTTTTGTTTTCTTCAAATATTTTTTTTTAATATGAAAAATATTATAAATTTTTTTAAACAAAAGTTAAAGAGAATAAGAAACAGAACAAGTATTGTTAAAAAATGTTTTTCATAAAATTTTTCGAGAAAAAAAAAATAAAAATTGAATATTTTGCCATTTTTTGCCAATTGCCAATAAGCTATTAGAGTTACAAGTAACTTGTATTACAAATAATTATAGAGAATTCAAAAGTGAACAGATTTTTAAGAATAGCCTTTTTGCGTAAACCTCATAGTTTTCGAGTAAAATATAGGGAAAGTACTCTGATGGCCATATCACCATTATAGTTTCAACTGATTTCATTCAAAACCCAACTGATGATCATCTGTTAAAGATCAACACAAAACAACTGATTTTCATTTGTTTGTCAAATTATTTTCAACTATTTCGTATTGATTTTACCATTGTTTCATTCAAGAAATACCAAAACCAATTGAAAATTAAAATTTAAAACAGTTTAAAATCAATAAAAAACAATCGAAATTGATTGATTGATCATTGAAGAACATTCAAGATCGTACAAGAACGTTCACGATCATTCAATAACGTTCAAGATCATTCAAGAACGTTTCAACGTTCAAGATTGTATAAGAACGTTCATGATAATTCAATAACATTCAATACCATTCGTACAAGAACGTTTACGATCATTCAAGAACAATTAAGATGGTACAAGAACGTTCACAAACATTCAATAGCATTCAAGATTATTCAAGAACATTCATGATCATTTTTACACTATCATCCAAGAACGTTCGCCATGATTTAAAAACATTCAAGAACGTTGATCATTGTAGAACATTTTAAATTGTTCAAGAACGTTCGCGATGATTCAAGAACGTTAAAAATGGTACAAAAATGTTCACGAACATTCAGTAACATTCAAGATCATTCAGCTTTGTCTTGGTTTTTTGATTCTGAGGGGAACTTTAGAAGAAAAGATTGATAATTGCTTTGCAGTATACAATTTGATGGGAGATGATTTCATTGGAAGAGAGAGTATATTCAATTTAATGAGAAAATCTCTAATTAGTTCAGTAAGTGATGATGATGCTGAAAAACCAGTTAGAGATATGATAACGATTTTCTCAAAGAAAATCTTGATAGAATGGAAAGATTTCCTATAATGACTACAAATAGAGTGTCCTTAATGAGTTAATGCTTCTAGAGAAAATTAAAGATCATTCATACAAGAACGTTCACCATCATCCAAGAATGTCCGCGATCATTGAAGAACATTCAAGATCGTCCAAGAACGTTCACGATCACTCAATAATATTCAAGATCATTTAAGAACATTCAAGATCATTCAAGAACATTCAAGATCATTCGTTCAAGAACTTTCGCGATTATTCAAGAACGTTCACGATCATTCAATAACGTTAAGATAATTCAAGAACATTCAAGAAAGTTTAAGAACATTTTAAGAACATTAATGATTGTTTAAAATCGTTTGAGATTATTGAAAGTCATTCTATCAGCCTTTAAACCAGTTTACTACTATTTCAAAACTCTTAAATTTAAATTTTTTTTAAATCAAATATTCAAAAATAAAGCAGAAAAGAATTTTGAAGAACTTTATTAGAGAAGTAATCTAGTTTAATTTAATTCATTCAAGAACATCCACGATTATTCAATAACATTTAAGATCATTCGTTCAAGAACATTCACGATCATTCAAAAGCGTTCGCGATCATTGAAGAACATTCAAGATCGTACAAAAACGTACACGATCATTCAGTAACGTTCAAGAACATTTAATCCATTCATCATCATGCATTCAAGAACTTTCGCGATCATTCAACACATTCATTCATTTAATAATGTTAAAAATCGTTCAAGAACGTTCACGATTATTCAATATCGTTCAAGAACGTCCAAGATCATTCAAGAATATTCAATATCGTTAGAGAACGTTCACGATCATTAAAAAACGTTCTCGATCATTGAATAACATTCAAGATTGTACAAGAACGATAACGATCATTCAAGAACATTCAAGATCGTTCAAGGATATTCAAGATCTTTTAAGTCGTCGAATCGTTTCTAATTTACTACTCTTTTAAAATCAGAAGTGGATGTTTACTCGACGCCTTTTTTTTGTTTTTTCGTGATATTTTTATAAATATGAATAATTTAAAAAAATGGGTTAAACAAAATTTAGAGGGAATAAAAAACTGAACAATTAAAATATATTTTTCATAAAATTTTTAACTATTGGAGTTACATCAAATTTATTTGACAAATAATTGTGGAGAAATAAAAACTAAACAAATTATTAAGAATAGCTTTTTTGCGTAAACCTCATAGTTTTCGAGTAAAGTATAGGGAAAGTACTCTGATGGCCACATCACCATTTTGTTTGAATAATGTATTCGGTACCACTAAATTGATTATTCCACAATAATCTAGCATCCTCTTACCATTATCGTTTATTACGTCTTTCCCATAAATTCCTCTCATGGTATCCGTGTCTTTTACTATTTTGCCGATTCTGCTGTTAAAGTCTCCTGCTATATATACTTCTTCGGTGAGTGCTTCGGTTGTTTCGTTTTGCTGTTCCCAGAAAGCTTCTTTGTTGCTCGTCTTAATTTAGTCCATATACTACAATTTTTGTTCTGACTCTGTTGTTTTCTTTTAAGGTTACTGTTAACATTCTTGACGATATTTCTTGCTATGATTTTGTTTGGTATTCTATGTTTCTGTATATAGTGAAACCTACTGTTTCAGCTGCCCTTTAATCCTTATCTACCGCACTATACATATGTTATTTTGTATTTGTTATTGGTTGTGTACACTTATTTTCCTTTTCTTCTTGTCTCTGCTATTACCACAAACTCCTTTTCCAGCTCTTCCTCTTTGCCATATATACTCCTGATATTCCAAGTTGCTATTCTCCTTAATCTGTCTTTTTTTTCCTACTTATAGTGTCTCCTGCAATTCTTTCAATTTCTCTTTGTGTTTCCTTTTATTTACATCCTGTCTCCCCGCTACCAGACCCTTCTTCAGTCCATTCCATTTAAATTGTTCCCCATTTATTATTATTTTCTTTTAGCCAACCCTTATGCTGTTCCCTTCCTTCCCTTCCTCTCTGGTTGTGCTTTTTATTTGTTTTGATTGTCTCTGTTGCGGTCATATAGTTGTCTATAAATATTTTTCTCTCAGCTTTCATTATTTCTTCTTTTTTCTCTCTAGATTCAATTACCGCTATTATTATTTCTACTACTTCCTTTTTCCATTTCATTGGCCTTGACTTCTTTGACTTCTACTTGTGGTGCTTGCTTGCAGAACTTCTCTACTTCAGCCTTTATGTTCTCTTCCCTTATATTATGATCTTTTATAACGATGTTGTTTATTGTCTTTTCATTCTTCATGTTTTCTATTCTATTCTCTAATTTTTCTAATCTCTTTTCCATAATAAAATGTATTAAAATCCTTCAGTTCGTTGTAGAAAATTAAATAATAATTTAAAAATTCGTATTTTTAAATTACCTCTTTTCCATGTTTTTTTTATCATGCTTTTATTTATTCTCTTTCCTCTTCATCTCTGACCTTATTTCTTTTATTTTTTCTCTTACTTCTTCTGCATTTTTTTTTCATCTCTGCCATCATTTCTTTCAATTCCTCTATATCTCCTCTTTCTTTTTTCTTGTCGCCTTTCTCTGTTTTGTTCCACAATTTGTTTTTATTTTCCTTTCTTTCTTATTGTATTTTCCTTTGCTCTGGCGAACGTTGTATCTTTGAAATTAATGCACATTTGTAAAATAACTCACTTGATTTTAAGTAGACAACCCAGAGAAAATTAGGCGGCATTCGGATAACGCAGAGAAGCCAATTACTTTAAATTCGCGACAGATGGTAACTAAGATTAAGATAAGGGGCTCTAGAAAAAAACATATTTTCAAAGTGGACGGTGGGCATAATAGTTTGAATGATAATGGTTAGATTGTAACCGAAATGTACATCTAGCATTTAATAAAATAAGTGAAAAAAAGTGCCAAACTGTGTCGTTTGCTCAGAGCAACATAAAGTTGAGAAAGTATGATATAAATGTTTTATATCCCATCATATTATTGTTTTAGTAAATTCCTGTTCAACCGTTTCTGTCAAGTAAAAATTCATCATCTTTCCATCATCACCTCTTCAAAAAAATGTCCCAAAAGGCTCTACACTCTTTCCTCTACTCTATAACCTATATTGCCATAACACATTTAACCCCAATTATATTCACTTTTATTTTCAGATGATACCGTATTTCTGTACCAGTAAAATTTTTGGAAATTAATGAATTGAACTCGATTTATCTCTACCATTAAAAAATCTAAAGCATCTATCGTATTTATCAAAAGATTCGGCTGAACCTTAGATGAATTTAAAAGCCGTCATGTTTGCACAAATATTCTATGCAATGTCTTCTGCTTACATTCCACTGTCGTAATGGACGCATAACTTTTGCATATCTGGCCAGAATGACATGTAAAATATTTTTCGACCATATGACAAGCTCAAAGTTAATAAGTTTTAATGGGAAATATTGAAGTGCAAGCAAAGTCTTATATATATTCTGACCACTGTAAAAATTTGGCAATTAGAACAGGTTTCTTCCTCATCAAAGAAAATTTTTTGATATGAATTTTCACAAACGAATATATAAATATATAAACGGAGATACATCCGGACTGTTGTTCTTTTGCAATTTAAAGGTGAGAATTGAATGGATTATACATATCTGTTAAGTTTTATAACTAAAACACGAGACTTTCAAACAATTTTGTTTGCTTTTACAATTTTTCACAATTGTTTCCCTAAATGTAGCTTCTTCAGGCGAAGACCACTTAGCCAAATCTCAATTAATGAATTGTTTCAATATTTTAATTATATTGGCTGTTAAGTGTTAATTCATTTTATATTAAGCAAACAAAATCTCGTGTTTAAGTTATAAAACCTAACAGGGTTGAACTTTCAGCAATTAACAGCCAGTACAATCAAAATATCAATGGATCGTAAAGTAGCACCACGTTGATTTCTTTCTTGCATCTACTTAGTTTTTCTAAATATTGAAGGTGTCTTGATTCACCGAAAAAAATCTGTATGATGAGGAATTGTCATTAAATATTATTTTATTGGCTAGCAGAAAGTTACACACTAACATTTCATCGCTTCCAGTTTCATGCAATAGTCTTGACGCCCCACAACTGACAGATGTACAGCAACGGCATAAATGAATCATTTAGAAGTAAGTTATCCTTTTATGGAGTATCATTTTGCTCCTCGTAACTATGAATGAGTTATGTAATTCAGGAAATAGTATCGATCTTGTTGTGTCTCAAATTGTTAAAAAAATTAATTTTGGCAGTTAAAGAATATGTTGTCCCACAGTAGAAGACTCCTAATTTACATAAATATTAGAACGCAGATAATAAATTTAATAACTAATGATGCTTAAATTTAAAACTTAAACTTTGTTAGTGAAATATGTAGCAGAATTATGGAAAACCATGTGTGCACTAGATTAGATTAGTTCAAACGGGGTCATTTGGCTATAGACAGCCTTAGAGCATTGCGGCCGTGTTAGATCTTTT
Source organism: Ontholestes murinus (assembly GCA_963969525.1). Taxonomy (NCBI): domain Eukaryota; kingdom Metazoa; phylum Arthropoda; class Insecta; order Coleoptera; family Staphylinidae; genus Ontholestes; species Ontholestes murinus. Next base: position 51,393,589 of record OZ018393.1, on the reverse strand, counting down.
GTACTGACTAGTAATTTTCCAGAAAGTCAATTTCCTTGATAAGGTCAACTTTTTAGGATCCGTTCTGGCGTTATCTCCATTTCTCCGATTAGGGTAGGTCTTGTAGTAGCCAGTGCTATACACACGTATATGATGTGCTTGTCCGATTCCTCTGCAACTTCATATAGTCTACAAGAGGTACCTATCTTGTGAAGGTGCTAATTCACTGGATTCATGTAAGGAGACCCGTGACCAGAGCTGTTTAGCTCTGCTTGACGAGAGGTAAATAAACATTTTGGATTACCTAACAATAGGCCTTACTACCATAATGTTAAGCCAATATATCATTTTGGGCTTCAGTCCCCATGATCTGCGATATATCCATAGTGCTGATTGCAGATTGTCTTTTTCTAGGTGCGGCTTCGAATTAAGTTTCCTATCCAGTATTAAACCTAGATATTTCACTTGATTTTAGTTTAAAAGCACTATGAAAATGCATTTGTCAAAATTTTCGGATTGCAATAACAATCCACGATCGATGTCTTTTCCTTAAAAATATCACCTTTTGAAGAAGTGTACTAAAAGATCTATTCTTTCATTTTAATTTTAGGCACTTTTACATTAACGGATAAAGTTTATTTCAGAAAATTTGGGGCTTTGATCTGAGGTTAAAAGAAACTCTGCCGCATAACATTGTATCACATTTAAGCTATTGTAAATATGAAAAATCAAAAGCAGATTATGCAGCTGCATTTTACTTTTAAGTAATTAATTTATCCTTTAGTGATCGGGACCCTTATGGCAGAATACATCTGAAGATAGGTTGCCGGATGAACCTGGACAAGATGTACTGTTGACAAGGGGGTGGATGGCCCAACATATTCAAAAGTTTAGGGAAACTCTGTTTGCTTTTAAAATTTTATTAACTTTTACTATGATCAAAACTAATAAACCAAACCAAATTTTGGGGAAACTCTGCTTGCTTTCAAAATTTTATTAACTGGCATTAGAACCAAAACTAATCTGAGTGGATCCTGTTCACGTGTAGAGTTATATAAAGCTTTTATTTGTTAGTAAAATATGTTCAAGGTACAACTTTTATAAATGAGATGGAGTAAATTAGGTAAGGAATACTATCTTGCAAACTTCTACAAAAATTAGCACCATTTTTGGATGAAGATGGAGAGGTCACAGTGGACGAAAGATTTAAATACATTAATTTCTTGAGTATGATTCAAAACAAACCAATGCTTCTACCAAGTAAACATCCCAGTTGATTGAATTTACACTAAGAAAATATACGCAGTCTTAATTATTTGGTGCAGAAATTTTGGATATTGGCAGATAATAAAATAGAGAATATCTCGATGTCATCGGTATTTTAGAGCTAAATAAAATCATCTATTACTATTTATGGCGATCTACCCCATTCCAGGGCGTTTCAGTAAAAAACCCTTACCGCACACAGGTGTTTATTTCACATGACCTCTTAATTACGATGGTTAAGGCATATATTTACACATGAAAAATATTTTTCGAACATATTGTTTAATGACAGGCTCAAGTTTATTGAGAAATTTTAAAAAAATTCTGATCACTGTAAAACTTTGGATGAGAAAAACACAGTTTGGCACTTTTTTCACTTGTTTTATTAAATGCTAGATGTACATTTCGGTTACAATGTAACCATTATCAATAGCAACCAAATTAAAACTTTGGATATTAAAACAGGTTTCTTCCTCAGAAAGAACATTTTTGGATATGACATCTTCGATATTTCCGATACACAGCTGGACTGTTTGCTGTACTCTTGCAATTTAAAAGTCAGCATTCAATGGATCATATACAACTGTTTGGTTTTATAACTAAAACACGAGACTTTCACAGAATTTTGTTTGCTTTTTGCAATCATGTTTTCGCCACTCTATGACTTTTTCAGGAGAAGACCACTTGGTTTGATTGTATTAGCTGTTAATTGTTGAAATTAACAGTTATATGAACTTTCAACAATTAAGAGACAAAACAATCTAAATATCAATGGATCGTGTTAAGTACCAACACGTTGATTTTTTTATAGTTTTCGTAAATATTAAAGGTGTGATCCATCGATATTCAGGGTTTTTCAATAAAAATTCATTCCGCGCACAGATGTTGATTTCACGGGACCTCTTAATTACGTTGGTGAAACATCGCGATGCTATGTTTTTTAAGGCATATATTTACAGTCCAAGAGAATCCTTGAATTGGTTTCAAATCTGTTTTCAAAGACTTTAATTGCAATTTACCATGACGCACCATGGCTCATAATGACTGATATATGCAGAAACTCGAATATACAATATGTTAGTGCAAATAAGCAAATCACTTCGTATTTAAAAGACTCTACAGATGGTTTTGCCATCATATGGTATTTTAATACTCTGCTAATGCTTTATTTCGGAGGTTTGTGGGTGGCAAAGGTTTATTCGGTGGGTTATAGGACAACAAGTTCTCACATTTGAAGAGCACAACATAATTCTAGGTTAGCTTAAAGAAGTACTGAATTTCCCTTTAAATCTTGAGCGAAAAGATATAGCAGCTTTAACTCTAAGTCATTTTCTGACTGATATGCCCACTAGATATGACGATTGAAACGTTAAAAATTAACTGCCTTTGACATGGGTAATTTGTACAACGCTAGCATCAAGATTTCTGGCGGAAACAGCACTTAGAATTCTTGCTTATAAGTGACAAAACCCTGATACACTCTAAAAGAATGTTCATTAGTGAATTACGGAACATTTTACATCGCTTTTGTGGTAACATTTAGGTAAAATGCCAACAATACATACCTCTAAAAAATCTTTGTTAATATTAAATATTTTACCAATGCTTTAATTAACATATGAATAATAATTTATTATCAAAAATAACCAATATATTTATAAAAAACAATAAATACATCAAAATTCAATTCCTTCAAATGGATAATGCTTCATTCCTTTCAGATCAATAGCTGGAACTGCTCTCCCATTACAATTGTATCCATCAATTACAGCCATATCTTCAGGTGACAATTTGAAATCAAAAATATCACTATTTTCAACCATTCTCTTCTTATTCGTTGATTTTGGTACGGGAATCGTCCCCAGCTGAACTAAATATCTCAAAATAACCTGCGCTGTAGTTTTTCCATATTTTGCACCAATTTCAACCAATTTTGGATCATCAAAGGAAATCATTGGATCGCCGGGTTTGGCCCACGGTCTAGCTGGCGAACTGAAGGGACTATACGCGGTTATTTCAATTTCTCTGTCCTTGCAAAATTTTATCAGTTTCTTCTGATTAATGTTGGGATTCACTTCAATCTAAAAAAATAATAACTTATGTATAAAAATATTTAAAATTTATTATTAATATCATGTAATTTATGTAGTTTGTATGAATATATTATAAAAATAATATTTTTGTAATATAATTATATATTGTGCTAAATTTTAGTAGTAAAACCAAATATGTTAATTTAGGGTTAACACCATCCATCATTAAAATTATTTAAATTTAATAATTTTTGAATGAATTAGGTTTAACATTGATTACGAAATTATTATATCATAAACAAATATTATTACTATTGTTGATTCTTAAGGCTTACACTTCTGATGAAGATTTAAATTAAATTACACTTAAATATGTAATTATGGAGGCTTTCACTTCGTGATACATTTTGATGATTCAAAATAAATATACAATTAACTTTGTTGGTATCAAGTGATACCAACAAAGTAAATTGTTTATTTATTTTAAATTACACATGGTTTATTTCGCAATGTTTCTCTATTATCTCAATTTTCTACTTCGTTATGCATGTCGAATATAAATGTATTTAAATATTATTACCTGATTCATGACTGGTTTAATGGTAGCACTTTCCAGAACTCTTTCAACCTGCTTACTGTTAAAATTGGAAAGTCCGATGCTTCTCGCCAAACCCATTTTCACGCACTCTTCCATGCCCTTCCACGTGTCGACGTAATCGTAATCGTATTCGACCGCGTTTTCAAAGGGCAATTGCGTATTGAACTTCCCAATTTGTTTCTGAGCTACAGGCCAGTGTATTAGGTACAGGTCGAGGTAATCCAGGCCAAAATTTTCCAACGACTTCTTGCACGTGGGCACTACTTGCTCGTACTCGTGAAACGTGTTCCAGAGCTTGGAGACGATGAAGAGCTCTTCACGCTTTACCGTTCCATCGTCGATTTTTGATCTAATTGCTTCGCCGATTTCCTTTTCGTTATCGTAGAGCATCGCGCAGTCAATGTGCCGATAGCCATTGTCTATAGCGTGTTTGACGGCTTCGCCAACTTCACCTGGGGCTGACTGAAAAAAATTACCATGTATTAAAGGGTGAACTCATTGCCAGCCCTTCTGTTTGTTGATAATAATTGTTATCGAAGAAAAAAATAATTGTGCTTTAAAATAATTTGTATAGACAAATTATAAAAGAGAAATATATGTTAAAATTACTATGATGCAAAAAAATAAGATACTTAGCAGTTCAATGAGAAAGAAAACAGAGTAAGAGTGGGATACAAATGAATCATAATAAATGGGTGGGATGATTTAGAGAAGGGTATAAAAATAGGGGATACAACAAAAAGCTAATAAAAGCAAGTGCAATGAAATATAATAATAATAGTAGTTTGCATAATGAAGGATTTGTAAGGATAGGGTTTTAGAATATAGCTGAGATTAAACCAAAATATAAGGATGATGTGTGGCAAAAGGATTTCGAGTATTGGGTAACTGGAAAAGATATTATAGGATTAGTGAAGCTGTCTACCATGGGACTTCAGGAAGTCAATGAAAGAGGGAACGAAGTCTGCAGCCAAAACAAGGGATGTGGAATAATAGTGGGAATTAGAGAGTAAGAAAGAGGACAAGGTGGAGTTTCAGAAGGGTGGAGAAGCAGGGAGATAACTGGATACATGTTAGATTATTGTATATTAATAAAAGGTGGAATGTACTAAGAAAGCAAATAGATTATAGATCCGGCGAAGGAGGAAGGTAGTGGTGGTTGGGGGGTGATTTCAATATAAGATTAGGGGAAGCGAGGGCTGAAATTAGCGATGACGTTACGAGGGTGCGTTTCTAAGTTCGCGGAATGACATTAATGTGAGCGCTCGCGCAGGTCTTAACGTGTTCAGTGACTTATCATTAGTATATATTCCAGGTATTATAATAAGGAGATCAGTAGTATTTGAACTATCATCGATCAAGCAACTCAATTCAAAAGAAATTATGAAGTATGAAGAAAATACCGTTCCGCGCCGTTATAAAGCCCCTTGTCTAGCAAAGAAAAAGTGTTTACACCATATTGAAAGAGTTGTCATTATCAGGGTATACAAGTAACATAACCTCTTTAAATAAGGCAGGGAATCAATTGAAGATGACCTGGGCGGTCTGTTGAGGTCACCACTTCAGATCTCATCGAAAAATTAATATTGGAGGTTGCACATTTGAAGAATCAACAATATTTCATTCCCTTCTATTGCATTCCATCAACTTAAAACCGCACTCTCGTACAATTATTGAAAATCTCAGAATAAGTGGATAAAAATACTAGTTTAAATGGTAGTAAGTAACAAAAGAATGCATAAAACCGGAACGGAAAGGTAATAAAACATACATTGGGCCAAAGGGATCGAGATGGATTAATTATACAGATGTCAGGGGCCGTTTAGGAGCCATTAGGAATATGAAGAACAGGTTAGAGAAGGTTCAGTAGGATTGAGTTAAATCAATGAAAGAGTTGGAGAATGTCATAGTGGGATGCGAAAAAAAAGTAATGAAAAACATGGAAAAATGTGTACTTGGTTAGATGAGTAATGTCGACATGCAAAGAGAGAAGTGAGAAGGGAAATGAGAGAATGCAAACCGAGAATATTGGCGGAGAAACACGTAACGAGTGAAGAGTTATGAATGTGTAGAAGTAATGCAGAAATGTGTAATTGTCTAAAAAAATGGGGAAAGAAAGAAACGACCTTTGTTCATTAAAACAAAGAACAAAAATGTATAGAAAACAGTGGACTTCCATGTGGGATAAAAGACGGAATTATAAGGGGAGTGTTGAATTGATGAGGCGTATACCTAATGAAACTCCAAAACAATACAGTTGAAAGGGTTTCACATGTGTTGTTAAATATTTCAACATGTTTCACTGTGTGGCTTCATCAGGCACATGAATACAACTGTGCTGTTTTATTTCGATAAGGGGAGTGATTGAAGATTTCACGCAGGTAGAGGTAGAAAAGGTGATGTAAAATAAAAAAAACAGCAGGCATAGACGAACTAAAAGCTGAGATGTGGAAAGAGATAGAAAATACAGGGAAAAGAAACGATTTAGGGAGCCTCTAAATTAGATGTAGAGACGTGAAATTAAAATAGCGGCATCATGGAAAGTGGCGATTATGTGCCCAGTACACAAAAGAGGAAATTTTGCTGATGTAGACAACTACAAAGGACTAACGCTAATGAGTATCGTGTATATTATTGCCATGACCGTGATCCAAAAACGGCCAGAGAACAACCTTAAAAATTTATTACCAGAAGCGGAGTTTTAGAAGAGGAAGGGGAACAAGAGACTGGAATTCTACTCTAGCAAGGATAGCAGAGAGGGTGATGGAAGGGTATGCAGTGTTTTTAAACCCAAAAGCAGAGTTTACTAGAATGTCTGGGAAGGATAGGAGTGAGTAATGGAATGGTAGATTGAATAAGCAGGGTGTATGAAGAAACGTGCTATTTAATTTATATATTAATGAACTAGAAGAAGTGCTTAGGAAAGAGTAAGCAGATGGGGTAGTGATCGAAAAAACGTGTGGATGCTGGCATATGCGGATGATATAGTTTTAATGGAGAGAGATAGGAGAGAGAGAGAGAGAGGAATGGGAGATAAATGAGGACTATGTGTGAACGTACAGAGGACGAAGTGATGAGGTTTAGAAAACCAAGAAGGGGGAGAGTAAAAGAATTAGAATGGAAGGATGAGGTAATTGAAAAAGTTAAGACATTCAAGTATTTAGGATGTATATTTCAAGTACAAGCGAGAAAAGAAGAAAAGGCAAGGAAAGGAATATGAGTGGTGTAAGAAAGATGTAAATTATGGGATGCATGTATGAAGTCGAATTTAATGTATGGAGCGGAAGTATGGAGAACAAGAGTGTGTCAGTGCATAGAGATACAGCAACTCTGGTTTCTAAAGCATGTGCTGGGGGTTGAAAAGTCAACTGCAGGATACATAGTGTTTCAGAAAATAAATAGATCCTGCAGTTGGAAGCAATGAAGAGAATAGCTAGTAATGAAATGAAGTTGTGTATATTAGAGAAGGATAGACTGGTAAAATGGGTATGGAAAGAGTGCGTGCATGTAGAGGAATCTCAGTGGAGAATAGGGAGAAATATAGAGAAATCTCAGTGGAGACTAGCGAGAAAGAGATTGTATGAATAAGTGGGGTTATCGGAAAATATAGTGAATGCATAGTTTATTTATTATTTAATCATTACTCGTATTTTCGTATAGACTAAGGAAATTTAGTGCAAGCATTAGATAATAAATATTACTTTAAACTCAAACCAAAATATCGTAACATACAGAATGTTTTTTTGCTGTAATAAATAAATTTAATAATAAAGAAGTTATATATTCAGTTTATATTTTTTATCAATCTCATTTTTATGAGTCTTTTTGTTTGAGTACCACTTACTTCAAGTATTATATGGGCTATGAAATGGAGTACAACTCATTTAGCAAGTTGGTGTAATTTTTACAGATTTTTCTAAAGCATTCGATAAATTCGATCATGCACTACTTTTTTTGGATTTGACAATGATCTAATTGGTCTTTTTAACAGTTATTTACATAATAGAATCGACCATGTTGAATACCGATCTTTTAAATCACGCACTTTTACTTACAAGATCAAATCTTGGACCCCTACTATTCCTGCTTTTTGTTAATGTTATTGCTAAATGCTTTATGTCTGATTGTCTACTTTATGCAGATGACCTAAAACTATTTAGGATAGTTAAAATCCCTGAAGACTGCTTGATTCTTCAGGAAGTTTTAGATGAATTATACGATTGGAGCCTTAGCAACAGATTAGAATTAAATATATGTAATGTCAATGACATTTAGTAGGAAATTAATACATTTTATAATATCCGTTTAAATACGATACATCATTTATATTCCCCAATCATTTTAATGTGCAATTCACCGAATATTATATCGAATGAGGTTGATATATTTCATGTAAACTTATCACTTAACACTTCAGAGATTTTTACATAGACGTTTTACGTGATACATTGGAATATAATTTATATTTTGTAACAATTATTTAGTTATTATTTTATTTTATCCTGTTATTAGTTTCTATGTAAACTGTTGGATAATAAATGCTTATTATTATATTATTTATATAATATATTTGATTTTTTTAAATGAAGGTGCATCATAGAGCAAATCGTTAAGAATCAAGATTTAAGACTAAAAACTTGAGTTTAAAGACTAAACATTGATATTTGAAAACTGAAAGAAAGTTTTGAGACTAAACTCAAGAATTAAACACTGAAGAATGAACACTGATTGAAGACTCAAAACTAAAGACTAAAGTCTAAAAATAGCTATCTTGCTTCTTTTACTAACAAAAATATAGAAATAAAAATAGTGAAGATTCACAAAGGAAACAAATAAAAGAGAATAAAAACTCAACACTAAAGTGTTAAAATTAAAGGAAAGGACTAAATATTGAAGAGTAATAAAATACATTTAACGTACATTCAATCATTTTTAGTTCATTTTACAGAAGGAAATACGTTCAAACTAGTGTTGCTTTGATAGCCTTGCTATTTTGTAACACGCAAATTACTTTTGTATTATTCAATGTCTGTCGAAGTATTAGCTAGAGAAGTAGTTGTTTCAAAAGTGGTTTGTTTTTGTAGTCTTAATAAGACTCATTTGTTGTAGATTTTACGAAATATTTTCGTGTTTTTTCTAATTATTTTATTTCTTATTTTTACTTAGAAAATATTGAAAAAATAGTAGATTCATGAAGGAAAAAATAAAAAAGAACACTCAAGAATGTATATTAAGGATTAAGACTAAAGATAGAGGAGTAAAAATTGAAATATGGAAATTTATAATTTAAGAAAGAAGAGTAAAGATTCAAAACCTAAAAAGAAAACTAAATACTAAAGATTAAAAACCAACGAGTATAGAATAAAGGCTTAAGACTAAAAATTTAAAAAAAAAACTGAAGAATTAAGACCTAGGACTAAGGACTTAAGTCTGAAAATAGCAATTTTATTCCATTCTACTTAATTTTTAATATTACGTAGAATAAATTTAAAGACTCAAGAAAAGAAAACTAAAAATTTTAAAAACCTTAAGATGAAAGACTGAATATTTAAAACTTAAGACTGAAACTAGTTAGTTTATAAATTATATTTCAACGAATAAAGATTGATCCACGCGCAATATGCACACTTTAGGCGTTCAGGAGGGTTAAATTACAACTAATAACTGCCGTCACATGACTAAAATCACACAATCACAAAATAAAAAGGAACGTTTTTTGTTATGAAAATAAATTCAATCATATTCATTCTTGTGCCTTTCACTTTGAAGGACCCACGTAATAAGTGAAGGAGCTCCATTGACGAGCCAGGATACAGCTAAACACGTGTCTTAAGATTGCCATTACATAATGACTTCTAAGATGCGTTTAAAAAACGACATCGGCACAAAAAATGTTATTTTGTACTTAATGGGATTTAAGTAATGAGACGGCAGCTATTGGTTAAGTAAAGTCTGGCGGCACATTAGTATGAGAAATAGTTACTTTAGTTCTTTCATGAATTTTGTAAGTTAACCATGCACTAATGCTCCGAGAAATTAATTACTTCATAAATTAAAGAGTATCTAAGAAAAATATAAAACACATTCTGGTTTCTGAATAAAATTTAAAATAGGTTTTACTCAATTTATAACAATTCCGTACAGATTATGATTGCTTGAGAAGTTTTTCTTAAATTTTTATCCTGGCAATAGTTTCAGTATTGATTTTTCTTATACCTTATTAAAAGTATTATATAGCAGGCTGTAGTGCTTCCTTTTTTAATAAACAACTAAAACTTAATATATTATTATTAAGTGGTAATGTATTTTCAAAATATAAGTGCCTCAACAATCAACGAGAAATAGCTAAAAGATTCCGTTTATCCATGAATTTAAATTCTTGTATTTGAAATAAAAAACAAACAAATAATTGGAATGGAATCGTTGAGTTCAGGCCGATGGTGAATACTTTGAATAAGGACTTCATTAATACCCATGTTGTCGTTGTGTACATTTTCATTTGAACACCCCTTGTATGCTTAAATTCCAATTTTTGGGTCAGAGTAATTAATTCTTAACATTCTTGAATATTATTTAGTGATTATTTACATGTGTGATTTTATTTATATAATTAGTTTAACTTCCTGTTTAAACTAAATCCTAAAAATTTCAAAATATTATGAATTGAATACTGGATGTTATTTAGAATAATTTTTATTCAATTTAACTTCATTCGGGTAAACACTACTAACTTTGATTAAAACCTTTCTTCAATATTTTAAAAATATTGAAGAAAGGTTCTAAGTGTTTTAATCAAAGTTATTATTATCTTCAAGTAACTCAATCAACCAAATTAAACACTACTAGTTTAGATTTTTGTGTTAATAAATTAAGATCCAGTTTAAATAAACTATCCTTATATCTTATCAATAGCAGACTCCATTCCTGACAAACAGGTATTAATTTTTTTTGATGATGTTTACAAGGCTATAAGAAATTATTATTGGATGGTAAATTGGTATGGATATCAGAAATATATAAAGTGAACAAAATTAAGCAGCCAATATTTGACAGGCGGATATTAATTCTTTTATAATTCTATTTTAAAAAATAATATGCAATTTTAGTCAAATTAAACAAAAATTGAAATTCCTAACAATATAAGATAAAAAATATCGAAGGTATTATTAATTGGCAATTAAATAAAACATTTCGGAAATATTAGGAATATAGGTTCAACTTATTGGAATTAAGATAATCTTAAGCATGTTTAAGTAAAAAAATGATTTAATTATTATATTAACACGTGCTTTATCAACTACAGATGTACTAATACAATTATTTCAGATAAAGTTAGGTAAATAATAATCAGCAAATATAATACATTCACAATCAGAATGTGCAACAACAACAATAACGTCCTTTATTGTTAATATAAAAATTAGTTTTATTAGGACGCGAATTATTTAAACAGCAAACAATACACAAACAGCCACAGAGATTATACGAAAATAAAATTTAATAAAATTATACTTACAAGCCAAGTTCCAAGACCAATGTGTGGGCAATCGATCCCATTATTGAGTTTCACCATGGGCACGGACATCTTGACCTTAACTGCAACAGATTTGATTTAATATTTGCATTGACATGTCTCTGTGGTAACATTGTTCAATGCCAACTGCGTGCATATTAAATTATTATGATTTATTGCTAGAGTGAACGAGTGTAGGTGCTGTGATGCATTTTATGATACATCTCTGTATGAAGTATAGTAACCGTGAAAATGCGTTGAATTTTTTTAAAAGGAATCATCCGTTTTGGATTTATAGATACAATTGTAACAATTTAAAAATATTTATCTGTATATGTATATTTATCTGAGGACACTGTTTTATAATAATAATAATATCTTTATTACCCAACAGGCAAAGCCCAATTACAGAGTAACGTACAGTGAAGAATACAAAACAATATGATTACAAATTTATTCTTTGTTGGAAGATCTGAGAAACTTTTGAAATAATTTCGCCCACTGAAAATGTGTTTTTTTATTTAGATTGTTTGAATTTCCTTTTTGCTTTTTTATTTTCGATAACAAATATGAAAAATTAAACAAAATATAATATTTCTTGAATAATTTTCTCACTTATCTCTTGGTGAAAATATAATCATAATAAAAACTGAATAACTTGCAAATAAACATAAATAATTAGAAGTTTAAGTAAGAATTTAATTCATCGTAATGTGTTTACGTTAAGAGTTGGATATTTGTAGAAATATAATTCTCAAGTTACGTGAGGATTATTATTGTGAAGAAAGTGCTAATATTTTGAATACAATACTAGTAATTTCACCACTTTGTCTCATACCGAATAAACAATTTGGGAAATATCACAGTTTTAATAAAACATAATTTAATTCACTATTTATGGTTTGAGTTTACTTGAAAATGGCAGTTACGATCGGTTTATTTCTTTTATTTATTACAGTGAAGTAAGGAATAAACTGAGTTTTATTTTCATAATTCAATTAAAATATCACAAAATGAATTTTTAGTGTTTTATTAATTAATTGAATTTTTAATAAAATTGACAAAACCGTATTATTAACTAACAATAGATCACTATAAAAATATAATTATACTTACGTTTCACAACGCCTTATTATCACTGGTGAAACTGAACTCAAATGATCGAATCCGGCTTATTAATGAAGTATGCATAATTGTCAACAACCAGCTTATCAGTATTGTACCACCAATGTCCAAATTCACTAAACAAATATATGTCGGTTTAATCATATCAATTCATATCAATAAATTAATTCTCTGATAACTACAACAGACCAGCTGTAATATTATTTAAAAACAAACATGTTCTAAAGATAGTACATTGGCCATTTATTCTTATCATGATTTTTTTCCACAAAATATATTCGCAGTATTTTTCCTATGTTTGAAAGAAGTTTCAATTTTATTGATACCTCAATATCGATATGATAATAATAAAACTAAGGAAAGGTAATTTTGAAATTGCAATATAAATTTTAAATACCCAATTTTACTGTAGATTATACAGGGTTATTCACGCTATGCGGCACGGAATATTGTGGCTAACGCTATATTTATTAATTTATCAGCAAATGCACGTTTTAATTACGTATCGAATGGTATTTAAATCTTAAGTGTTATGTCTTCTCGTTTTTACAGAAAACGCCAAAATATTGTTTATTGCACCGTTTTAATACTTTTAAAGTAAAAATTTTAATGTATCTAGTTTTCTATCGTATTTAAAAATGTCAGATAATTAATTTAGTCTGTTATTTTAGTTTCAAAAGGATGTCTTTTGTTATAGTTGTGTTATTTTGCGTTTTTGTGTTAGATCGTTAGTAATCGTTATTGTTTGAACATGGTTGTTGTATGTCATTGTAAAAAATGAAAATTTACACAGATTTTCTTATACTGAGGTTTTTATAACTGACACTTTCAATTTATTTAAACTGGTTTAATGGTCTCTCAAAAATAGCTGGCTTAGGGTGATTTCTTTCGGGAAACCTTTAAGTATAAACTCGACAAGCCAATAAACAATTTTGATGACATTCTCCAAGCATAAAAATAATGCAAATAACCCCTTATTTTGAGTAAATCTTCATTTTTTACCAAAAAATACAACAGCGATGTTCAAACAATATCGATTACTAACGATCTAACACAAAAATGCAAAATAAGACAACTATAACAAAAGACAGGCTTTTTAAACTAAAATGACAGACTAAATTAATTATCTGACGTTTTTAAATACCATAGAAAACTAGATACATACAAATTTTTACTTAAAAAGTACTAAAACGGTGCAATAAACAATATTTTGGCGTTTTCTGCAAAAACGAGAAGACTTAACATTTAAGATTTAAACACCATTCAAAAGGTAATTAAAACGTGCATTTGCTGATAATTTAATAAATATAGCGTTCCATTTAAATAAATGAAGTTATAGCCATTTAAAGTTCTCATTTGTTTTATTCCAATTTTTTTACACCCGGCATAAGATGTCAAGTTTATTATACTTGGAAAATAAAATATGATCTATTGTTACATTTCAGTCTAAATTTGGTATGCATAACTTAATTATTTTTTAAGTATTTGAAACATGAAACTTAGGTTACATTTTTACAAAATTCAAATTATTTCAAAAACCTTAAGGTTTATGTAATAAAAACCTTATTAAAACACACACTTATTTTGATCGAAGGATCCAAAAATGTAATAAAATACAGGGTGTTTCATTAAAAAAAACACAACTTTGATACTTTTAGGGTTTTTGGGACACCCTGTATATTATGAAAGTAATTTTAAAAAGTAGCCCTAATAGACACCCATATATCCCCAAAGTGAAACTTTTTGAAAGTCACGTATTTTAGCCACAATATTCCGTGCCGTATAGCGTGAATAACCCTGTATGTTCATGTGCATACATTATCGAAATTAAATCTAATTACTTGACACAAAATAATGTAGGAGTATTAAGAGTGTAAAGTACTTAGATTTAATTTTGAATTGAATATGCAGTTGTTTTATTGTATTGCAATTAATTATTGATTGTTGACTGATGGTATATATATATTTTTTATTGTTATTGAGAAGTAATCGATATATTTTATATGAAATAAGAAAGTAACTATTAGAAATGCAATTAGAAAAAATTGCTTAAGTTGATTTTGATAAACTTGAAGGTATAATCTTTTTGGAATTGAATTATAAACACATATCAACTATTATCTATATTAAAATGTATTAAAATCCTTTAGTTCGTTGTAGAAAATTAAATAATAAATTTAAAAATACGAAAACATTTCGTGAATCTAGATCTGGTAGATAAATATCTACCATTTACAAAAAAGAAAATTTCTAAAAGTTGAATTTATTTGCAATGTATAGTTTGCAACTTTTCTATCGAATTTCACGTGGATAATAACTGAATACCAAAATTTATATGCTGGTGTTGATGAAACTTCTGATTTATCTTCCCGTCCGGTTGCTCTAATCTGCAGGATAGTTTTGAATTAGATAACTTTCTTAGAGTTCTTACTGTGCAAGTGTGCACTTAATTAAAATAATTAAAAACTCTCCTTTATTATTTTATTTATAACCAGATGTACAATTTGGACACAAAGAAAAGGAGATTTATTTTTAGAAATTACGATGGATACAAAATGTTTCAAGGTATTAAAAACCGTAAAGATGTTATAAATTAGGTTTTTCAACAATAATTATTTGCTAGCAATAAATAAGATTCCAAAATCATTCGAAAACAAAAGGCTTTCAATCTACAAAATTCTTGTTCTCTTAGAAGCTATCATTTCATAACGGGTGTCCAACAATTATTGCAGTCCCGGGTGGCGTTGGAATCAAATACGTAGGCCGATTCTTACATGTGCCAAATAAATTGAACTGATATTTTAATTGTCAAACATACATCTGTTTTTGAGTAAATATATTCTAATTATTTATTAATGTTACCAACACTTTAAATTCACATTTAAATTATGATTGACAATTAAAATGTCAGTTCAATTTATTTGGCACATGCAAGAATCGACGTACGCATTTTATTCCAACGCCACCCGGGACTGCAATAATTGTTGAACACCCGTTATTTCATAATTTTACATTTTGTACAAAACAAAGAGAATTCTGTGCCTTTCGTAGTCTTTTTTTCATTTTTTCTTCATTAAACAGCTTTTTTTTTTTTTTTTTTTTTTTTTGGCCTATGGCCTTTTGACTTAGGCATATGCCATTCAGTCACGACATGTTTGTATTTGAGCTAACTATATTTTTGTTTTTGTATCTAAGATAAATTTGTAAATGGCACAGTATATTTCATATATATCTAGGGATAAGAGATTCGTGATATTGACTGGTAACATTGTATGTTTTTTTATTACATTTAAAAGCATATTGGTGTGGTGTCTATTTATGGTACAACCAAGAATTATGTGGTTTAGATCTCCTTCCTGTCCGCAAGCACAAAAGGGATCTTCTTTCAAACCAATCCTATGGAGATGTGTTGGGAAGTGTCCATGATTTATTTTGAGTCTCGTAATTGTTGTAGAAAATAGACGTGGAATATCATATTTAAAGATATGTGTTGAGGTCGGTAATGTTGGATGTATTAGTTTATAGTGCGTATTTGGTTTATTTTGATAGATTTCCTTAGCTTCTTGTTTAATGTTTCCCTTAATAATACTGCTCATTATGTCTTGCACAGGAGTTTCAATATTATTATTAACGGTGGATGGATTTTTTGCGAGCTTATCGGCAATTTCATTCCCATTTATTTGTGAGTGGCTTTTTACCCATATAAAATTAATTGAATGGTCGTCAGCTAAGGTGGAAATCAAGTATTTTATTTTTAATATATAGCTATTAACGAAAAATGATTTAAAATTCGATGAAGAAATAGCCTTTAATACGGATTGGGAGTCTGATGCAATTATTACAGTTTTATATGTATTGGTAGCAATCCATTCAAGAGCTTTATATATGGCTATTGCTTCGGTTGTGAATATAGAGCATTTGCTATTAATTTGTTCCGAATGTGTATGATTAAGTTTTGGGATGTAGAAGGAATAGCCAACATCAGTTTTACTTTTAGATCCGTCAGTATATATGACTAGATGTTTGGGGAATGTCGTGGCTAAAATATTATTGAAGATATTTATGTTCAAATAAAAAAATTCTGTATATACAGGGAAAAGTGGTTTAATATCATGAGTTATTGTGTTATATGAATATGAAAAAAGATTGTTTGTGTCATCAAATGATTGGTTGCGAGTATTTATAAAAGCTATTGTTAGTGGTGGTTCATTTTTTTTAGACCAATACCTATTTGTTAATACTTTCGTATTCAAGTCAGAAAGTAATAATATGATTTCATCAGTCTGCAATGCTCTATATTTTAGTACTTGTTTTATAGCTTGTTGTTTACGCCTTGTACTTAGTGGAGTTTCTTGACATTCCGCAAGTATTGCAAATGTTGGAGAAGAAGTCATTGCACCTGTGGCAGTCCGCAGAGATTTATACTGGATAATATCTAAGCGTTGTAGGACACTACTAGATGCCGATCCATATAGCGTACTGCCATAATCAATGATGGATCTAACAAAGGCTTGATAAAATCGGATTCCAGATGTAGGGCTTGCACCCCACCAGGTTTTACAAAGCGTTCTAATTATATTGATACCTTTTTCGCACCTTTTTTCAATGTATTTTATATGTTGTGACCATAACAGTTTTATATCCAACAAGAGTCCTAAATATTTAATTTCCTTTTTTATCGGAAATCTGATACCATTTATTGTAATATATTCTATACAACTAGGATGATGCCTAGAGAACATAACGATCGCCGATTTTTCTCCTGATATTACAAATCCATTCTCTTTAATCCATTTATTAGTAACTTCTACAATTTTTCGACATTTGCTCTTACATTGATTTATAGTTTTACAGGATGTGTGCATGACAAAATCATCTGCGTATTGTACACAAGATATGTTTGCTGGGAGCAAATTATGTATGTCAGCCGTATATATATTAAATAGGATAGGCGAAAGCACGGATCCCTGTAGTAACCCAACTGATGAGATCCTAGGACCAATTGGTTCTCCCGTTTGGCAGTCTAACGTATACACCTTTCTATTTCTATATATTGCTACTATATTGGCTGCTACCTTCGGTGGAATGTCAAGGTTTATCATCTTTTGTTGTAATATATCTAAATCGATAGAATCATAGGCAGCTTTTATATCTAAAAAGATGCAAGGGTGGTACATGTTTTCTGAAAATGACAGTTGGATATTTGTTACTAAGTTAGTTAGTGCATCAGAGGTTCCGAGGCCCCGACGAAATCCATATTGGTTTTTTGGTAGTTTTTTGTTGTGTTCTAGCCACCACTCTAGTCTGAGTTTGATTATTCTTTCAAAAGTTTTGGTAATACATGATAAAAGCGATATAGGCCTATATGAGTTGGGGTTAGTTTTATCTTTACCTGTTTTGAGTATTGGTACAACCACTACCGATTTAAATTCATTATAATGGTCCATATCCGTCCACCAAGCATTAAACAAATTTAATAAATATATTTTCCCATTAAGCGGTAAATTTTGTATCATGCTGTACGTAATCCCATCAAGGCCTGGTGCAGTTGAATTCGTATTTTTTAAAACAATTGTTAGTTCATTCAAGGTAAATGGCTTCGACAAAAAATGGTTTATGTTATCGTCTGATGACACTGGTTCTATTGGCTTATTTGCGACGTAGTGAGGAACTAGCATATCTAAAATAGAGTAGTTAATGTGTGGTGGAATGGTATTATCACTAGAAGAAAATTTCCCACTAATTTTTTTAACTTGCTTCCATATATTGCCTATTTGACAGTTCGTTTTTATGTTACTACAAAACTTTTTCCAACTTTCTCGGGCCTTAAATTTAAGAAGGCGCTTTGTTTCTGCTGCAATTTGTTTTGCTTTAAGAAAATTAGATGGAGTGCTGCGACATTTATATTCAGCTAGACTGAGTTTTCTTTTCTCTATTGCTAGTGTACATTCATTGTCCCACCAGGGTGGTGAGGATTTTGTAGTATATGATTTTGGAGGGGGTATATTTGTATTTGCGCTGCTGGTTATCGCAGATATGATTACATCGGGGTTTCGTGTGTTCATGATCCTAGGAGATGCTAATTTGTCGTTAATATCTATGGAGAATTTTTCCCAGTTTGCCCTATTTGTGTTCCATTTAAGTGTATTACGTTTTTTCATAAATTGTGTATGGTGGCTTTTAGTATAAGTGATCAATATAGGAAGGTGATCAGAGCCAAGGGTATCATTTACGATTTTGTAATTTATGTTGAGGCTTAAGTTGGCGGATGAAAATGTCAAGTCAACTATAGATTTTCTTTGTGTCGGATTTGTCAATCTAGTTTGTTCCCCATTGTTTAGTAATGATAGATTTAATTTATCAATCACGTCTACCATAACTTTCCCATCACAATTAGTTAGACTTGAACCCCATAGAGGGTGATGAGCATTGAAATCTCCACCAATGATGCATGACGTTGTAAATGGTCCTAGGAGATTGCACCATTCGTTTAATGATGTTTTAATCCTAGGAGGCTTATATATGGACAGTATATTAATTTGATTGTTGTTATTAGTTATTGAGATACCACAGCATTCTATGCCTGAGATACCATTGAAATTAAGTGAAAGTTCATGATACTGAATATGATTTCGAATCAGTATCATTACTCCACCTTTTCCATTAATACGGTCTACCCGCACACAATTATAATTAACTATTTCAAAATTCAAACCAGGTTTCAACCAGGTTTCAGATATTAATGCAATATCTATTTTATTCTTATTTAAAAAATTCGATATACTATGTTTATTAGATAAAATAGATCTAGCATTCCATTGCAGAATTGTTAGGTTCTTCGGATCCATTTTTGTTGGTTACATTTATGATTATACTAGCTAAATGTTCTTTTAATTCCATACTAAAGTTTTCGTTAACAAGCATTTGTGGATTATCTAATATATTTAAAATTGTGGAGCTCATTGCTTCCACTATTTCGTCTCTATATCTTAAGAAATCTTCCCTAAATGGATTAGGAGTTACGGGTGAGAAATTATTTGTTTGGTATTGAAATATGGATTTTTTATTTTCATTTGGTTTGCGTTTTTTTATCGTATTTTTGTTGCTATCAATTTGTGTCTTTTTAGCTTTGGGTACTGAAATTGTATAATTAGTTTTCCTATTTTCTACAAACTTGTTTTGGTTGTTACTTTTATTAAATGTAATTTCGGGAAAATCCGAGTTATTTGAGAGTGAAAAGAATTTATTCGAGGATAAGATATTTGAAAATCCAGCAGGGTTATCTACTATGTTTTGGCATTCTGTGAAAGATAGACTTGTTTCTGACATAACTTTTTTAATTTTAGACTGTCGCATATATTCTGGGCATTCTCTAGATATTGACGGGTGTGTATCGACTTTACAGAATATGCAATGAGGGTTATTAATGGGGCATTCCCCCTCGTGATTAGATCCGCAATTTTTGCAATTTTGTTTACTATTGCACTGTCTATTTATGTGTCCATATCTTAAACAGTTGAAACATTGAACTACCGGAGACACATACGTCTCAACAGGAAAATTAACATAATTTATTTTAATATTCGAAGGGAGTTTAGATCCAGCAAATGTAATGATCATGGTTTGGCGGGGGATATATTTGGGTTCTCCATTTTCAGACAATATTTTTTTATTAAATCTACGGGCTTGTATTACTTCAATTGGGGAAATTATATTTTTTAATATGTAATCATCATCAAACTGTGTGTCTACTCCTCTAATAATACCTTTTTTTTTCAGTCAGGTGACGCGGGATATAGGCAATTAGGTTATTATCAGCGAATATTTTATTTTCAACAAGTTGGTTTGCTGCGAATACAGATTTCGTTATTATTTTCACTCTATTTTTTCCTACTCGCGCAATTTCAATAATATGTTGTTGTATTTCCTTATTCGAGTGAATGATAGAGCCGACTTTTAATGGATGTATACGACCGATATTCTTATCCCGATGTTCAACGTACACGGTATAAGAAAGATATGCGAGGTCTTCTTTGTATCTACAGTTATAGTTTTTATTTCCATCGATTTCCATTATATTAGTATCATTAATCGAGGACGATGGTTTAATAATATTAACTGGTGGATTTAATTTACCATTACTCTCACCCAAAGCAGCAATTAAACTACTTAACGGGTGTCGTTTTTCATCCATTGCAAGACAATTAAATGTACGACTGCCTTACGCCGGCTAAGGCCGGCGCGGCACGTGTATGTTACGGGCCCAAAAGGGCTCCGCTATGGGCTAGTTGTCTTATATATAGATTAGAATAAACGATATGATATATAATGTAAAATAAAACAGTATTCAATTGTATTAAATAAAAAGTAAATTCAGGTCTTTCTACTACGATCACGATGCGTGCACGTATAACCTCAAATACGTCTTACTCGCTCAAGAGCGCGCGGCAGACTGCATTTAACAGCTTATTAAAGGCTTTTTGCAATCAATAAAATTTTTGAATAGCATTTTTTTATTGCTTTCGTTTTCAAATTTGTACCGTTGAGCACTCAGAACCCCACCATATATATTATGATTTTTAAGAGAAAGGATGAGAACATGCTATGTAAATGTAAAGATCGGTATAAAAGAATATAAGTTACCATCCACTTAACATGCATTAACAGTTTGAAGAATTCAACCCAATTTGCTAGTTGACGGACGAGAAGGACGAAGCCACCCAATTGTTATTAAAGCACTATGGATGGAAAATAAAGTTACTGAAAAAAGAACTACTTCCATAAAAGTCCTTAATAATGAAATATTTTAAGGGGACTAAGAGAAGTAGCAAAAATGATAATGATAATTTTGAGAGAGTTAGGAATGAAATAACATGTAAGTTGATTGTTGATTTAGAAAAAAAAAACAGGTTGAAGGATATGACGGAGTCTTAGTCGATATTTCCTTTAGTATTTGAGGACATACCTTTAACTTGTGCCATATGATAATTAAAGTCACCTGCCAAAGCAATTGAGAACTCAAAAAAGAAAAGAGAGTGCTTCTAAAGAAAGAATGATTGTGATATTAATGTGACCCGAAATGATTATGAGAAATTTAAGATTAATTAATACATTGATTTTCAGATCTCGAAATGTAACGAATGTTTAAATTTAAAAAAAGACCTTTATTGACATACAATAATGTAAAAATATGTACATCAACTCCTCTTTATTCAGTTAATTTTCCAGTGCCATCTTCTCTAATCGATTGAGTCACTTTTTTAAAATTTCTTTTCAAACATTTTCTTTCTATTTCAGTATGATTCTTTAAGAAAGCTACAAGATTAGAATTAAATTGAATAAGAATTAGATAAAAGTTAAAATGTGACTTAAAATTAAAGTTGTTAGTCAGAATAAGGAAGAAAAAGAACGTATTTATTTGTATACCATTTACCTATATACCAAAAAGTTACAGAAATAATACAGAGATTTAGGTTAGATGTTTAATAATTATGCTATGGAAGGGAGGTAAGGGAAAGGGTGCATTTTCAGACTTTATGATTGACATACTTAAAATCCAAGGCTATTATAAGATACGCCTTTCAATAAATATGTGTTAGTAATTAATGAAATACTTAGAGTAATTTTTATTAGAGAAATGTAACCATAGCTCTAGAGAGCACTGCTTTCATAGATCCAAGAATCAGTAAAAAGTAGAAGATTTAATGTAACAAGTTCTTATTCTTTTACAAATGAGGTGGCTAATATTTCCCATTTAATTGTAGATCTAATAAGCAATTTGTACAAATCAGAAGGTTTTTGGGGTTAGATCCAACCATTTATATACTAATGTTTTGATAATGTTTAAAGTGTAATGGATAGAAATCCCCAATTAGTGCTTCGGTGCAATGCAGCCGGCATTGCACCGAAGTGGCTTACTGGGCGAGGAAGGTGTAGGCCATGACGAGGCGCTTGATGCCTAATGTAGGAGGAGCAGGTGACGGGCGGAGACGGCTGCTAGTGTCTGCGGCCAAAACTAAGCTGTCGTACTGGGCATCGATATGGGCCAAGGCGATGGAAATAGGGAGGAAAGGCGCCAGCGTAAAAAAGCCTACCGGACGGTGTTGATGGATGCAGTGGAAGTGCTAGCCGGAACGATCCTTGGAGATCTACACATCATCGACAATCCCAAAACTTACTGGGCACAGAAGAAAACCGGCGACAAAGAGGCAGCAGTGGCAGAAGCACAGGGCATAGCTTTGGCAAAATGGCAGGAGAGATGGCGGGACAAGGAAAACTGGACCAAAACACTCATCCCTAACTTGCAAGCATGGATAGCGTGGAAGCACTCATCTGATGAGCGGGCACGGCAGCAGATAGTGCCATGAGCCTGAAGATATAGCGTGGCATATATTGATCAATTGCCCAGAAAGGACGACAAAGAAACAGCCTGCGGGACATAATCAGTAACGTGAACGAGGCGACTATTTTCGAAAAGATGGTTGAGGATGAAAAGAAATGTAATACGGTGGCAAAGTTTTTCGAACAGGTGATCGGCAAGAAAGTGGCCAACGAGATTACTGAGAGGAACATCGGATTTGGCAATTTTATAAAAGAGAGGGGTACAGGGTTTAAATTCAAGAGCACACTTTCTATAAAAAGGCAGAAGAAATTGGAAACATCTCTGAATGAACCTCTATTTGTTAGGCATATTTTTAATAGAAATATATTATATTGGAAGGCGCTAACCATAATTTTTAAGAAAAGGAGTAAGCCAGGATTATGAAAGCACTTATAAGTGAAAAATCACATTACTAGAACAAGGCATTCTATTAAGGTAATAAAATAAATAGCACAAATGATAATACAGCCTTTTAATTCTGGGAGAGTTGTCGAAATTAAAATGTATAAGGTTATTGACATTTAGAGAAAAGTGGGTTAAAAGATTTTACGAAGTCTCTTCGGCATTTGAGAATATACCATTCACTTGGGTCATGTTACTGTTAAAGTTAACACATTGAAAACTTCCAGAAAATATTTAGTGCTTCTAAATGTAACCCAAAATTATTAAAAGGAATTTGATATCAATTAATGATACATTAATCTTCAAAGGTATACTGGGTGTTCGATAAAAAAGGAATTTGATATTAATTAATGATACATTAATCTTGAAAGGTATATCGGGTGTTCGATAAACTCAACTAAAAAACAAATTGAATGGTCGTTTAAATACTATGAAATGACATTAATTATATATTTTTTCTTGACAAATAACAGTGAACTTTAATAATCTATATAGATTTACACCATCTTACTGCCTTCCATGCAGAGAAAACTATTATTGTCCGGATAACCTATCCACAATAAACTCTAAATGAGTAATTTTTATTGTTGTTTATTAGTTTCCTTTTTAAAATGCTATTGTATTTTTTGATCGCCTTCTTTCTTAAGATTTGAAGATTTAATATCCTATAATTGGCATTCGAATTTCTGGAGGATAGGATGAGAAATTTTATTTTAATTATCGCCTATTTCGTTTGTGAGATCAATGAAATTGAATATGAGGTAACGTCCAGTTAAAAAACGTTAATAATTTTGATGAATTCTACCTAATTTACTAGGTGAAATTTCCGCGAAGTACGACGCCGCCCAACAGGATCAATAAAACCCTATGGATGGAAAATCAGATTACTGGAAAAGATATTACTTCCCCAAGTTCCTTAAACAATAAAATATTCTGTTAAGGTACCAAGAGAAGTAGTACAATATAAAGGCCGATTACTTCACTTCATAGGTCCCGAAAGATTGATTAAATTATCATTTCTTTGGTACACCCTGTATAAATCACATTAAATGAATAAAACACCATAGTTTTTATAAATGTTAAATCTATTCAACAAATTTTATACATTACAGTACAAAATTACATATTATACATTATTTCTTTATATACAATATATTCACTATAAAACCTTAATTATAAAGTACACACTTTTATATAAAAAAATACACGATCTGTTAATTTTTTTTAGAAAATTAAATCTAATATAATTATGGCACAAAATTCACTCAACCCAGTTATATACATATAATTGTACATTAAATAGTATGGCATTACAGTTTCGTTGCATAATAAAATATCAACATCGTTGTTTAGTAGTTCAGAGCCCTTATAAATTTAATTAGTTGAAAAGTTCAATTAATTAAAATTTTATGTTTCTGCGTTGGAAATGAAGAAATAATTGTGTGAATAATATTTAAAAATACTGATTGCGTTTAAGATATTTGATGGTTTAAGAAAATAATTGTAGGAATATGAAAACGCAGAATGTAAACTAATCAAGGTTAAAATTTCATATTGAGTATTATGCTATTATCTATAAATAGATTTTGTTTTTGATTTAATTGCTCAAATAAGCAACTTACATGTATGTATTATATAGTAAATATAAATTTATTTACTATTAAGTAATATTACTATATCATATTTATCTGATATAATTAATCAACATTAAGATTATGCAAAAGTATTAGATGGCATCAAGTTTGCCGTACTAATGAAACAAACACGAATGAAACTATTCGAAATGTTTTTGTGTAATACACTTCAACTTTGTTCAAATGTTAAAATTAAAAAAAAAAATACGTGTTCTATACAGTTATGTATAAATGGAAATTTTTTGTCCGATTTTGTTCAAGGACATTATACTATATGCAACCGAATATACAATCTTGCGCGCTATTTGACATCAAAATAATGCAAAAGTTGCATGGAAAAAGTTAAATACTAAACTAAAATACTTTCTATGTTTTTACCACCAAAAATATGAATGAAACACTTAACATTATTAGTAAATAGTATTATACAAAGTAGTTGATTAATATAAAAATGTTTCACCTTCGGTTAAGTGAGAATTTAATTCATCGTTTTATTTTATATTACATGTTTGAATGTCGAAACCAAAGTCGTTCGTTATTCAAACGTCGAAACTTAAGTCGGGTTTTCGTAATATAAATGGTAATGGTAAAAACATAGTTTTTAAGTTTAGTTTTTATCTATATGAACAAATAAAACGATTAAATCTTTTAGATTTTCTAATTCTAATAACGGTTGAATACGGTTATGTGGGTTATTTAGGGAGAGCATATTGAACATTAGACTCACCATATAATAAATCGATTAATTGCAGCTTATTCTTTCTTAATACTACCATAAAATGAATATAATAATAATAAACGAAACATTCTATGCATTGAAAACAATTGAGTTTTCAGATTATCAGGGCAAGACAGGCATAGCCAAAAAATTTAATCCAAAACCAATTAATCCAATTTACCATCTATCATCAACAATATAAAACAGAAGAATGGTTAAATTGTTTAATTTTTATGATTAGCGTATTCTTACAAATGCACATTTATAAAGAAACATTATGAAAGAAATTTTACCCCAGGAAATTAATTGATATTATCAATTTAGCTATTTATTAAGAAAAAATCTAGATCAGGAACACCAATTCTTAGGCCATTTTAAAGCTATATACACCATTTTGTAAATTAATTAATAATTATTAAATTTACACGAGAATTTAATATATTACAATAATAATAAAATAAGCTCCTTATTCTTGCCTATTTTACTACAATTGAATAAAAATCAATCAATAACAACCTTTTTTTAATCAAATTATGAATGGCTCGATTTTTTTTTGTAATCTCATTATTTACATTTTACAAGCCTCCATCATCTCATATTTAATTAATAATGTTTTTTTCATTAAATTTAACTTATATACTATTTACTCAATGAGCTAATTCGAAATTGTAATACCATTTAACAATAAGAAATACCATATTGCAATTTTGGCCTTTCGTAGATGTACGAAAATTAATTAATTAAGTTAATCTAGTTTCGCTGAAAATTTCATATTGCACTACACTGTTTTCTTTTTAAATCTAAATCATAAAAAATAATAATTTGTGTTCGTTGTTGAAAGGAACTAATGTTTCTAAAGTGCGATTATTTACATTGTGCGATGTATACAATGCCTAAATAAATTCCGAATTAAATTTGAAGTTTGAAGGCAAGATTTGGCATAAATTAAAACAGCTTTTAATGTACGATGTATTAAAATAGTGAAACAAAACCAAGTGTTTAATTAACCTTCTAATTAACTCTAAATTGTTATAATCAGCTTAGTTATGTTTTTCTTTAAGGCAAGATTTGGCATAAATGAAGGAACTTTTAATTTTTTTATAAATAGACAACATAATTTAATTGCAATTTATTGCAGAAAATAAAAGCAGCTAGTAATATTTTTAATTGATAAAAGATGCAAGATTTGGCTTTAAATTTATTATTTCAACAAAAAAACTTAGATTTAGCATAAATAAAAGCTGCTTTAATTTTTTTTATAAATAATCAACTTGATAAAAAGGTTGTTCTGCTCCATGTTTAAGTTTGAAAAATGTATACATACCATTCCATCAAGTATTTAATTTTGTTAAAAGGGATTATGCCAATGTATAATCTTTAATCTTCTTCATTTAATGAGAAATTTACTTAGACTGCATACAAATTAAATCATGTTTTTGGTAAGTAGCCGTAACGTATTAAAGTTTTAAAGAATTCACTTACTTAAAAACTAAAATCTAATTACTTCTACTTGGAAAAGTAGTACCTATTGAAAATTCCAGCTAGTTCAAAAAAGGGGGCAGCGTCACGTAAGTCTGGTTCGAGTTGGGCTCGATCTTGATGTGTTCCTTCAACCTAATATCATACTCCTGCTTCACCTCGTGCATCATATTACTATCGTATTTTGGAGAAATGTTGGCGTACCTTTCAGGCGATCCGTTTATATGATTAACGTACTCGATTTTAGCGCCGATCGCATTCTCATCAGCACTTGGAGAATGCGTCTGAAGCATCGAGTAATCCCTACTCAAAGGCGGACTTTGATTATTTAAAGTGGTCGAATATTCGTGCGCCCTTAGCGGTGAGCTGAATAGCTGATTATCGTGTGGGTTTAACATGTACGAGTAACCGCTCTGCGGTGATCCGAAACTTTGGTAACTGGCCGGAGACGAGTTAAGAAGGTTTAAGTGCCCCAGGTCGTAATTAGACTGGTAACTCCAGGTATCAACGGGTGCTGAGGTGTTGATAGGGTTGGCTTGGGTGAAGGGACCCAACGTGTTGTTGAAGTTGGTGGTTATGCTAGAACTGGGCGAATTCGATGTGATGTAGCCTGTCTTACGTGGTGGTTCGCGCTTGCGCCACTTGGCTCTCCTGTTTTGAAACCAGACCTGCACCCTTGATTCGCTTAAGTTCAACTTCAGGGCCAGTTCTTCACGAGCGAAGACGTCTGGATATGGTGCCCTTTCGAAGGCCCGTTCCAATTCTTCGAGTTGGAAAGCCGTGAATGTTGTCCTGGAAAAGAATCACTATGTTAGAAATAGCTTATAATATTTATTTATTGAGTACAGTTTGTTATTTACACAAATAACTGTATTCAAAGCTTCTTACTTATTTGTCAGTCAAAAGCTTGATTAGTGTATAATATTAGGCATATTGGTTAATAGATCGTTTCTTGTAGATTTTAGTTTAACATTTTATAATAAATAAATAAAACATTTATTACCCTCATATAATGTTTACAATATTTTCATAATTAGAGATAGATAATTTAATTTCGGTTATTTTTTCAAATAGATATTCCGAAGGATGTTTACATTTTAAGATGTTATTGGGACAAGCACAATAACATTTAAAGCTTTTAAAATAAGATTGAGTATAGTAGGGCAAGTAATTATTTAAGGAAGGGACAGAATATGGCGTAACCGTTCTGCTATTGTTATATTTAGGAGAGTTGAAAATGGAGATTAGAAAACGAAGTTTGATTTATTGATTTGTATTCTAGCAAAGGATAACATATGGTTTTAGAGATTTTGGCTGCAGTTATAGTTCTTATGCCCACGTTTTTGTAAGTAAGACCTCTAAAATATTTTGTCCTTGCTGTAGCTATGGCCACTACTATACGGGAATTGGATTCTAAAATAAGTCTTTAATCTATTAGTATTCCAACAAAATTACATATTGGAGATGAATAAATAGAATTTCTATTAAGAATTAATGATGGAAGTAAAGGGAAGTGCTCATAGAATGAGATTAGCTTTGAGAGAAATTCTCCATTTTTGAAGTCATACTATAGAGGAGTTTAAGAGTTGTTAAAGGGAATAAATAATATTATCAAGTAAGAAGGAGCCGACTACTAAAACGGTATCGCTTTTTAACTGCAGGACATATTTTGAAGAGTCATAAAAATGGGTTATGATTATATAGATCATGTCAGTAAACATATTAAAATAAAGGAGAGCCTTGGGAAACGCTTTGGTTTGGGTAGAAAGTAAATAAAAAAGTTATTGATCTTAACTTGAAGGCATATTGAAAAGTATTAGGAATAAAAGATATTTTATATATCTGTTAAAGTATTAATTAAAAATATTAAATTATTAATGTAATAAACAGCAATTTAAAAAAACATTGTAGCTTTAAGAAATTTTTCGTTTTTTTTTTAATGATTAGTTCACTTTCTATAACCACCTGAAGAAAGAAAAAATAAAAGAGAGAAAATGAGAGAAGAAAGAAAGTGAAAATCCGAGAGGGATATCGAGAATACAGTGAATAGGAAAGTATAGAAAAAGCAAGATAGTTGAAAGAGTTAAGAATGAGAAGATAAAGAAAGAAAAACATTGAAAGAAGACAGGAAGGCGAAAAACAAAGAATATACAAAAATTGAAAACATATAAAATACATAGATAGAAAGGGGATTTAAGTAAATTGATTACAATTTTAAATATAAACCAACGAATGATAAAAATCCCAATATTGAAGTAAATTCCGCCTGAAATTTCTGCGGCTTAAATTTTTATTTTTATTTTAAATATTTTGTTAATTCATAAGCATAAAAAATGACAAATAAAATAACAGATTAAAATTGGTATATCAAGATGAGTAAAAACGTTTGATAAAAGATATGTGGTCGAACCGTATTATAGAAATAAATTTCTCAAAAAATAATGCCACCAATTACACCATAACAGTATACCAATTAATCACTACAAACGCTCTGGAATTAGTTATGAAAACAAACCGTTATAAGCTTATATGTTCTTATTTTTTCTGCCCTCTAGTGTTTCAAAACCTAAGATTTATATGTTTAAGTCTCTTCATACAGGAAAAAGATTGAAATGTAATTGAACTTGTAATAAGATGCTAACACTTTCTAAAATATGATGATATTAAACTCTATAAACTCCCTGTGAGATTACTTTAAGTTTGACAATAACTAGCTATTAGTAGAAAATTATAGTCACTTCCAATTCTACAAGTCTAGTAAAACAATGCCATTGAGTTCAATTTCATTTGAATTTAGACAATAAAATACTATTTTGTTCAATATTTATCTGTGTCTAATATTTACTGGAAGTATTTATAATATAAAATAAGCAAGGTTCCGCTTAGGATATTATTTTATGTATGTGTGTGTGTGTATGTAAATAAGCTTGTCACTCCAAAGCGCCATTAATTGTATCCCAATGGCGAATGGAACCGGTCACCCATTCAATTTCTGGCCCAGACTAACGACGCTGCACTCTCGTTAGCTCTAGTTCGGCTGCGATCGTATACGTCCACCAATGGCGTTTAACTTCTTCGTAAATATTACTAGAAGACGTTTTCAAGAGGATAGTTAAAGCCTGGAGTACCTTGAGGTAGAGAAAGAGGTGTTAGAACCCCTGTGGCTTGAATTAGGGCACCTATGGAAGCAAGTCACCATGCTGTGTGATTTTTTTTCCTTCTAGCGTTGACAAGTCGTAATGTTGATATTAGAAGAGTCTTTTTTCAGCAGGATGGGGGACAGCAACTTTCCACACCTCAAGGGAGTCTATAGCAAAGAACATTTTCCAGGACCGCATTTTGCTACAAGGGGACACTGAATTAAACCCACGATCGCCTGATCTTACGCCCTGAGTTTTTTTTTTCTGTGGGGGTATTTGTTAAGAAACCATGCACCCTTGATCAGTTGTTCAATACAATCATCCAAGAAATTCAAGCGATTCTGGCCAGCATGTTGGAAGGATACATGAACAACTTCTCAACTCAACTTGAGAAGTGTGTGGAAAAGAACGAACATCACATTTGATGATAACATGCATCTCTAATGTTTTTTTTTAACATTTCTGGTGTAACCTGTCGTATTTCATGTCTAATACATTGCTTAAGGTCGTCAATGTCGCAATGTATTAGGCATGAAATACGGAAATATTAAAAAAAACATAAGAGATGCATGTTATCATCGATTTGCACTTGGCCAAAAAAGAAACGGTGCCCATTTTGAACATCTGTTCCATTAAATAATATTCAAGTTATAAATTTGGTTTTCATTTTTATCACGTGGGCTTTGAAAATATTCAAGAAATAAATAGTGAGTTGTATTCCTTGCGAAGAAATCTTTCAAGGCGAGGTTTCACTTGACATACCTTTCCATTTAGAGATAAACAAACTGGATATACATATATACAAGAAAAAACAATACTTAACGTGTTTCGGGATATTTTGCAAAAATCGCCCATATCGAAGTTATGAATTTTATTCCAGTTAAAGTTTCCACCCTGTATAGTACGTTATTCACGGTTTGATTTCATTTGTGCGAAGTTATCACTATGGAATTGAAACACTTTGTTATTTCCTTCCTTCACTTTTATTTTTCAGATGTACATTTCATTAATAATAATGATAATTGACGTGGCATAAAAATAAAAGTGAAGGAAAGAAATAACAATGTGTTTTAATTCGTATAATATGTTTATATTCGTATAAGGTCAAGAGTAAGCTAGGCGAATGTTAAATTTATTGAGGCAGGTCACGAGTATGCTCGCGGTTAATATAAAATCTGTTGAGATAAGTCAAGAGTACGCTAAGTTAAAAATAATTTATTGCAATAGATCAAGTACTATATCAATAATAACAATAATACAATATTTATTTTATAAATTAGTACAACATAATACACATTTGCAGAATGGTTTAGAAACTCATTTAGTAAATTGCTTGCTTTATGAGTAAGTCTCTCATTGTTTCTTAAAATTCCGACTTAAACTGCAGTTTTTCAGTGATTGTGGTAAATGGTTGAATAATTTACATCCATTATACATTAAGGTTTGTTCATAAATGGCCTTGAAGTGTACAGGTATCGATAGTTTTTAAATAATGTGCATACCGTCTTGTCAGGATTCAGTATAAGTATTTCTATTTATTCTATGCTTTTATAAATGAAATTTGATCTATTAACGATATTGTTGACGTTACTATCACGCACAAATGATACAGAGAATACAGTGAATAAGAAAGTAAAGAAATAGGCAAAATAGTTAAAAGAGTTAAGAATAACAAGATAAAATAGAACTACATAGAAAGAAGAGAGATGGTTAAAAACAAAGAAGATAAAAAAATCATATGTGGTGAAAAACACGTAGATAATGCATAAAGATAAGAGGAGATTGAGTAAATGAATTATAATTTTAAAAAATATTTATTTATTTATACATCTTGTATATACAATAATAAAAATAAAAACATACTTCAAATTTTGGGCGAAAGAAGCACGGACAGAGTTCACAATCACAAAGTGTTCTTCCACTCAAATCCTTCTATGCTTCTATTTACTTTTTTGTCCCCTTTTAGGAGAGACTTTTTTGGCTGTTAACGTCAGCATGACAGATATATAAATATAATACTAACGAATGATAAAATAAATCCTAATATAGAAAATGAAGCAGTAAATGCCGCTTCAAATATGTTGTTATCATCAGCATATGAGATCAGTTTGTGCTCATTACCATTTATACAGTTTAGTAAATCATTTGTGTATAATATGTACAAAGTATGACTAAAAATCGATCCTTGTGGTATACCAATACCTACACATTATATATGTGACTTTTGTTTATTTACCTCAACAAATTGTCGATTTTCTAAGAATGATCTACAAAGAACTTATTCTTCTAATACCACCCATCATTGACATCTTTTCAAGCAAAACAGCATGGTTTACGCAATCAAAGGCTTTACATAAGTCGATGAAAAGGCCTAAAAACATGTTACCATTGTCCAGTGCATCCAATACAGTTCATTAATTAGTAAAATAATTGATTGTAGAGGCTTTCACTTTGTGATGCATATTTTATAACTTTAAATAAAATAAAATAAACTTTGTTTATATCACACACTGAAATAATAAAGTGTGTGATATAAACAAAGTTTATTTTATTTTGGCCTCATGTTGAAAGAACACATATTTTTTAAACATTAATTATTGTCAACAACAGCCACTGACCGGTTTCGATATATTTTGAATCTCATCAGCGTAGTCCGTAACTGTTGTTGACAGAAAACAATAATTAATGTTTACATTATTGTTACAATTATCGCTGCTGACAGATTTCTTTAATAGTCGGTGGTTATTCACTCATAGGGATCTAGTACAACGTTTAGATAACAGATGGCACCTTTATGGTAATATCGTACTTTTTTTAAATTTAAATTTAAATTTTCAAATTCAGAATTTTTAAGAAGATGAACATTAAAATCACCCTATAATAACGTTCTAGTTTTCATTAATAATTAAATATAGAATGTCAAGTAGAGTTAAATGAAATAAGTAAAAATCATTCGAGGGTGGACGATACATAGATATAATACATAGTTTCACATTTTATAGTGCACACTTTATAACATTTTTGAAGGAGAATTTACTTATATTATTTCTAGGGCGTACTTTAATAGAATGTTAATGGTATGTGTATGGCAGTTCCTCCGAAGCCCAAAATTCTACAGAAAGCTGATCCTAGCTGATAATGAGTGATATTTCTAACTTCGATGTTTTCTTCGGATTGCCAGTATTCAGTTACCACTAGAAAGTCCTGTTTTTTTGTCATGAATAAGCACCTCTAACCGTTGCAGTTAGAGTATTAGTAGTACTCTGCATATTCTGGTGTAAACTTCTGTATTGATTTATTGGTATTTTACTAATTCCCTAGCTGCCCTCTGCTTGGATTTCGTAATTCTGCTATATGTTCTATTGGGTAACTTAATTTGAAAGATTTATATTCTTGTGGGTATTTTGATTTCATTTCTTCACAAATAATATTTTTTTGTTTTTTAATAGCCCTATATCATATCAGCTGTTGTTGATACGGCTGCCCTATAGATATGTAGGTGGCCGTATTTTTGAGCTCCTTTAAAAAATTGCGTTTTAGGCAGTTCCTTGAATTTTGGTTCTTGCCTCCGAATGGCTTTTCCTAGGTCAATGAAAGCATCCATAAGGTTTTCCTCATATTTTTACAATTCATTGCCTGCTTGTTGTTTTTTGGATGATGCTCAGTTTTTTTGTCAGACTCATTATCAATACGTTAAAACTAGTTGTTAATAAGTACAAAGTCTTCAAATTATAAAGAGTGTGCATTTGAGGATTTAATCGTATAGTTTCACAGTCAACTTTACACTTAATATATGTAAGTATTGTTTGCGAAAAAATGTATGATTGTTTCTTCTAAATAGTTTAAAAATTGAAAACCAAAAGAGAATCATTTCGGCCCGTTTTAACTTTTTACTATAGAAAAGCTAAAATCATTCTAGAACTAAGAAACAAATTATCTGACTAATATGGAGAAGATCCATTGACAGAACGCCAGTGCCAAAATAGCTGCTTGTTTACAAAAAGAAGCTACCCCTGATAGTTTATATTTTTTTTTATCCAATTGAAATGCATACACACTGTTAAAAAATAAATATCAATTAAATATTGAAACTGTATTCAGCATTTAAACTCAATTTTAAAATATTTTGTAAGTAAAGAACCGCCGGCTACAATTTTAAACTGGAGGGTAGGATAGTGAACACCCACCCACCCTACATATACAATTAATCTTACGACACAACAATGGTTTTAAAATCAATAACAAAATGTACATAATTTTAATTTATGTTTTAGGAAATTAAAACAGTTACAGTGATGAAAGTATTAATATATATGTAGGGTGGGTGGGTGGCCTCTATCGCACCCTCCAACCTATAAATATCACACATGAGTGTTTTGTTGAATATCAATTTGATTACAATCAGATTTATTCTAGATTCAGCATGTAAACTCCATTTCTAAAATATTTTTTTAAGTAAAGAAATCGACGTCTATAATTTGAAATTGGAGGGTGGGATAGTGGATTTAAACCAAGTGTTTTATTTAGCAGCCTCGTCAATTCAATATATAATTAGCTATTTGCGAATCAAAATATTGGATGTGAATGTTGTATTATTTCCATTTAAATTCCTTGGGATTTTTTGAAGTATTTCAGCTTCAAGAATTCGTAGTAAAAACAACGGTTGCAAAAATAATAGATGCTTATTTACAAGAAGAAAAAATCTAAAATAAAATGTATAGATAATAAAGAAATTACATGAAAATTCTATAAGTAAATACTGCAGAGAGTAATAAAATAAGTAAATTACAAATCGGTTTTTTTGCATAAGACTCAGGTTATATAACTTTGATATATTTAACTTTTAAAATTTTATGAGCAAGTAATTACTATATTTTTGTATAATATGTGTTCAACTTGTTTGATTTTATCTACAATTCTTCTATTATGTGTGAACACTATTAATCGTATTCGATCGTGACGTTTTTTTTTATATTGATAATTCCTTTCAATAAAATTTGACATGGGCCCGACCGTGTATAATTCAAATAGATCAAGCGTGTGCTGGTATGCTGTACCATATGGTCCACCATAGTTGCACATGCTGTCGACACCCCATCCATTGTAAAACGTGCCACTCTAATTGCAGTTTAAAAGTCCCCTCTTTCAAAGCACGCATACATTACACCTTAATTAATTGCCCACTTATACACCAAATAAAATAAATGACATTTTTAATTAATATTTAATGAATTATAATTTTACTTCTTCCCGTAAAAACAAATAATTTTGTGGTTATTTTAAAATGGTTGTATAATAATATAATGTTTTTATAAGAATTGTATAAATTCAAATAAGTGTTTTTTGCTACTGTTTATATCAACCAACTTAGTGTTATTAGAGAATATCACTCACTAACTAATAATAATAATATTTTCGATGGAAGAGTTGCAAAAGTTGGAGAAAAGGACTCGATCAAAGTGAAGATTTATCCAAAAAACCTTGTAAGTGCTCTTCTTGGGTGGTAGTTTAGAGGATTTTTTTAAGTTTCTTTTTTATTTAGGTATGGCAGGCGTTCTTTGATATTGTTAATGTAAGAAGCTTCTACTTCGTTATACATGTTTGAATAATTAATAAAACACTTTAACTTTGTGTATAACACTATATTTACAACAAACACAGTTAAAGTGTTTTATTAATCATTTTTTGATAGATAGTATTTACAAAGGTAGAGTCATGCAGAAATTTATTTTAAAAATTGTGCCAAAAAATTAAAAAACTGTGGATTTTAGTTGAAGTTCTTACAAATTCGTGACTTTTCTAAATTCGCTATTTTTTTTCTCTTCCTCTGTTGATATCAAACTATATTGTTACCAGTGACTCGAGTTTCGATCAAGAGCTGATCATTTTTAAACTTAAAATTAAATACATTGAAAGCACATATTTATATACAATTAAATAAGAAGAAGAATACAAGGTCAACCTGGTCGTTAATGATGGGGTTGTTCGGACTAGTTTTGGCTCAGTGAATTTCTAACGCCTCGTAAATTTTGATTGTTGTTTGCAGAGTTGCAAAAGTTGGATAAAAGGACACAATCAAAGTAAAGTAAATAATGATAGATGATTCGAGTTAATTAATTTTAATTAATTAAGCTTTTTTAATGAAAATGTATTTATTATTGAAATTTAGTTTTTGGCCTATAGTTATATCCAGATATTTAAGAAAAATTAGAATATTAGGTGAGGAATTGTTATTATTCTGATAGAAAATTCGAAGCTGTGATTTGTTTGTATTCTCCTTAATTCGCAATTTTGAAAAATTATTGAATAGAGTCAATAAGCTGCCATAAAGATACAAGCGTTTTAAATACTGCGAGTGCATAGAAAATTAGAGCATTGGCATCATTCAAGAAGTTGTTTAAAGGAATCAGCACGAAGAGGATCAGGTATATAATGTAGATGCAAAAGATATTGTAGAGTAGGGTAGAAATAAAGGAAAAGGAAAACCTTGTTAATGGAAAAGAAAAAGGTTTCAAACTTGACTTTAGCTTTTAAATCATTTGTTTAAAATGGATTTTCATTTTTTTAATGTTATGTGTAATATGTATTTGATTTTGGTTGATCCGAGTGCTAAATGGGATTAAAGAATTTCTGTACTTTAAGTAATAAAATTGCTGATTACTTTCCTTCAAGGTATGCTATTTGTAAGGATGATTTGTAGGTCGAGAGTTGGATAATATGGATGAACGTAGGTTTCATTATTCTTTGGGTGTAGTCTCCTAACGGAGGTTAGCTATTATTATGTCAATTTTCACTTTAGATGCAGCAGCTCTAAATAGTTCGGTAGATGTCTGTCCATACCACTCTCGTAGGTTTTTGAGCCAGGAAGTTCTTCGTCGCCCACTTGATGTTTTACCATATATTTTTCCTTGCATGATCAATTGTAGAATAGAGTATCTTTCCCCCTGCATGTTATGTCCAAAATATTCTAATTTTCGTTTCTTGATGGTCTGAATAAGCTCATTTTCTTTTTGGACTCCGTGCATAACTTCCTCATTTATTTTATGGTCTGTCCATGATATTTTTAGCATTCGCCGATAGACCCACATCGGCGCAGGTTTCATTAGATAATTTAAAATTAGAATACATAATTTAAAATTGCAATCCCATAACAATACTCTTTAACTAAGTATTTATGAATTTAAATATGTATTTCTCTCATTTGCACATGCAGTCTTCTATATTTTCTGCCTTCTCTTATCTAAAGTTGCCGTATCCACCCATTCTTAATATGTATAGCATTATGCTATAAATTTGTACTTGTCCAATACTTGTACAAATAAAAACACTATTACTCCTTACTTCACTTTTATTTGACAAATAAATAAGTGAAGTAATGAAGGCCAGCAGAAAAATAACTGTTCTAGTATCTGGGATCTAAGGGACATAGTGGAGGAAGGCGTACCAATAATCTAGGAAATCTATCGATATCATCTGGAGAGCTCTGGTTAACATAGTCACCTGGAAAGACTTTTCTTGTAATCGAGCTGTTTAGTCAACTTAAAATTTTGCTGTTCTGGTAAAAATAAAGCTATAGTTTACAAATACGCATATTCGTGATCATCTGCATGCAATCTACTCATGGTGTGGAAATAATCTTGTAGTTTTAGAATGTGATCAGTGACCTGTTTCGCTTTAATGGCTGTCAATTTATCTTGAGCAATTTCTGCATGAAGGTGGCTTATTAAAGTTGACGGAATAGTTGACAATGATAATGAGTTTGAGCACTGTGACAATCCAAGAGCAAATTTTTAAAAGAGCATTTTGAGCATCACAATTTATTGCTCCTGGATCAGTGAACTGATGAAAACAGAAGTATCCATTTTCACATATATAGTGGACATTAAGGCAAGGTGGAACTGGATCTGGAGTTTGTAAGTTAAAGATGATGTATTGTTTTTTTTAGTATAGGTCCATCAAAGTCATCAAATTTTTCCTCAACAGTAAGCGTTTTATCAAGAGCGGAGTAAACAAAGTATCTAAATTAGGTTTCATTAGGAAATACAATTGCCATTCCGAATATAACGAATATAAAGGAAACATAGTTTATTATTATGGATTTTTACCATAATACAATATACTTTTTATTAATTTCAAATTGTATTTCCACGTAGTAACGGTCTCCACTATATCTATTGTTCAAAAAGTTAAGGATGTGGTGGTGTATGTGTATAAGTAAAGATTTTAATATATCTATGTATAAGACCATGTCTAGTCACTGTCTTTATCTTTTCTTTAGTAAATTAAAATAGATTTCCTGTGTGAAATTTTCCTTCAGTTATAAATAACTGTTACAATTAATATTTTCAATTTTATAACAGAATTGAAAATATTAATTGTACCAGTTATTAAAAAATTGAATGGGTGCCTTTTTTAATCTTTGTCATTGAATATGTTTTAGAAATGGTCTCCATGAGGTTTAAAAAAATCTATTTACAACACTAACATTACATCATCTGGTCGTTAAGCAGGGGCATTTTCGGATTAGTCTTGGCTTTAAAAATTTCAATCGCTTCCTGAATATAATGAAGAAGGAATAAAGTGGTAAAACAATAGATAATTTCTACTTAATAAAATACTGACACAGTATATGATTTCAAAAACGTTTTTATTATTCTACAACAACAACAATCGTAATGTCAACGTCAAAATGACAAAGCTGTATTAAATCGCCCAAATAAAGGGAAAATAAGCATTTAAAGCTAATATATGTATCCAAAGCTGATGAACTGCGAATTAGCGGAGGAGAGGTTATGGGTTTGAGTGGAAGATCATCTACAATTCAATTTTGTATATTTCAGTTTATTTGTATTTATATAATCATGACCGATAAAGCTTAAATGAATAAATGAATTAATGAATAATTCCAAAATATGGTGCTGGATAAGCTTATCTAATTAATTAAAAAACAGAAGAGAGAAAAAAAGAACAAAATACTACATTTTAGAGGGTAAACTGAAAACTAACTTGAATTGTAGTAGGTATTCAAAATGCAACTTTAGCTTCTATACAACAAATAATTTTTAAATGATATATTTAAACTATTACTAAGAAATTATAATTAATAGGTATTTTATAACTACTGTAGGAAACTGTGGATGGAAGAAGATAGTTTTGGAGGCAAAATCCCTATGAGGGACTTAAGGGCCAAAGAAAGAAAGAAAGAAGTAGCGAACTGTATTGTAACAATCAAGGCCTTCTCAGATTATTTTTTTTTTCTAAACCGGCGTTAATACTGGGTAGGCCAGAACTCATCAAAATGGTGTAAATAAGAAGGAAACAGGATACTATAAATATTATTTGAGCTAATATTTTTTGCATAAGTCAATTAAATTTTAAATTAACATCTATAAGGCCTGTCTCTTCAAAAAATCAAAAGCATAGTCTGTGAATCTGTAATTGTCACACAAAATGTGGAAAAATACTATAAATTTCCTCACAATTAATAAACCCATCAATTTATACTATAAAATCTTTTGTAATCAATAAACCCATCAATTTACTGAAAAACTACATACAAAATTATTTAAAAAAATCCGCTTTAACGAATGTTTAAAATATGCCGAAAATAAAGAATTTGCCTTTATAAAATATCTATCAATTAATCACCTCATGGTAGGGAAAGAAACGACCACTTAGGAAAAAATATGAAGAAGTAGCTATATATCGAAACCTAGCCTAACAGATTATTATTATACTTCTAAAATTAATTTTGAAACAAATGATGTTTTTAGATAAAAATCAAAATAGCTTTTCCATTAATTTTAAATTTAAAGATAATTTGTTTTTTTTGGAGGGAAATATGTAGTTAATCAAAATATCAAACTAAGTTTTTAGAAATATTTTCTTCTATAACAATTGTTTCGCACAGTCTTGCATATATTTAGAACATTAAATGATTTTTAAATCCTCACATTGCAGTGAGTTTTTGTGTTACAAAAATGGGTTTCAAAAATTGACCTTCTAGATGTTTATAGACACCGTTGCTAAACTATTGTTTTACCACGTAGTTGCATTATTAAGTAGATGCAGAACAATAGATAATTACTTTGTTTTTCCACTTTATTTTAAATTATACGTGACTATAGTGTCGACTAACAGCTAGCCATTATCAAAAATAAAGTGTTTTAAAAATTACGAAATCAAACCTATTTATACAAAGCAGTTAAATAGGGGCGTCAATCTGGTCGTTAAGCAGGGAAATTCCCGGGTTAATCTTGGCTTTAAAAATTTCAATCGCTTCTTAAATATAATGAAGAAGGAATAAAGTGGTAAAACAAAGTCATCGTGCCTCCGTCAATAGATAATTTTTACTTAATAGAATACTAACACAGTATATGGTTTCAAAAACGTTTTTATTACTCTACAACAACAGCAGTAGATAATTTTTAAATCCTTATATTACATCTCAGTTATTCTGTTGCAAAAGATATTTCATAAAATTGCTCTTTCAGATTGTTTCTAAACACAGTTGCAGAAGTTACATTATTAGGTAGATGTAGAACAATACATAACTTTTAGAATCTCATACTATATCAAAGTTCTTGTATTAAAGTGATGTAATACAGTATCAACAAGTAAAAGCCTTATCTATGCAATATCTGGAGCTGAAATAATGGAAATATTTAAGACTGTAAATATTTTGTCTCATTTTATTTCTAGTTTTATGCAAGCAACAAATTTTGAGTCCCAAAATTGAAGGGATAGTTTTGGAGTTTACAATCGTTGTGCTGGCAAAATATTTTTAGACAATCACAAAAATATTATTCAACAATTTTAGGCATTCTTTCAATTTCAAAAGAACTGTACTATTTATATGATAAAAGCTTAATTTTAACTATATTAAATGTATGTTTATTATTCAACCTTCGACTTATTATTATTATTGTTATTTTTGTATGGAATTTAAAAAAAGATTATCTAACTCTTTTAGTTTCTAAATGAATGTATTCATATTTATAAAATTATAGTTTAATTTATATTGATTCGAATCAATATTGGATGGACGATAATCATTTTTACAATCACACCAATTTAATAAACTCTTTTAGTTTCTAAACAACTGTCTTCGTATTTATTGCTTAATTTAAAATTTTTGGAAGCATGAATGGACGAACGCAAATTGTTCAGTTTACAGAGGAAATAAAAACGTCGAAAATATTTTTATGTCCTCTTTAAAATTAACTACCACATAGTAACGGTCACCACCATAATTTTCGTTCAGTTTAAAAATTATTTGATATAAATTTCGTTCAAGAGGTTAAATAAAATCCCTAATACTGTAAAAGATGTTTGGCATAGAGCTTGAAATGCAGAAGCTTGCATTATTAAAACTGATACCTCTTAAGAAAATTTGTTTTCAAAATGATCAAACAATTAATATATGATTTTATATTTTCAATATAAAAATATTATAGTGAAAAACTTTAACATTTCTATTATATTATAGGTATACAGGTATTTTGCAATTATTATTAAATTTTTGAAACAATATTTAACCATCATTAAAAATATTGATCTTTGAGTTTATAATGTTTATTGTAATATTTAAAAAATAACTTTAAAATAAATAGTTCAGTTTTCGTCAAAAAACATATTATGACTTTATTACCTTATAGCCATACAAAAGGTTATATTACTAGTAGTTAAAAATATATCCTTTCTTCACTGAAAAGAAATTATATATTTTTAACTACTATTAATTAATACTCTTCACGTACTCGAATATTTATATGTTTAATTTAATAATTGATTACTATTGAGACAATTTATAGTCCCAAAAAATCAGTCAATAATCTACAGCTGATAAGAAATATTATTGTATTTAAATTAAAAGATCTTAAAATATGTTTTTGTAACACTATAATAATATTGAATTCATTATTAAAACCTACCTTGTCTTTTTCTTCTTAACCCCGTTATTATCATTCTTCTTCTTATCGTTCTTCTTCGTCGTGGTAGTCGTCGTAGTGGTCGTCCCAATCTCGGTCGAGCTCAGGTTTTGACTTTGCAGCAACACCACGTCCTCGTTCTTCCTCTTCACACCACCACTGCTACCGTTCGTGGCGTTGTTATTCTCCATGTTGAACATCCCCAGCTCCTGGTGCATAGGCGAATTCTCCATCTTCGGCGACCCTTTGTAATCCAGCGGCGACCCCATGTTCGTGAACATGTCGTGTTGCTGCTGAAGGCCGAGCATCACCTGGATGGAGTGCACGTTCATGTTATCCTGGTTCTTGTTCAAGAGCGTCGAACTCAGGGAAGGTAACGGCTGCCCCGAATAATCGTTAAAATTCGGATCTTCGAAAGGTGCGCCCTCCATCTTCAAACGTAAAAATCCAGCGAACGCACAATAACTTGTAAAAACCACGTGGACACGTTTTAATTTTCAATATTGATTAGTGCCAATTGCGTAATGCAATTATACCTAAATCAAAGCAATTTGTTTAATTTAGCTCGATTAACTTATATTAACTAATAATAAAAACGAATTGACAATTGGCACTGTTACTTTACTACTGACTTGT
This sequence comes from Ontholestes murinus, assembly GCA_963969525.1. Lineage (NCBI taxonomy): Eukaryota > Metazoa > Arthropoda > Insecta > Coleoptera > Staphylinidae > Ontholestes > Ontholestes murinus. The sequence continues at coordinate 51,350,755 of OZ018393.1, read as the reverse complement.
GACATTATTATTTGTACCAATTTATATTTAACGAGCTTAAGTGGCCGGCCAATGTGCTAGGGGGATTGTCGCGCCGGCGGATTTTCCATTGGACGATTTGTTCGAAATAGGGGAGAGAACGCCAATCCGGCGAGGTCCATCTCTCCAGTGGGAACTTTTGAATGGGATCTGACGGAGAGAGAAGAGTAGAGTGAGACGGACGATGTCGAAGTGAAAATGTTCGTACAGTGGCCAACGTGCGACTGAAATCAATCGGGGGGAAATTAAAGATATCGCATTTAGTTATAATTGGTTCGAATTAACTAAATTAACAAATCCCAATTAGTTTACCCTCGGATGGATTAAATAATTGTAGAGATTGCTTGAATTGATCAAATGGATTTGTTGCTACTGAGAATTAAAGGGAAATCACAATAAATTATAGATTATCTCCAAATAATTTAGAACAATAAATCTTATGAATAAAATTATCCTTCGTCAGTCTATTGGAGCCTCCCTTTTAATATTTATTGACTTCTTTTCTCTCTTATCACCCATATTTTTTAAACACTAATGAATTAACCCTGATCTCATATAGAATAAACATAATTAACATTCAATTATTTAACCCTGTCAACAGTTTGGTTTCGATATAATTTGGATTTCATCAGCGAGATAGGGAAAAGAAGTTTTGCTTTAGAGTTTTACCTTCCAGGTTTTCAAGCAAATAAAAGTCAATAACACCATCAACTTCATCAACATTTATCTGATACAAAATCGTATAAGTAACAGCACATTAATTAACACAAAAAAAACAAAAAAAACTCATTAGTCAATCACACCTAATCTTTTTTAACTTCTCTTGCAATAAAATATGTATTTGATGTTAAAATAAATTCATATAAATATTATAAATTTCTGATAACTTTACTAAAAATATAATTTCTAATGATTATATTAAAGAGATTCCTTATATGTACATATTAAGGATAAGAATTAGGAAGACTGGTGGTAGATAATAGTAGAGTAATTTTTGACAAAGATAAAAGAATAAAAGAACGTAAGAATTGGAGGATGTGTAAGAATTGTTAGATGAAGAATTAGCATAAAAGGAAATAGGGAATCAAGCATCATTATTAAAACTGAAAATTAAACATTATTTTTCGAAATAAAGATTGTGTGTTTTATTTATTAATTTAATTCATTAGTAGACTAAATTGAAAATATTATTAGTAATTAGTAACATGGATACCTAATTGGTAATACAACACGTTTGCTTTAACTGTCAAACATTTAGGTAACTAAAGCCAGAAGGAACTTTTTGGCAAACTTAAACATAATACAGGGCCCGCCAGTGAAACGGGAAGATTTTGTAAATATTTTTATTGTGGAAGACTTATTTGTTTAACAATTTCTCAAACATTAATGGAAAATACAAGAGTGGCTATTTATTTTACAATGTGAAATAATATTTATTTCGTTGTCATTTTTAGAGTCGAGACTTAAAGTTTTGCATAAACCTTCTCAGCATATTAACAGGCATTGCTGCAATATCATCACGAATCCGTTGATGGTTTGGATTGTCTTGGGTGGATCAATTTGGAATAATTGTGATTGCAGATATCCCCATAAAAAGAAGTCGCAGGGTATTGGCTCGGGAGACCAAGAGGGCCTAAGAATAAGAGAAATCAAGCATTCACAACATTCATTCAGATTCGGGCGGTGTGGCTTGTTACTCCGTCTTGCTGAAACATCGTGTATTCATTCTTTGAAAAGCGGATGAGTTGTGATGCGAGGAAGTTCCGAATCATTACTACGTATCGCTGCAAATTAACAGTCACTGCATTTTCATCCTCATCCTCGAAAAAATAAGAACCGATAAGAACTCCAAATAAAAATCAACAACACACCAATTAAAAGAATAAAGGAAGTAGAGTACCTAGGCTTAAAAATACAAGACAACCTCAAATGGGATGAACACATAAATCGACTAGTACACAAAAATGCAAAAACAATAGCAGCAATAAATAAAATTAAAAACTTCATTAGCGATTCAACAAGAAGACAGATATACCATGCACTATTCACTTCAAAAAACAACTACCTGATTAACATCTGGGGAAATACAACGAAAAAAAATATAAATAAGCTACAAATACAACAAAATAAAATATTAAAAACATTGTACAATCTAGAAAGAAGAACACATACTTTAGAACTATATAACCAAACTCAAGAACTTAATATAACAAATATGGTAACACTAAATAACATCCTAATGATCTACAAAATCAAAAATAACCTGATAAAGAGCAACACAGCATTACAAACAAATAAGGAAATTCATGAATACTCAACAAGAAGAAAATCCGAACAGAACAATATAAAACAACAAAATACTCTGCAGCCTTAACAACCAAAGCTATAACACAATATAATAAATTGCAAAACCACGCAAAATCTTTAAAATACACTACCTTCAAATTAAAAATTAAGAACCTAATATTAAACAACAAAATATAATTAACAGAAAAAAAGAATAGAAGAAAACCAAGAGATCCCACGATACCATTAGCCTGGGATGGGAACAAAGCCCGCAAATCCCAAGGTGAAGACAGGGGGAAGAAAATCTAGAAGGAGGAAAAAATAACATTACATTGTATCTAATATTAATTATGTATATATTTGTAGTTTCTTTTTTTGCAATAAATAAACCTATTCTATAATACCATTGGCCGATATTACACACCATACTGTGACCTTTTTGAGCATGAAGAGGTGATTCAGAAGTAAACGACGGTTCTCCTTCGATCAGTATCTGAAATTTTGTTTATTAACAAAACATTTTGATAAATCAATTTAACTGCGTAGCCTCGTTGTTAAAGCGTCCAATGATTCGTTGTAAACTAAATGGCAGATCATGCAGGTTATGCCAGATCGCCAACTGAGGTTTTTAATATTTCGCCACAAGCTGCTAACCCCACCTCAAATCTTCCCGTTTCACTGACGGCCCTTTTATAATACAATTTAAATTACCATCCTTACCGCTGTACTAACACATAATACCCATACCTTACTGTACTTCTTTTAGCCGCTCTTCTGATTTACATGTAACTTTTGTCAATGTGATCTTTCTCTCCTTACTTTATTTACTGCTACTCAGATACTTTGGCAACCTCCTATGCACCTGTTACTTCTCAAATATATCACTATATTCAATTTTAACAATAAATGCCTGCCTTTCATGAATTTTCACTTCCTTCCCCTTCTTTCACACATACTGTTTTATTTACTCATTGCTTTAAAACCCTAAATTTTGTTTATACATTTTATTGTACTTTTTTCTTCACTTATATCTCCTTCTTATTGCTCACGTTTTCCATACATCTTTGACTCTTTTCGTCTAAGCCACACAACTTTATATCATAATTCGCCGCTCTCAGTCTTGCCTCCTTCTGCAGATTCGGTCTTTTTATTTTCTGCAACACATATGGCGACTTTTCTATCACCAAAAGAACCTCCTATAATCTGTCTTAGTACTCATATACTCTATACTTTCACACTATATGTATATATATACATCGGACACTCGAAAATTGTTTTCCAACACGATAAGCCTAATTGGATTTGCTGATGACATACTAACTATAACAAGAATGAGGGGAATTGAAGATATGAAATTGAAATCAAATTAGCGGCTGAAATGATTGTTGAAAAATTGGACATATTTAATATTTAGGTGTTATAATTGAAGCAACAAGTGCCACTTTAAAGTAGTTGCTTGACTAATGATAAATTTTAACGTGAATAATCTTTTAACATGTGAATAATCTAAAAAATTACTTTAACGTTTAGACAATAGATTGTATTAGTAATATCTTAATTACTTTTGAGGTTTGGGTGGGATATCTGAATTCTAGCAGAAAACAAAGGAGATTACGAAGTGGGCTTAGACCAGCAGCTTTAAGGAAAATTGGAGGCTATGGAATCATTTCTACGGCAGCTACAGGGGTTTAGGCATCAAGTACACCTGCCGACTTACTTAATAATATAAGGGCGGAAAGTTTTATCAACAAAGGGATGTAATTAATATGAATGAAGCTAAAACAACGTTATCAAGAAATTATTGATAAATGTCAATATTTGTGGAATTTGGAAGGTGAACGATTCCATATTTATTTTTGTAATACACGTTAGATAAAGGTAAATACAATACAATACAATACAACATGTAAAGCAAAATTAATTAATTAATTAATTAATAAGAAATCTAAGGAGATGGGTGGGAAAAAAAAGAAGGGAGAAATAACTTATTACTTATGACTTTTTGAGACAATTTTTTACAAAATTAAAAAAGTCGATTGTGGAATTTGTATTTATTGCACGACAGAAAATTTATTGAATCAGACGAGAAGTGGAATACGGCCTTAAATTTTTGTGAAAGTGTAATAACTAAAAGAACAAGAGCTTAGACATACAAGAAAGCTTAAGTAATAACTTTAGTAATTCTAGTTGGTTGTTATAAGTATCTTTTTGTGTTAATAAGTGTTACTGTTAAAGTTGATTTAAAGAAATACATTTCATATTAATAATAAAAATGTATAAAGTCCTTTACGTTCTAGAAAATTAACTGGTCTTAATAAGACTCATTTGTTGTAGATTTACGAAATGTTTTCGTGATTTTTCTAATTACATTTTATATTGGAATTTAGAGCGTACACGAATAGGATAGAGTTCACTTGCAAAATGATCTTCCACTCGTACCCTTCTTTTCTTCTTTTGTCCGTCAAGGCACTTCTAGTCGTGCATGATGATGACATGAGTACATCACTAATAAAAAGAGCCACAATTACTTCGTCTTTTCTTTCAACTAATAACTTATATGTTCCACGTATCCACCAGTATTTAAAAAAAAAAAAAAATATACACGTTAACCTTCTTTATAACCGCATCTTTCCATTTAATATCTTTCACTCCTTTTTCCTTTGATTTATCTCATTCATATCTCATTCTTCTACTTTTAAACACAGACAGGTCTGCACCCCTATGAGCATATCCTTAATCTTTTTTTAATCTCTGGACATTATCACCATATCATTGGCATATAGCAACATCTTATCTTTACCTATTCTTCTAAAGTTACTACTATAGGTCTCCTAATTTTTTGTCTTTTTTAATTACACATTACTAATTCATTACTAGACATTCACTTATGATTTCTAGAAACTGTTTCTTCTTCATTATACATATAATCATCTGTTTTCTCTGCCCCGCACGCAGACTCTAATTACCTTCCTCATTTTTTTCTCTTCACATATCTACTTTCTTTCAAGATTATTGAAAAGCAGCGAACTCTGGTCAGAACTCCAAAAACCTAAATTATTTGTATTCTTAGTTTTTGTTTGATATATCGTGTTACTTCATTGTAATCAGGATGAATAACTAATGAGTAGAGAACTGATCAACACTTTACCTATTATTTCAAAATGTTTCACCAAGAGATAAGTAAGAAAAATATTCAAGAAAATAAGTAATAATTAAAAAGGCTGAATAAAGTTTGTTAATAATAAAATAATAATCAAATTCTTAGAGGATCTAACTACACCTCATTGAACATTTTCTAAACTTTTTTGCATTTTTGAATAATTAAATGTAGATTCACATAATGTTTTCGTATTTTTAAATTATTAAAACCATACGATTAATTAATTTCTCACTTAACCCGTGGTGAAACATTTTTATGTTAATTAATCCTTTTATTAACATTATTAAAACCATTTTTGTTCTCGTCCCTCATTTCTATCTTTGAATCTCTTTCTTGAACATTTCTCTCACTTATTTCTTGGTGAAACATTATGAATAATAGGTAGAGAATTGATAAACACAAACAATTCAAGGATTTACCAATTCTCTGCCAACTAATTGAATCCTATAACTTTATTCGAAATCATTCTCAGTTATTTCTTTGCCAGCTCCTCGATGCCCACATAATTAATTATTGATGATTCCTGAAGGTTAATGTATATTACTTCCCTTCGATAATCATTGAATTATTTATTTTTAACACACATTTGTCTTCAATTTTTCTAATTTTTCTGATCATTCTTCAGTTTTATAATCCTCCTAATTAGTTATTTTCTTCTTGTAATCATTTATCTTCCCTCCTTTTCATTTATATTTTTATGTATCCTTTTTCTTCTTAGTTAATCTAGTATTCTTCTTATTTCACCGTTATTTTTGATCATATACATTAATTCCTCCAGACAGTATGTTTTTACAATAAAAATAAACATTTTGTTCCGAACTAAAAATATCTATTTAAAATACATTGCCAAAAGAATATATTTTTGTAATAGGTAATATCTCTATTTTGATTATACTGAAATAAGGGATTTAAATGATATTTAAAATATTTATTTAATTTCGCAAATATTAAAATTTAAATCCCCGTAAAAAGATGATGAATTTTTTTGACATATATGTGTGTCAATGGTTATAATATTTTCTTGTAATATTCTTTATAATCTTTAAAAGTGTATAAATTACTTTATTAAAGTTTATAAATGTCATCTTATTCAGAGAGAAAATAACATCTTTATTCGAACAATTCTATGTACAATTTGGAGAAACATATGGACCGTTTATTTTGAAAGTGGTGTAAGTCCATTTTCTCTTGATTTGAGAAAATTAAAGGTTAACATATCTGCTAATTAAAAACATTAGGCATATTATATGAAGTCTGGCAATGTTTCTACTGTTTTATCAATATGTAATTTGGTTATATAAATTTGTTTTAGACGTATTTTACTAAACTGATGTATACTTACGGGCTGCAAATGGACTTTCAAAATTAGACAATTGTAAAAATCGTTTAATTTAAATTTTGAATAATCAAATATCACTTAAAATATACTTCATAGTAATCCAATTTTGTTTACAAATAATGATACGACATAAAATAGAAGTAGTATTTTTAATTTTAGACGCTAATTACATTGTTAGAATTACAAGATATTGATAGTATTTACTTATGCTCTGCATGTGGCAGTGTTTCGAAATATGCATGATGCACCGGAGGTATATAAGGTAATAACTGCTTGATGTCTTTATATTTTTCATAACTAATGGGCCTGACATCTTGGTACAAAGGCGCCAGGGCGATTTTTTTCAAATTTTAGCGGTCTTCCAGGACGTGTATGTAATAAATTTATAGTTTTAAATTGTTTGTCCTTCATCAATGTTTTATGTAAAATAGTGTATGGTGCACTTTTTAGAAACCTCATCCAACATATTTGCAACCAATTTATGTTTATGTTTAACTGTTCTCAATTAGTGTTTTTCCTTATCTGTTTTTAATCGCATTTTAAGATTTTTTATTGAAAGGAAATTCTCTCGTTTCATTTCATGTAAAATAAATTTATTATGTTTTCTACATTGTGTTATTACATCATAATAATCCTGTGGTGTGTACAGAAAATTCTTTTTTCGCAATGCCATTTCTATGATGCCAAAATCTGCATCGTTCGAAAGGTATGAATGCCCCGAGAGTAAAAATTTGTGATCAATTATGTCAATGTTATTTTCCAACGACTGCACAACCTTCAACCACATCAATACCATTTGTAAATTTCGATTTTGTCCAGTACACATGTCACTGTAGGCAATAACATGGCATTGGGTCGTTACATTTTCTAAATGCCTCAAACAGCAAGAAGCTACTTCTTGCGATCCCCTGGAAGCAACAGTTTTGTCCCACACATACATATTAATTTATTGTCGTGGAAATTGTGAAAACCCTCATTCAAAACATACATATTTCGCTTATAATATGCGATTGAGACAGATAATTTTGGGGTAAGGTAAGGCTTTTTGTAAGTCAAAAGAGAAGGCAAAGTATTTATCAGGATTTTTTGATACCAGAAATTTATCTTCTTGTAATGCTTTTCTTGCTAATTCAGCATCTTGCAAGTGAACATCATGTCTTTGTACAAGTTTTTCTTCGTCATCAGTTGTTGTCTTAATTTTCAAGTTTAAGAAATCGCATTTCGCACAGGTATCTTTACGTGGCAAATGGAAGTGTAATTTGAAATCTCGTTTAAAGATTTTCCTATATGTCCATTCATTAACTGAACTCAAATTATTTTCGTTTCATTTTTCTAAGTATAAATTATACATTTTTCTTATGTTTAATTCAGGATTTAAAAACATCCGTTCTGGATTTTGGGATCGAGTATAGTAAATGCCGGAAAGCTTTTTATATGTTCTATCACTGTATTCGTTACTAGCTCACTAGTTATTCTGCAAGAGCCATCCATTTATCCACGCATGTCTTTTGGAATATTCTCATGCGCTTTTAGGGTACGATCAATTCGTCCAGTAGATATTTGGAATATATCAATGAAAAACTTCTTACATAATAAAATGTTTCCACTAAAAGTGAGCAGGTAAAATTTATAAGCATATGCCCTCATAGTGACCTAATTATTTCTAAGCCATCTTCTATTGACAGTTTTACGTTGAACATTACAATGGAGAAATACATTTTGCTTATTAAAATCACCTATATTCCAAAACTTTTCAAAAATTTCTAAACGTTACGTTTCATTAATACGTTCTATACATTTCTTCGAGCAATTACAAATTTTGGATTCAATTTTTTTTGCTGGAATGAATTTTCCTCTTTTTACTTTCCCTATATACGAAGTATAGGTATATAAGAGAAGTATTGTGATCGTGATTTTTTTGAATTTTTTTTTGTGGAAAAATCCGTTTTGAGTCCATTAAACTAATTTCTGGAAAAAAAAAATGTGTCTGTGTGTGTGTCTGTCTGTCTGTCTGTCTGTCCGTAGGTGCTGTATCTCAAAAAGGACTAATCCGATTGAGATGAAACTTTAAACGTAAGGTTTTATCGTTAAAAACTGGAACTGAAAAGCTTTTGGTAAACATTCATAAACCGGAAGTGGGTGTTTACTCGAGGCGCTTTTGGTTTTTTTCCGATATTTTTTTTTAATATGAAAAATATTACAAAACTTTTCAAACAAAAGTTAAAGAGAATGAGAAACTGAACAAATTTTGTTAAAATATATTTTTCATAAAGTTCTTAACTTTCGAGAAAAAAAAAATTAATATTTTTGACATTTTTTGCCAATTGCTAATAAACTATTGAAGCAACATGAAAGTTATATATGAAATAATTGTAGACAATTCAAAATTGAATAAAGTATTAAGAATAACCTTTTTGCATAAACCGCATAGTTTTCGATTGAAATATAGGGAAAGTACTATGATGGCCACATCACCATTTTTGTATAGTACTTTTGTCCAGTATTTCGCTTAATTTTATTTATGTGTTGCATATAGTTTCCTTTATTTTGTTCTGCAGAATCTAAGTTCTCAGTAACAATAACATCATCTGATAAAGATTATATCACTATTAGTCTTCTTCTCTTTTTACGATTCGTTAATTTGTTGTTTATAGCGGAATTATATTCATCCTCTGAAACTAAGATTATTATTCTGTATCACTATCTGATATTAATATGAAGTTATCAATTAAAAAAAAAAATAACCTAAACTGGTAACTCTTAACACGTAATATGACACGTAATATAAAACAAATGTAAAATAACAGGCTACTGATCGGCAACCATCTGCTAAGCCACCTACCTCTGTCAATTGGACTTACACTTACAACACTTACAATTTTAAATTGTACAAAACATGGGATTATTTAAGAAAACACGGACTAGTTATATATAAAAAAATATACATTAAATTAAGCATGATATACGTGTTATCTCATTTTTTTCAAAAATGGACTTACACCACTTTCAAAATTAACGGTCCATATACAAATGATAAACGATACGGGTTAGTCTGACCCTTTGGGCTATGGATCATCGGTCTTTCGGCCACTTCTTATTCATTAATTAAATTTAAATTATTTTCAATTAAATGTAGAATTTAAAAACATTGTATCATCGGTCATTCAAATCTATAATTTTTATCCAATAAATAGATTATAGTAAATTTTAATATTTTTAAATTATTAGTTAATTTTATACAAGGACTTTAATATATAATAAATTTTAATTATATAATTATTATTATAAACATTAAGATTAATAAGCAAATAATAAAAATTATTTAATTTTAATATTTCTGGATGAATCGTTCTATTTACTATTTATCCGCCCCAACGAAGGAATGGGGTCCGACTTCGGGCCCACATAACTACCCCCGGGATTGCGGTGCGCTTTCCCATAAGAAAAAGGCCAATTAAACATCAAGCCCACATGAATCGGAGTTATCCACGTGACCACCATGACACTCCGGCTGGTTTAATGTCACCTCGAATTGTACGATGGGGTAGATGTGCAACCTGTGCAAGAGGGGTTGAAAATAAAACACTAAATGCCCGTATGTTTGGACGCGCCGAGGTTTCTATGAGTGCCTAATATTTTGTCTAATGTACGGAGGGAGGAATGATCTCGTACGTGAGAAAATTTTTCTAGGGCGCGAATTTATCAGTATGTGGGTGGTTCTCATATTCAACGTGTGAAAATGTGAATGTAAAATATATTATAATAGTATTCTACATTTAATTTTGATCAATCACGAAACGTATTGAAATGAAATCGACGTTTAAACTGTATTTATTTTCGATGACTGCACTTGCTTGTTTTTAGTAGATAGATAGTGGAAATAATCACTTGATATTTTGCCGTATTTTTTATAAATACCCTGTATATGCTTTGAATTACTTATTAGTTTCTTATTTATTTTTCTCCTCTCTAGTATGATCCACACTCTTCCGGGACAGACGATCAAATACCTTCTTAACATTCATAAACGAACACTTCACTTGCTTTTTAATTTTTAATCTTTTATTTGTAATTGCAAATTTTCTGGTATATTTTCGCCAGATTCTAATTTATAAATAATTTCAATGACTTTTTTTTTTATTAACTTCCTGTTTTATCTTTTCATATAATTATGATATTTTACATTTATCTTACATTTCTTATAGTGTAATTATTATTTCTACAAACTCTTGCCACATTTCTTCTCGTTTTATGTTGCAAACTTTCATACTAACTTTTGACATGCGTCACTCAATAAATTTATGTATATATTTATACGGTAATCACCATTTACAAATATTAATACAAATATATATATATATATATATATATATATATATATATATATATCAATACATTTCTTGGCTACATTATTAATGTCCTTCTGCAACCGAACGGAGTCATCTATAGAATTAATCTTACAAAATATCTTTAAATCATCTGCAAAAAGTAGGCAACGACTCTGGTTTAACGTATTAATAATATCATTAATAAATTAATTAAAAAGGGTAGGACCACAGTGAGATCCTTGCGGAACCCCTGATGTCACATCGACGACTCCTGAAATATTTGGACCTACTCTGACACATTGACTGCGACCACTAATAAAACTTTTAATCCACTTAATTACTAAAGCACTAAATCCCATTGATGTTAGTATTTGCAATAAGAATGTCATGATTGACTCGGTTTTGACCGAGCTTTTGAGCTTTAGCAAAATCTGTATATATTGTATCAACCTGCATCCCATTCTCAAATATTCTATAATATAGGTTGGAAATAAAACAAGATTCGTCGATGTGGATCGCCCTATACAGAAGCCATGTTGCTCATTTCCAATTATATTTTTAGAGGCCCATTTGATCTGTTCTGCCACCAATGCATAAAGCATTTTATGAATAGAGGATTGAATGTATAAACCTCTGTACTTTTTTATGTCCTCGCGATTCCCAGATTTATACAATGGTATTACGTAACAATTTTCCACATTGATGGTACCACGCCTGTTCTAAATAAGCATTTAAATAAAAGTGTAATTGGAGTACATAAAGAATATAAACACTGTTTAATAAAGTAGGGTGGAATACTGTCTGGGCCAGCAACACAACTAATCTTAAGATTCTCCATTAACTGAAACACCAGCTCAAATCTTACACACAACGAACTAAGATCAATTCAACTTTCACTCTTGAAATAAGGAATATCATAATCAATATTTGAGTACACTGACGCAAAGAACTCGGAGAATAAATTCACCACTATCATTCAGGAACATGTGACTCGGATATCCAGTTGTGTCATTCGCAAATGACCAAAATTTTTCAGGATTTGAATGCAGCTCCAATTCTGTGTTTTTCAAATAATCCATATGTAGAGAATTATTCAGTTCATTACATTGGTTTCTTAAACAAGAAAATCTTTCATAGACCTCTGGTTGACTACTCTCTTTATATATTTTATGGGTATTCTTTTTATCATGTGTCAACTTAATAAGGGCTGAATCAAACCATTTTGATTATTTTTTAAATCTGTTATAACGTAAAGGAATAAATTAATTGATTAATTCATGAAGAATATCATAAAATATTGGACAGGATCGTTCGATATCCTCATCGAAAAGAGCTTGCAAGTTAATATTACTTAATGCCTCATTTATTGCGTTACTGTTTCATCTAACCAAGTTTCTATAAGAATAATTACGTTATAAAATGAACCATTTACAAATTGCATAAGATCCTGCAATTTCGGCTTAATACCACCCACATTTTCATAGAAAATATTTAGTTTTTTTTGTTTGATTTCCTTGTTAACATTATTTTTATGTATTGTTGGCAGGTTGTTAATGAATTTTGTAAATAAATAAGTTTCAACCTCCTTTTTACGGCGCTCTAATTCATCAAACATTTGTTTTTTATAACTTCTTTGGACAATCGTTATCAGAATATTTCTGCCTTATACTTTCCCGTTTCTTTAAAACTTCACGCGCTCTCATTTTTGTGTCAAACACGACTTTTAGAAGACGAGTTGAATTTACCTTGCGACCCAATCTAATTACATTTATCGGTACCATGGTTTCCAATTCACAAGATTTAGCTATATTATTAAACGACTCTACATCGTGCCTCTTACGTAGTTGAGAAGAATCGGAAGTTTATTCTGGTAAATTAAATAATATTATATTATGACTTCGATGTTCACGATCTTCAGTCTCTATAAAACCGTCCTCATAATTCTGTTTTGACTTTAGTGCCACAATTTCCTCTTTCAGACATTTATTTTCATTTTCAATTACTAATAACCTATTATTTAAATTGGTAATATTATCCATAATTTCATTGAAAGAAGATTGAAAATCTGTTTAAACAAAGCTAATTCCGACCATAACACGGATTGAATCATCATCATTGTAGGAATATTGCATTTATTCTTCATCACCTTCCACTTTCTTCTCCACTTGTCGATAATTGCTAATGACAATATCTGATAAATTAACACATTTGCCGTGATACCAATTAGAATAACTCCCATTGCATTTAATCGGGGATATTTATTTATATTTTTTCGCAGTTTTTTCATATTGTAGCATACCGATTTTAATGTTTTCAAGTTTTTGTTCTTCTGTGTTTCTGATATTAGTGCTTTCGAATGGTTATCTTATTTTTGTTACTACTAGGTAATTATCACTGTCATTCATTTCCTCTTATAACTGATTGCCTATTTCCTTTATCTACTAACACATGATCTATTATAGATTTTTCTTGTTTGCTCGTTTCTTCTCCTGTGTATCTGTGTATATTGATGTGTTTATAAAAAGTATTTGTGATTGTCATCTTAAGTTGTATACAAAACAGTTTTTCACCATTTATACTCCTTCCAGCATCTCCATGCGTGCTATTACTCTTCTATTGGGTTGAATCTTAAGTATTTTCGGTTCCGACCGATAAATATTTGTATTTTTAAGCAAATATCTTCAGTGTAATAAAAGGAGAAACACAATGAAAGCATAGTAAAGATTGTTTGACAGAACGCCAGGGTCAGAATTAGTTTGCCAAATTCAGTTCCGGTAATATCAATGTCAGAAATGCGCCACGATCAGGAAGGCCAGTTGTCCAATTCAAGAAATTGAACAGAAGCGATTATCTTGCTTAACTTGCTTACGACGAAGGATCTGGTAACCCAAACATCGCTCAAATTATCATGAAGGACACTTACGGACGACGTGCTTTCCGGGGCCAAGGATATAAAATCTGCACTAGAGATTCAAACTGGCCTAATCAACATCCTTAAAAGAGGAAGGGTCAATCTACGGAAATAGTCCAGCAACAACATCAATCTTCTGAAGTGGTTACCGGAATACATGGTAGACCAAAGCGACTATGAGATTTCATGCCCAGACAAAAAAACTCTAGGAGTAATATGGAACCCTACCCAAGATACATTCACATTGAAACCACCGGTACTCCAAAAGACAATTATAACAAAGAGAGTAATATTATCTGACATTTCCAAGATATACGATCCGCTGGGATGGCTCGCTCCGATAATTATAACAGCAAAGACACTAATCCAGCAACCTTGGATCGCTGGAGTGAAATGGGACGAGGAAGTATCACCACAACATCAAAAGCACTGGGTGCAGCTGACAGATCAACTACACAACATACAACATTTAGAAATCAAGAGATGGATATACTGCACTAATCAAATAGAAGCTTGCCTAAATTCGCGCCCCCTTTGCGGAGTGAGCAACGACCCAGAGGAATTAATGGTTTTGACACCAGGCCACTTATTGGACAAGCAAACATTGAACCAATAAACTTAGTGAAAACTTCAATAAATGGCAGCCTATACCAAAGATAGCGAGAAATGGAAAAGTTAAAACAAGATTTTTGGAAGGCCTGATCCAGTGAGTACACGGTTAAAACATCGTTACAAATGGGAAGGATTTGAAGAAATCTGATCAAAGTGGGGCAAATCGTGTTAATGAAGGAAAATAAAAAATTGGAAATTGGCACGAATCAAAGAAACACATCCGGGAACCGACGGTAAAGTAAGAGCCGTCCCAATAAATGGAGCTCAATGTGCAAACTACAAGAGAGCAATTACAAACCTAATTCCGTTACCACACCATGAGGATTCCGAAGAAGTACAGAAACGAATTAATCCGCAGTCAACTACAACTCATCTAACCAGCAGTTCCCAAACGAAACCACGTTCACCTCTATTATCACCAGTCAGCGCCCACTGGGTTATATTATTAATAATAGGTCTTATCACAGTGACATCTTCTACGTTCACGTTGAAGCAGGTGCAAGATGGCATCATAGTAGAGCAATTAGGATATGCTTACCTAAAACAAGGAAATTTTAGAATGGAAGTAGTGTATAGTAAAAAAGTTATTCAGGAGCAAGTATGAGCAGTCGAGTCTCTCGTTCATTATTTTAAGTCTATCTGCGAATCGTCCAGAAGCCATAACCAAACTGTCGACTGCGAATACATGCAAGACCACTTAATTAAGCAGAGACAACAACTACAGCCCATTCTGGACTATTTGGAATATCAGGATGTACCATTAAAACAAACAAGATATCAACGAGGAGTATTAGGAACGATGTTAACAGCGGTATTTGATGTTAACGATGAGGTATATCATAAATTGGATGACTTGGATAACAATCAACAAATTCTTCTACATAAACAGAAGCACCTAGAGACCGTTATGTTAAGCAAACTTCACGCAATCAATAATACTGTAGAAAAGATGACAATACATCTACGAAGTTTCGAGAACCAAGTGATTAGCTACAAAACAACAACCAATTTGATGCAGCTAGTTTTTATCAATATGTATGAACAAGCGAAGTTGTACGTGGAAGAAATCGAAAACCACTACAAGAAACACTGAATTGAAAAATTCACTATGTTTTAACCACAAATAATTATTGTAAAAATATTATATAACGTGTAGGCACAATTATATAAATCTAAACAACACAGCACGACTCGAGTTTCGACGTTTTATCGTCATTATCACTTGATAATGACGATAAAACGTCGAAACTCGAGTCGTGCTGTGTTGTTTAGATTTATATAATTGTGCCTACACGTTATATAATATTTTTACAATAATTATTTGTGGTTAAAACATAGTGAATTTTTCAATTCAGTGTAAGTATGGATTACCACGTAGTAACGGTCGCAACCATTCTCTTTATCACTACAAGAAACTTCAGTATATTGAGGCAGATTGCTAACGCTGTTAACAAAACAGGCACTTTACCTCCCCATCTCCATATAAGGCACACATCTTTAGAAAGAGCAACAGTGACCAAGAATATAACACACAAGTACAGCATTCAACATAAGCAGTTCAAGTTATCAAACTCTAGAAACCACCAATGGGATAATCGGAGTAAACTACAATCTTCAACAATATTTCGAACTATCACAGGGTTTACAACAGTACAGTTACATCACGGACAACGCCCAAATATGAAACCCATCGCCTCTTCGCAAGCTAGATGCCAAGAAGAATTGCGTCATCGAGATTTTTCATCAAAACATGGAATCATGTTCACACAAGAGCATCAGACACCCTTTGAATACTCTTATCTGGAAGCAAATGTTAACACATAATACATGGATGTTCATCACAAATGAATCCAAGACAGTGGCCGTCATCTGCGCAGGTTAGAGAACGAACATACTATTAATAATACTGGATTATTGCAGATCACAGACAAATGTTCGGTTGACACCAAGGAGCACCGACTAATTACATCTCAAAACAGGAGGTCAACGGTGCGAGGACTGTCAATTCAACCAGTCACCATGATGAAAATAGACATCAATAATCAACCCGCAATCCAGCAAGAGACGGTGCATGTCTCATCTCATTCGGTCAGCCGGATCCAATGAGACAACAGGACAACAGGATGGCGTACCATCTACCACCATGAAACAAGGAACTACATCCTTATGATAACTGCTGTCCTTCTCACATTGCTAAGTTCGACTGGTGGAGCTTGGTATCTGAAACACAATCGCACCCAGAGGATGGTACCGGCCATCAAACTTATGGCACCCTAACCCCGAGGCCCCCAACATGTTCAATTCAAGCAATTGAACAGAAGCGATTATCAACACAAGCGGCTCGACGTACGACAGATAAGCGTTATCGATCGTCCAACAGCGATAACAGAGCTCGCCAGCATCAGCGCATTGTCTCTTGTTTAGATACCATTTAAATTAGGCATTTATGTAAATAAGAATTGTATATAGTGTAAAATTTAGGAAATAAATCAGAGTTAACCAACTTTCACGGCGAGCTACTTGTATCTCACGAAGAGCCTAAAAACCTCAGAGTGCAATTCTCCTTTAAAATAAGTAAACTCTCCGCTGCCTTACAACCAGTGTAAACTATCATCATCAGCAACCAGTACCTAGGAGCCACACAGAAGCTCCACTTGTACTGAGCACCCGTTCTCACGGCAACAGAGCGCCATCAGCGTATACACCAGTTGAAGCCCAAGATGATAAATTAAAGGCATTAATCGCCGTTACACGACTCAAAAGGTTGCAGAAATATTAAACATTTATCAAATGACCGTGGAAAGGCATTTGCACAAGCTGGGGTATGTAAACTCAATATTTGAATTCCACGTGAACTAAAAAAATTCAACACCTGCGACAAGCTCTTGACAAACAATGAAAATGATACATTTCTCAAACGTATTATCACTGGCGATGAGAAATGTAGAGTTTACGACAACGTCGTGTGAAAACGATCATGGCGCAAGTCTGGTAAACAAGCTGCAACCACTTCGGAAGCAAATATCTATCAAAATAAGGTTATGCTCTCAATTTAATGGGATTATAAAGGCGTCGTATATTTTGAGCTGCTACCACAGAACATAACCATCAAACAGCACTCGCTTAAATTTTTGCTAAGAAAGGTCAGAAGGTCTTTGAGCATGGCATCGTGATGTTATCCGAAAGATAGAAAAAGGTCATCGAACAAAAATGGTATATAACTTAATAAAATTATTTCTTTCTATGAAAAATCGCCTTTGATTATTACAGCAATAAACCGAAATGACTCAAGACTCAACCCAATATTACAAAATTGCAGCCCTACAATAAATGTTAACTAACTAAAGCTCGCAATATACTTGTTATGGTAGTTTTATGTTGTCGGTGACATTAACTGTCAGAAATTTCCTCTAAAAAAAGGATACATGACTAATATAAAGCAAAATATAATCTATTCCAGATGTAGAAGATGATGTCAGCTTCTAAACATGATCGTGCGAGAAGGGGTTTAAGTGAAAGAATGTATTTATAATATGAACTGGCTGCTTCATAATATAATAAAGACTATTTAGACCCATGCATCAAATTTGGCTTCAGTCATACACTTAAAAAAGAAGTTTCCTAATTTGTGATCCATAAGAAAATCTAGCTTTCCGCTTTTTTTATAGTCAACGTTTTTTTTGGTAAATATACTTGGAATAATTAACTTCCAAATTCAAAACATTAAAAAAATATTTCATTAAATCGAGCCAGTAGTATGATTTTGCCCTGACAATCAATGATAAAGTACGTTGATAATTATTCTACAATTATGCCTTCATTTACAAGCAAAAATTCGGTCAGTATGTATCTTTTGTTTAATTATCCAAGAAGCATATGTAATAATTATAGATTTTTGTATCTGCTTTAAGAACAAGAAAAAAAATTACAGAATAAAAATTAACTTGATGTTATATTATTTTAGTTTTGTAGGATGATGAATTGAAATGGATGAGAATTAATTAACAGACATTTAAAATTATTTTGGTCTTTAGGTTCATATTTTAATAACTTCCTCATCAGAAAAAGGTTAGAAATATTGTTATAATCTACAAGATCAGGAACTTTAAATCAAAATAAGCATTAAACATATCTACAAGATCCTTCTCATTATCTTAGTTTAAGAATTTAATTTAATTTGAAATATAGATCAAAGTTTTTTTTAAAGAAAACTGTTTTTTATTGGAAAATTCAAAAGAAAACAATGTATATTTGTACTTCGTATAAGTAATATTTAATATTCTTACTATTTATACAAAACATACATGAAATACTCAAGATATAAATTGAAAAAATTGTAAACAAAATAAAATGGGGTATTTTTATTTACTAATTTTATTAGTTTTTAATTTTTGAATATTTTCAAACCTCTTATTGTATTTGTCTTTTCATCATATGATCGAAAATATGGTGCATTTTTTATAAATATAATTAACCCCTCTATAAATGTATAAAAACCTATCTGGACGAAAAATAAAATTCACTTTGTTGTTATCACACACGGTTTTTATTATTAGTGACGGTTTCAAGCATCAACTATAAAAACCTATCTGGTCTACGAGCTATTTAATTTTGTAGGTAGAACATACCATGTACTACTACTGCAGGAGAATAGTAAGCAGTTAAGTATTTAGTAGAATTTGTTAGGTTAGATTTAAACTGCTGTCCACATCCTCTTCCAACAACCCTAGGCTCCTTAAGCATTTTTGCCTAGTCTGCATCGAAATAATCCCACTATCACTATTATGAACATATTGCATATCCTTAATACTTGATTATAAAACAATTTTCCTACTTGTTAAATACATCAATTGATTAATTTTTAATTAAAGAAATACATCTGGAGTACTTACATTATTATACAATCCATAATGATGTGCGTTCACTTCCTATAAAATTATAATTTCACACCAAAAATTTGAAAATGCACCGTTCTGTAGATAATGCTGGTTCCCATTTGAACGTTTCCCCACAAATAAGAGAACGTGGTAAAGTTATTACGCTTTTGATTAGAGTTAATAAATGAATTGAATATCCCCTTTGGGCCGTAATTAAATCCATTAATGAAGCGAGCGTCGGCCATCTATCGAGTAATATATTTATTTATTTGTTTATGAGAGTTAAGTAGCTGGTGTAAACGCATTTAGTTCAATCAACCACTAAGTGAATTTATCAATTTACCCAATTTTTGCCTATTAGTGACAATGGCTATTAGTGCAGCTTATATTAGTTAAACAGGACAGATTCTTTAATGCAATACAACTCAATATTGTCCAATTGTTACTATTAAAAACATTTTACACAGTATACATGTGAGCCAGTTTGTCACACACTTTTATTATGTGGGGTTGGAAATTTGGTGCGTCCGATGATTTTCGTTTTTCGTCAACTTCGTGCTATATCAGTGGTGTGTTAGTGTTTAGTGTATCGTTATCAACGTTGCTACGTCATCAATAAACCAAACGGATTATAATTATATGTGTAATGTGCTGAAGTTCTAATTTTTATGTTGTGCCACTTATTGCGTATCAGAGGAAAATTGTGCAATTGTGACTGGCGTCGTTCCAATAAACTAGTGAGTGTTAACGCAGGTTACACATTATAGCGTCTCTTGGAAATGTTTATTAAAGTTCATTTGAATATTGAATCATTTTATTAATTCAATCCTTTCAATTTATTTTTGCTATGTATTATTAAAAAAAACATAAGGTAAGTGGGTGAAAAAAGTGTATTACTTTAAATTTGATTATTACAAATTTCTAATCATTATTATCTTAAAGTATTCTTTTATTATATAAGTGCACTCTAAAATTTAAATCTTTGATGCTGAATAAATGATTTTGTTAGATATTAAAAATCAGAAAATTGGGTTTCATGTATTTTTTTATTTTAACAACAACAAAAATATTGTAATATTATACATAATAATAATAATAATCTACAGAAATTTTGATCGCATATGGAAACACAAAATATGTGTTCTTCTTATGATATTAAATAGTTTATTAATTAGAACATTTTTGATATATTTTTTGACTGTTTATACATTTTCTTATTAACGTGTTCTTATATTTCAATAGTTTATTAAAATATTTGTTTAAGAAAGTTTTAAATAAGCCTTATAAGCATCTAATAACGTTCTGTGATCAAAATGTTTATTTATGGTTTGCAATACAATTTAATCACAACAACACACAAATTATCAAAAATTTGTGGTATTAAAACGTTTTATAAAATATAAGAGAACAGCAAAGTGCATTTAATTTTATGAAGAAAATGATTGCGGTCGTTACTATGTGGTTATCAATACTTACACTGATTTGAAAAAATCACTATGTTTTAGCCAAAAAATTATTAATTATAAATTTTTTATATACTAATTTAAAATTTTAGTTCATAGTCACTATTGTTGGTTTGAGTTTACGTGAAGTGTGAATTAATAGCAATAAAATTTTTATGAATTAATTATTATTGTCACATTTCAAGAAAACTTATTTTTCTTTTCTTTTAAATTGTTTTAATAAAATTTAATTTTTTTCAAAATTTAAATTTAAAATATTTTTTAAACTTATTTTCAACTGTTTTTATCAATTGTTTTTTCTTTGATAAATTTTAAAATATTCTCCAAAGAGTTTGATATTTTTACTTAATTCGAATTATTTTAAGCAAACTATTTTGGCAATTTTCAATTATTTATTTTTATAAATTTTTAATGTGTTTCAATTTGTTCAACTACTTTTCTCATTAAAGTTTACCTCTATAAGCAAAGTTTCAATTGTTATTTAAAAAAAAACTAGATTTTAAGCTTGTTTTCTAAGAGAGGATAACACCTTCATAAGCACATTTAGAAAAATACAAATGAATTTAAAATAAGGGTTAATGCGGATGATTCGAGCTGATGAATTGATGTAGAGTAGAGATTAGAGGGGTGTTGGAGTTTCGGAGAGTAGAGACATTATTTAGAAGGATTACATTCAAGGGATTTTTGTCAAATTTGACTCTAAGACTATTTACACGTTGGTATTTTGGGATGACTTCTGTACTTTCGTAGAGGTAAACTTTGGAAAAATTTTGAAGGGGATTTCTTTAAATATATTACATTTGTAAAAATTGGTAAAATTCTAACGACTTTTAAGCATTAAATTTAATTGTTGGTTGATTTTTAGGAATTTTTAAAATGTTTTAAGGCTAAAAAATGTTTTAAGGATATTTAAATTTATTCTAAAAAGAAAACACAACTGCAAACATTGAAACAAATTAAATTTATTTAAATTGTAACTTAGCGTTTTTAGTTTTTAGTAAAATTGACCTGTGAAATAATTATTCCCTTTGTAACATTAAAGATTTGAATTTGAACTCGTGTTGTAAAGTTTTATGGTAAAAACATGTTTTGTATTATATCAATTATTACATATCAAAATTAAATTGTTTAGTCTTCAGCCTTTAGCTTTGTAGGCTTATTTTAATTTTTTTACAATTTACATGTTAGCAAAATACCATATTTTAAAGTTGGCAGTTCATTTTTTCTTATCAAATCTAGAGGTAAACTTTGGAAAAAATGTGAAGGGGATTTCTTTAAATATATTACATTTGTAAAAAGTGGTAAAATTCTAACGACTTTTAAGCATTAAATTTAATTGCTAGGTTGATTTTTAGGGATATTTAAAATGTTTTAAGGCTAAAAAATGTTTTAAGGATATTTAAATTTATTCTATAAAAGAAAACACAACTGCAAACATTTTCAAAATTGAAACAAATTAAATTTATTTAAATTGTAACTTAGCTTTTTTTTAGTTTTTAGAAAAATTGACCTGTGAAATAATTATTCCCTTCGTAACATTAAAGATTTGAATTTGAACTCGTGTTGTAAAGTTTTATGGTAAAAACATGTTTTGTATTATATCAATTATTACATATCAGAATTAAATTGTTTAGTCTTCAGTCTTTAGGCTAATTTTAAAATTTTTACAATTTACATGTTAGCAAGATACCATATTTTAAAGTTGGCAGTTCATTTTTTCTTATCAAATCATTATTGTTTATAAATTTCAAACGTCCGAAATTTTTACACAAAATTTGATGCAAATTTTAATTTTTTTAATGTATTCGACAGATTTTTCTCTTTTTATCAGATTTTAGACTATAAATAAAAACGCACTGCTACTTAATAATTATTTTTTTTTGTAAAAATCTCCTCTATGTTTTAATGAGCGAAGGGTAGTATAGATACCACTCGCAAACATACTTAAACTTCAACTTGATAGAAGCTCTTAAATCCACGAATTATATCAACATTTATACTATTTTAATTTTGAATAAATTACAACAATTATAGTTTTTAATTCAGCTGTATATGTAGTTTGGGTAGGTGGCCTCTATCTCACCCTTCAATCAGTAAAACATGCCCGAAAATTTTTAAAAATTAAATGGTCCAAAAGAGATCATTTATTCTCTAAATAATAGTACTAGACTGCTTCATAATCAATAGAAAATTTATAAAAATCTCAAATACATACCCTACATATACAACTAAATTTAAATTTACGTTATTTTTAAAAATTAGATTGTCCAAAACGGATAATTTATTCTACAAATAAAACTGCACGACTGCTTAATCATCAATAAAAAAATTAGTATGTACAGGGTGAGCCATTAGTGTGTAGATAGAAAATTGTGAGTTTATTAACATACATTTTTTAAATCCTACGATGGCATTTAAATATTTTATTCATAGCTGAAGAATGACCCCAAATAAAAACACCATATGAGATATGACTATGGATAAAAGAAAAATATGCAGATTTTAGCATAACGACTGTGACTGATCGTGCCAGATTTCTAAGGAGATATATATTTTTCTTTAATTTCGCTTGAAGGCCAAACTGTGCCATTCCGATGTTAACCTTGCTCCTAAAAGATTAGCAGAGTTTGTAGCAGTTACTCACTTAAATAATAGGATTAATTCAGTAATCTTGGTATCGTTGAACTTTAGTTTATTGTTATTAAACCAATTTAGTGCATGGTTTCGATCTCTCTCCACTGAATTTCGTGCCTCGTGTTTCAGTGAAGTACAGTTTAAATATGCTGGAAGATCATTTATATAAATTAGGAATAAGAATGGTCCTAAGATTGATCCTTGAGGAACGTCATATCGAATGTCACAAAACTGAGAAGTGCCATCGGCAATCACCACTTGACGTCTTTAACTTAAGTGAAACATTAACAGCCTACAACTTCTGGAATCAAAATTATAATAATAAAGCTTTCGATGAGCCACGTAATCAAAAGCTTTACTCAAGGGTAACAGATTATCTACTACTTCCATCCTATGTTCGAATGCAGCTAGTTTAAAATTAATAAATGTTGTTGCTTTTCCCTTTCTGAAACCAAATTAAGACTTGTTTAAAATCTCATTTGGTTCCAAATAGAGACTCATTTGTTCCAAAAGAATTAGTTCTACTACTTTAGACAATAACGGTAAGATAGAAATCGGTCTATAGTTATTTTCATCATCCGGATATGCATTTTTTAGTACTGGGACAAATTTGGCAAATTTAAGTGCATTCGGCTCGTGCCAGATTAGTGATGCATTTATGAGTTAATTTTAATTAATGGGCCAATGAAGAGGTCAGCCACTAATCTCACGACCTCAATTTAGCTCATAAACATTCTTTGATTTTAATTTATATATAATATCCCTTACTGAAATACAATTCAAAACCCTCAGAAAACTTAAAAATAACCTACATTATGAATATGCTGGGAAGAACTAAGCATTGTGTCAATTGAACTGATATTGCTATCTGAGATAGACTCAACAAGGGTCTCCGTAATTGATGTGAAAAATACATTAAATTTATCTAGGCTTACACTATTTGTGTTAAGCTTAGTTTTATTCGGAAGTTTGGAGTTTTTTTAACTTCCCACATGGCTTACATAGGATTTGAAGCAATAAACTGGTCATTAATTATAAATTTTTTTTAAATTAACAAATCAAGATGCCTTCTCATAGACTCTAACTTATCTAACTTTTTCGAAAATGTTTTTCCAAAATTATTAATTCAAGCCAATGAACAAATTCCATGACTGATGTACGTTGTTAATGTCTGCCAATGTTGTGAGATTGTGCTTACTTAACATATTATAGAACATAATTTTCCCCGATTTAGTTATAGGCCTCATTACTTTTACACTTCTTTTAGAATTTTGTTTTGAACCTATAACCTAAACCTCTAAACCCTTATGATCAGATATTCATGCATCGATAATCATACATTTATCAATAACTGTCATATCATTAGTAAATATGTTATTAATGCAGGCATCATATCTAGTTGGATCCATAGTAATTGCACTAAGTCAAAAAGAGGTGTATAAATTGCATGGATCAATGGTCCTTCTATTATGAGTATTAAAATACACATTGACATCTCCGCAATTCGTCTTTTTAACAAAAAGTAGACGCAAGGTAAAAATTGAATATCGCAGCAATCATAAAACTTAGAAGGCCGTGCTTCCATAATGTTACTAATAAATGTACTAACAATGGCCGGACTATCAAAGCCAAACTTTTATTGTGTTAAAAGAAATCGCTACGTCAATTTACAAAATTTCAATAATGGGTAACTTGATTTTTTTAAATGGAACTACCAACTTTTTTTGTGCATAAAATGCAGAATTTAATTACCTTTATAACGGTATAAGTCTGTCGACGTTTATCTTCAGTTTTTTTTTCTTTATATTTAAGGCTTCGTGTTTGCTTCTTACATCTTCTTTGGAACCTGCAGAATTTAAGATTGGGACCCATTTACTATAATAATTTCAAGTGACCCACTTTAGTTCCGGAAAAAAGTATAATATATAAAGATAAATTATAAAACATAAACTTGTAACGAAAATTTTGAGAATAAAAAAAATTGAAAATAGATATTAGCAAAACGAGATTTTTTCAATATTTGTGGAAAAAAAAGTGTGTATGTATCGAAAATGGTGACAAATTGGTATGTACTTAATGTACAGATGTAAGTCCACCAGGACTTATAATATTGACTTTTCTTTAAAACATAAAGGTGTAAGTGAAATGACAAATAAAGATAAATCTAAATATATTGCTAAACGTGTAAATTTTGGAAAACAAAATAAATTCTTAAAGAGTTTTGTTCCCCATCTGCCAGCTTTGTTGCAGCTCTTAGCATTGGCACCAATGGAAAACCATTTACAGACGGCGAGTTTTTGAAAAAAGCATTCATAAATTATTCCGAACACATTTATTTATTTCGCAAATAAAAGACAAATAATTGAGCGAATCAAAGAAAAGCCATTGCCATATAGAACAGTTCAGCGTTGCGTTGAAGATATGGCCAAAAATATTAACAAACAGGTCAAAATGATTTGTTATCTATTGATATAATTAGCATTGCACTTCATAAAAGTACTGATATAAATAGTATGGATAAGCTTGCAATTATTATTAGATTTGCATCAATAAATAATTCGAAAGTCAATGAAGAACTGTGCGTTTTTGCTTCAATGAATGCCACGACCAAATAATATTTTTCATCAAGTACAAGAGAAAACATGGAAAATGAACTTGGCCGCTTACCTTTATCGTTTCATTGTATCATACATGAAGAATATTTATTTGCAAAGGCATCTACGTAACAAACTTAAGGTTGTAGTGGAAAAGGTTGTTAAGATCGTAAACAAGATAATAACACGATCAGCAATAATACACAGGCGCTTCAAAGCTTTTTTGGAGGAAATTGAATCGAAATATGGAGATTTGCTGTTACGTTCTGAAATACGATGATTAAGTCGAGGCTAAGTTATTAATAGATTTGTAGAGTGTTTTGATGATATACAAATATTTCTTCACGAAATCGGTGAAAATGATCTCGAACTCAATGATAAACAATGGTTTTTAAGACGTTTGTTCTTAACAGACATAATGAATCATTATAATGACTCCAAGAAAATAACCATACAATTTTGAAAATGCTTGAGGAATGGAAAGGTTTAATTTTTTGAAACTGACATAAAAACTAAAAAAATATTTTCTTTCCTTTGTTAAAAAGGAAACATGAAAAAGAAAATATCGATAAAAGCAATCTAAATATGTTAGAAAGTTGGATTTTCGTAATTAAAAGTGAATATGAAAGTCGATTTCAAAGTTTTAAGGATCGCGGCGAAATGTTTATATTAATAATAAAGCCCGTCGAAATAGAAGAAAATGTTTTAAATTTGAAGTATTTTCAATATCTAAAAATTGAAATTTTAGTTTAAAATGATTTTAAAAATTCAATGTTATGGACGAATAAATTCAAGGAATTGCGGAAAGATTTGGAAAAAACAAAAGGTAATCATTCTCTCGTGACATCGATGTGTTGAGCATCACTTCCTACGAAGTTTTCATCTTTGAAAAAAAAAAATGGCTTTGCCATTTTGTCCACAATCGGTTCAGCCTATAAATGTGAGCAAATATTTACACAAATGAAAATGTTAGAAGCAGGTTAACTATCGAAAATGCAGATGCTTGTATTCGTCTTAAAACGACTGACTATACACCAGACTTGACTAAATTGACGTCACAAGTTGAACATCAGGGGAGTCATTAATACCTAAGAGAACGTTTATAAATATAGTTCATTCAACTATGTTTGTTTTTATAACAATTAGAATTTGATTAGTTTTTATTTTTTAATAATAATTAAAATTTAAAAGAGTATTATAATAATTTTCTTAATAAAATGTATTTTATTATTCACTAAAAGACTGTTTTAAAATGAAAATATCACTGACCCCAACATCCCTTTAATATTCACATTGTGAATTGATCTTGACCCGCAGCCCAAAAAGGTTGCCGACCCTGATCTAAATCCATTAATGCAGTTTTATGCTTTTGATGATACTGCTTTAGGATCAAGCTTGTTGCCTTTCTTACATATAGGTGTAATAACAGTATCCTTCAGAAACTCTGGGAATTGACCAGTAGAGAAAATTTATAAGCTCTTTGAGTAAAGGAATAATATCATTACTTAAAATCATAAGTATTCTTTCGATTATATTATAATTTTGGCCTGGTGTGGAATAGTGCTTCATGCCTTGTATAATAGTTCGGGATTCTTCGTCTGTTGTATCATTAAAGCATGCATTTTTATAAAAATTACTTTTTGTATAGTGATTCCTTGAACATTTGTCTGCTGTATTTCAATTAGTTAGTTGTTTATTTAAATATATTACTCGATTTTCTCCTTTTGGATTACATTCCAACACTTTTATTTCTTTACATCCTTTCACATTTTTAAAACTTTATTTCGTATTGAATTTTATTACAATTTTCCCTACAACATTGTTGATTTTAACATTAATTCCTTTCAGTACTTACTATTTTAGTAATTTCTTCTGCTTCTTTATCACTTCCTTGGTTAGGAATTCCACTTAAATTTAAGCAGTTGCTTAGGTTTTCTTGTTCTAATTCGTTGCATCTACCTTCTACTTCAACTATCTTCTTCTGAAGTAAATAATTTCCTTGTTTAAATTCCTTTAGTAAGTATAACAGTACACAATGATCATGATCTAAATCAAAATTATGGTGTTTAGTCCTAATTAAAAAAAGATTACTAATAAATAAACGTGACGTATGTAGTTCAACACTCTGTATTATAAAAACATGTTTTTATGCTTTAGAATTATTGTTTTCTATGGATCAAAGCCAAGTAACTTGATCTCCATCCTGCAAGATCTTAATAAATTTCTAATTATTATAAAACTAAATCGTGTTAGATCATATATTTGTAAAAACACCTTCAGTGTTAATGCAAAAATACTCATTTTAATCATAAATTATGCATACACACTGTGGCGAAACAATTGCATCGTCTTACAATATATTTTTGAAAGTAACTATATAGTTTTATTAATAGTAAAAAATACTATAAGTGACACTAATATTGTTAGGGCTGGGGTTCCACAGGGTACTGTCCTGATGTCAATTATATTCTTAATATACATTAGTTCACTATTATAAATTTTGAAAAAGGCTAAAATAGTGTCATATTCTAATAATACTACACTTATTTTTAATGACAATGCATGGCAAAAATAAAAAGTTGTGTTCAAAGGGATATAAAAAGGAATTGGTTGGATAACTATAATTAAACTGTAAATATCAGTAAAATCAATTATATAGCTTTCTCTGTACTGGTTTAAATAGGTTTAATATTACTAGCTTACAAAATGATAGCACTTCATTCAAAATCATTTACTTAAAGATGAATAGTTCAATTGATTAAAAATAAAATTAAGATTGTTTAATTAGTTTAAATATTTTAATTGATATTGTACTATTTCTAAACTAAATTTTCCAAAAATAATCAAACTAGTCAAACGTAGAATTTAAGTGTAATGCGATAAAGCTATATAATATAGCTAGCTATGCAACAATTATTGCGTATGTGTAATATAACTTAATATCATCATATATTTGCTATTTTTTATACTTGAATATATTCAAGTATTACAAATCTTCTGAGAACAATAATTTATACAATTTGATCTGTTTAGTATCAATTGAAGATTTATCGTCGGTTTTTTTATTACCAGCGTGAACCGTGAAACAAAGCCAAAATGTCAGCACCAGGTCGAGTTCACATGTTCCCTCGGACCCAGCGTTAAATTGATGAAACGAATTCCTTGTCGGTGAATTGACAATGCGGCATTGTCGGAGTGCAGAAGAATGCGTTTCGGAGGCTGCCGTTTCTCCACAGCACGAAAATATATGGATCGCAGTGAACACTTGTTGGGATGTAGCAATTGAGACAATTAAGGGACCATTACCGTCAATTGGCGTTAACTGGCTAAATTGGTAGAGTGTAGGGGTCACATACATCCACATCTAGTCATATGCCGGTCTATAACTCATCTCATGCGGGACATGCAATCATCTACACACACACACAAACACACGCACACACGTACGCACACACACAAACACAAAGATATCGAATGAAAAAAAAAGTACGTTGTGCGCTTTTGTTATATTCGGGCTTAATTGACGACTTCCACGTGGAGCACGAGGGAGGATGGAGCCGCTCTGGATGTCAACGTTCAATTATGTATACGTAGTACCCTTAAAATAGTTTGCGTTATTAAAAATTTCCTGTTTATTCGAAATTGTATTGCATTTTGGATATTATAAAAGCGACAAAAATATATCTATTATTCGAAACCTTGGTCACATATACCACACAGCCAAAGTAAACGCCTTTACAATCATATACATATTTTAATTATTTACATTTATTGCCTTTTTCTATTAAATATTTACAATTCTCGTTTTTCTATTTAAATTGTTACCATAGACACAAGTGGTTTTGTAAGTAAATTATTTCCTTCGTCGCAATTTAATTCGAATACCATTCATAGACTTAGTGATTATTTCCGCTACAATTATAGGTTCAAAATCTGGATCCGGTAGAACTTCAAAATTCCTGATGATCCTTGAGATGGCAGATTTCATTTCTAACATTGCGAATTTTTGACCTAAAATCAAATTAAAATGAATTATTCAATTTTCTTCTATTATTATTATTATTATAACAAGCCATATTTACCTATACAATTTCTATAACCACCACTAAAAGGAATATAACTGAACGGTTTAATTTTATGGACGTTTTCTGCAGAAAACCTTTCAGGTATGAATTTTTCTGGCTCGGGAAAATATTCTGGAACTCTGTGTGCTATGTAAGGCGACATGAACACACCGGTGTTTGCCTTTATTTGTAATGTACCTAAAAGAAAACAAAACGATTAGAAAATCTTTTATATATTGTCACTAAACGTTAAACATGTTGTTCATTCTCAAAGCTGAAACAAAAACATCTCACTGAGGTGGAAGGACCACGTGATCAATAGCCAAATACTACTACTTCTACGATTTCACTGATCATCGCACTAGATCTGAAAGAAAAGATGGTGAAATGGACTGAAAAACTAGAATCCTGGAAGATTTTTGGCTTAAAAAAACAATAAACGATAGAAATATTTCAAACTACAAACTTATTGAAGATTGCTAGAATTTTAATAGATAAGCCTTCACTAAACTCTAACAAATAAGCAAAGAGATACTAGAAAATTCTTCAAGGAAAGCAAAACTTCTTATAAAAGTGTAAATACAATTGAATACCAACTACTCAAAAGAATAACAATAAATTAGAAATATTTCTCAAAAAATGAAAAATTCATCAAAAGATGAAAATACAACCAATTGAAGCAACTTTCTGAACAGATTTTCTTCCTTTCTTAAGCAATTTGAAACTGCTGCATCAGAAAATTAACAGACCATAATAGACTTTGTAGACTTTAACACTATAAGAAAATGCAACAAATGCTTTGCAGAAAATTAACTGTGATTTTCTTAGTCGTCCATCTGGAAAAAAAAACAAGAATATAAAAAGTTCTGGATCTCATCGGTGTAGTAAAGGTATCTAGTGCAACACTAAGTCGCTAATACAATAGATGGCACTTTTATGGCAATATCTTAACAGACGAGGAATTGATAGAGTGTGCTAAAATTTTTCAGAAGACTCCAAAGGAAGGAATCCGAAAATATTCGAGGCTATTTAATATCCAACAGAAATTCAAAGAATCAATCAATTAAACGAAAAGGATGATTACCCTTTTCTAAAATTAAAAATCAATCACCAAATTTTCAGAAGACTATCCAAGAAATTTCCAAAATTTTGGAAAAAATTGCAATTTTTCTTTGTTTTGTATAACAGATTTTATTTACTTGGCGACCAATGGTTTTGATACATTAACGCACCATTTTCAAGCCGTAAGTGTGATTAAGTATATATTACAAAGTAGAAGTTCTGGAAAAAAATGAAAATTCTAGAATTGTAGGAAGGAAATGTTTAAAAAACACTTGAAGAAAAAAATAGATAAATATACACTAAAAAAAGTAGAATTTTCAAAGAGAGGCTTATCATTAACCATTGGAAATTCGTATTAAACGATCAATTTCAGGTTTTCTATGGAGGATTAACAGGAAACGAAACGCTTGAGGAAGCAGAAGACGTCGATTTTCGTTTTCGAAAACGACAGCTAGATAAATGGAAGCAATTAATCTGGTCTGGAAAAATCTAAAAACCTCAAGGAACAATTTTTTAAAAATATCAAGTGAACTAAAAAATTTAATACAAATAAAAAATTTAATACAATAAAACAATAAATTGTGGAAAAATCTCAAAAATTGTGTTAGAATTTGTGAAAAGAAGTTTCTAGAATGCCAGGCCAAAAATATGTGCGGAGTAAGTTTTGGAGTGTCTTTTCAATATCATAATGTCTGGGGATTGGATCATCATGAAATATTACATTAATTCAACTTCATGAAGTGCCAGAATTAAGAGTGTGACGTTTCCTATTTTAAAAAATTAGTAATTCTTTTGATTGTTAGGGATAATTATTTGATGTACTTCTACGTCACCATGCTCCATAAAAATTCATATGTCATAATTTAAATAGAAAAGATCTATTGCAGTGACCACGAATCTTCAGTTCGTAACTGGAGTTTGTCGGAGACCCGATGGTTTTATATTTGCCACTTTGTACTTCCTAACACTCTGAATTGTTTAAATGTATTTTGCGACATCCTTCTGAATACCAGATCAAGAATATATAACTATACGAGCAGAAAATACAGAAGACAATGGAATAAATAAAGAATTAAACTCATTTTGAAGTATATTTGGAGAACAAGATTTGGGTACAAGTATCAAGAAAAGTTTATTATAACAGAGACTCAATAGAGCATATCTGGAAAAATTTGTAAAAGAAATTATTAAAAAATTATTGTACTTTAAAAGAAAATATTTTTGAAAATTCGAAGATAACTTACTGGAATATAGTAAAATTATCGAAGGTTAACTTCTAAAAAACTCCAACAAATAAGGCAAGAGGTGGGAGAAAAGTCTAGAAAGCTCGAAGAATATTTTTCTTTATAAAAATGTATTTAAAAAAAATAAAAGATTTAGTTCGTTTAACACGACTTTTTTATACTGATTCAACTATAAAACAAACTATAAAATAATTATTAGATGAAAAACATATCAGAGCTTAATCCTTGCTAAGCCAAATAAATTTGCAGAGATATTGTCCGTGTTTGAGATTTAAAAAAAACTACATTCGAAAATCCAAGGTCATGTTTAAAAAGTTCAAAATACTCGGGACGGAAACAACCATCATCTCATAACATTAAGCCTTTAGAAGAACTGCTAATCTGCTTGAAAATCAACAGCTCATAGACTTTAAAACTCTAGAAGAATTATGAATCTCCCACATTATGCATATACTAAATAAATCGATCAAGTTCTCACTAACTACTGCTATATATTGATGCTACTAGGAATATTATGTGACCTGACGTTGAATCAAATTCGTAAAAACAACGAAATGGAAATTGCAAACTGGAAACTAATGGTAGTAGATTGGTCCAATTAAAATGTTTGTTCTTTTCTAAAATTAATGCAAAATACATACTAGTGACAAGATTTTTATTTGAAGGTACCTTGGCGGATTTTACCGGCTGCTGTTATTTAACTTTTAATTGATTACTATTTACATCAAATTAATTGGCATTTCAATGTGTAAATAAAACTATACACGATATATATTTTTAAAATAATAATTTCGAATAATTATTTTGTACATTCGAGAATGGTAAAAACAAAGATAAACTTAATTTGACTTTTGGCAAAAAATTTAAAACAAAAACCACTATATATCGATGGTGCCCGGAATATAATTATGGCTGTGGTTGTCTTAGTGATAAATTTAGTGAGGATCGTCCAAAAACGGTTGTTTTTCAGTTAAAGTTCTAGAAAACATTGACACTGTGAGTGAATTGATGTTGCAAGATCATAAATATAATGATATTCAGCTATCTGTGGGCATTCTTGATATCAGCATACATTCAATATCGGATGAACATTATAAAAAATTGTTCGCCTTGGATCTTACATAATTTATGAAAAGAAGGCTAGTGTGGATTGGTCAAAAGAAGTGCTCAAGTAATACGATTTCAATGATTCAAAATACGTCTATGATATCGTAATAGGTGACGAATCATAGATACGTGCATATGAGCCCAAAGGTAAGGGTCTTTTAACTGAACCCAATCAAAAAAAAAAATCACACCCGAAGAACTTTGTTTTTTTTTTTCAGAAAAACCGGACATGTGGCAACTGTATCATTAGTGCAATGTCGGATAGTCAATTCTGAATGGTACACAACCATTTATTTGTCACAGGTCTTTGGAAAATTAAGGGATATCCCTCATTCTCCTCCATAACAATCCGATTTCTCACATATCGACTCAAACAAGAGACTTTTTAATTCTCGCAAATCAAAAATAAATTACGAGGTCAACGGGTTTTGGCTCTTGAGGAAGCGTTTGAAATGTATGTCTTGGAGGTATCTCAATCGTAATGGGAAAAGTGCTTCAAAATTTAATTCAAGCACACAAAAAAGTATACTGATCCTTATTTAGAATATTTCAAAAACAATCAAAAATTTCTTTTCTTTGTTCTATATTCCTGAAATATAAAAAGGCAAACCACGTAATTACTGGACGACTCTTCCAAAAATGGTGATTTTGCCATTTAACTTGATTTAAAATTTGAACCAGTCTTAAATAACCGAATATAATACTTATAGAGAACAGTATTCAGAAAATATACATTACCAAAGTCAAGGTCTTCACTAACATAGCGGGAAAAGGCTGGAACAGGTGGATATAGCCGCATGCCTTCTTTAATAACCATTTCCAAATAGGGCATAGCTTGCAGTTCTTCAAAAGTTGCATGCTTATCTTCGTCAGTACCGAATATGCTTACTAACTCCGTATATAATTTATTTTGTGCTTCAGGATTTATTGATAGCAAGTATAAAATAGACGCCAATGCTGAAGAACTTGTGTCATGTCCCTATAAAAAGAATGTTATTAATTTTCATTAAAAATAAATAAGATAATGTCAATAATTATTTATTTTGAATTATTTAAATGTATCATGAAGTGAAAGCCTCCACAATTACTTATTTCATTAATTTTAAAATAAGGACATAAAAAAGACAACGACAACTGTTCAGAAACTTTAAATGAAAATACACTTCGATGATATCACAAGGGTTTGAGTGGAAGAACACTGCCATGTGAACTCCACGTTCAAGTCTTACGATCTAAATTCAAGTTACTGTAAATGTATGTTATTTTGTATATTTTTTGTAGGACTTGTAAAGTCAATAAACTAAACTAAACTAATCACACAGGATTTATTACGTGACTATAGTTTCAACTTAAAAGGCCATTATCAAACGTACAATTTTAATGGCCTTTTAAAGGTTAAAACTAAATCCTGTGTGTAATATCAACAATGTGTATTTTGATTTAAAGTTCCTGATTCAAGGTGTATCACAAAGTGATGGCTTCAAGCATTAAACATATGACAACTGTTTTTTTACCATCCTACCTATAATATTTTAGATAATAATATTTACCTCAAACATAAAAGTGTCAACTTCCTCGCGAATTTCCTCATCCGTAAGTGGGACCCCCTGAATAGTGCCGCAAATTAGCATATCGATAAAAGCGATTTTCTTTTTTGATCCGTAATTGGTCACCAAGTCCATGTTAATCTTTCCCTCGGCATGTAATTTCTTGCGTTTCGCTATGATGCTGTTCGTGTGATTTTTTATAACGTTGGTCAATTTTTGTTCTTGCCAATAGGAAGGAAAAAACATGTACAATATCTTGAGTTGCTTCAGTGGATTCATCATACGCTGAACAATGAAGTTAAGCACGCTACGTACCGCACGTACGTATTCGCTGTTGGAATCAGTTTGAGCGTTGATTTTCGTACCAAGCGACGTTTCTTAAAATGCAATTCAATTAAAAATTTATAGCTATCACAGATATAACTAATAAGGTGTTATTAACCCTTCTTGCACAATTAATTTTGAAAGAAATGTGCTCATGCTCGAGATATCTCGGACGTATGCGGGAAGTGGTTAATCTATAATTACTACATGAACTGAAAAGTCCTTTGTTTTACAATAAAAGAAACGTGTTTTTAATTGAAAAAGTGTCTTATTCCATGATACAATCTCTTATTACATCATATTGGCCAGGTAAAAGGTATTTAAGGCCCGAACTTTTACCATTTTTGGAAAGGAGAGAGGAGCTCTCGGTTGAAGAAAATATAATCTAAGAATAAATAACTAACTCATCGAAATACAATACAGTGATCGACAGGCAGATCTCCCAGTGAACTTATTTATGGTCGATCGTTACGAACAGTATTCGATAATACCAAACCTGATGTATCAAGAAACCAAGAATATGAAACAACTAAACAGAAACATTATCATGACAAGAAAAACAAAGAAGCTATATTTAAAGTCGGACAGACACTATGGGTAAATAATCCAATAGGTAGAGGATCAACACCTAGAATAATAAAATCACAAAATGGAATCTATTCGTACTTGGTAGAGATAAATAATCAAATAAAGCAGAAACATGCAGATCAACTGAGTCCAAGGAATCATGATGTTACCTCATTCCAACCGGAGATCTCGAATCCAGTGTTACCAATTCATCAAGCAACAAGTTACCCGACGAGGAACCGATTCAGAACAACAAGATGTCCGAGCAGTCCGAATCGAAAACAACCAGTCTGAATGTTGAAGACGAAAATCTAACAAAAGCCAGCCCCAGAAGAAGTCCCCCACGAAATAGGAAACCACCGGCCCGTTTTGAAGCTTGAATTGCTATGGGAGAAATGTTGTATGTTGGGCTGTCGTAGGCAGCATTGAAAACAGCGTTGTTAAACATGAAAATAACAGTGACGTTTCGTAATTTAGAAGTTCACTAATAAAGTTCCCAGTTCTTCAGTTTAATACATCCGTTATTACCTTAAACAGAACTCACTTAACCATACTAAACTTATGATGTTAGCTAGCTTACTCGGTTTCATTTTGCGGTTATTCGCCGATTTTCTTGACCATGGTGCATCATCAGTTTACCAATATTTTATTATCAGAAAGCAATTTTTAATCAAAAAACCAAATTCACTTTCATAGTAAAAATAAATTCGAAAGCTATAACTTGAACACAAATCAGCGAAATGTGATGATATTTTTCCAACTAAGTTAAGGATGGTACTCTATAGGAAATATGGTATAAAGATTTTTACTTTGTGTTTGGCCAGACTTTTCAGCGCGTGTAGTATATTACCTACATCATTAAACTGCAGCATTGTAAACCTATAAAAATGTTTGTAATAAAGGTAACAAAAGGTATAATTACCACATATTATGTCCATTGTGTAGAGGGTGATGTATGGATACACGTCGAATGACTTCTCCTCTTCTACTCCTTTTAATTTTTTGATTAAAATATCGGCAACTGTTTCATAGGTTTGTACGAAGGATTTCAAAATATTGAAGTGAAATGAAGGCGTGATTAATTTTCTGTGAGTGCTCCATTTATTGCCTAAAATTATTATGACTATTTAGAGTTGCGTTGAAAAAAATCTCACATTTATTACATATGAATATGGTTTAAAAAATAAGCATTTTTAAGATTTAAAATAAATACAGAAGAATCTGTGGAAATATGGTTAGACATTAATTAGTAAAAATCGTTTATACTACAATAGAATATATCATAAAATAAACAATTCAAATTATTAAAAACAAAATTAAAAAATAAAATTTATAAAACAACACTAAAATAATCAGTTGAAAATGTGAAAATTTAAATGAAAATACTTAAATCCTGTTAAATGCGATTTAAAATTTAAAAAAATGGCTGGAAAAAATATATTTACAATTTAAGAGAGAACAAAAAAATGAATCATCATGCATGGGTTTATTGTTTTTTCACAATATTCTTCGTGAAAACAAGGAACTTTTGCATGAGCTTGAACCAATTTTCAAAGAACTTTTTCCACTCCGATTGAGGAATCTCCAAAACTTGCATTTAAATGCATCAACCGCTTTTCCAGGCGTTGAGAAGCCTTTTAATTTATTTTTGATTTGAAGAAATAAAAAGAAATCATTGGGTGTCACATCACGGCTGTACACGTAATGCCCAATAATTCTACTAATTCAGTTCTCAAAAGTCACTTATTTGAACCCATGTGTGAGATTTCATTGTGGTAGTGGAGAATTATGCGTCTTTGGTGATTGGTTTCCCTTTTTCTCCGAAGACTTCTAACAAACAAATGGTTGGGTACCATTATGAATTGACGGTCCGACATTTTACTAATAGTATAGTTGCTACATGTCCGGTTTTTTTCCGAAAAAAAAAAACATGCAACCTGTGAGCGAACAACTTTTGTTGGATTTGGTTTATCTAGAAAGACCCATATAGTCGACTACAGTTTACTTTCAACCTCATACACATATACATATCATGATTTGTCACCTGTTAAGACAGCATAAACGTGTTTTGAAGAACTGCAATCGTATTTCTTGAGCATTTCTTTCAACCAATCCAGATTAGCCTTTTTTGAGTAATTGTTAAATTATGTGGAATACAACACGAATAAATTTTTTCGACAATATCAATTCACGCACATGGTTGGAATGATTTCGAACGACCTTCGAGAAATTTATCACTAAGCGAATTACAGCCACGATTAAATTCCACATACCATCGACGTTTAGTGGTTTTTGATCGTGCTTCATCGCCAAAAACTGGATTAAGTTCATCTTTAAAATGTAAATATTCACATAAATCAATACAAATTAAAAGGAAATTGTCAAACAAAATAACCAATGAGCAAAAAGGATTCAAAACGAAAACTACTGGATTCAACTATTGAAAAGCAAGAAGAGTCTGATATTTAATAAGAGTAAACTTATCGCTAGATCCCCTGAACACAAGGATACTAGTAACAAAGAGATGGACGAGATACTAAGAGCAATACAAGAAATGAGGCAGGAGATGAACGAGAGATTTGATAAAAACAATGAACAAAATGAAAAATTGAAGCTAGAAGTGGATTACATAAATCAAGAACTAACTCAATTAAAAAATTGAATAAAAAGGAAGGAAGAGGTATGGAAAACAGAGAAAGGAGAATTATGTAGAAAAATACAAACCATGGAAGAAAAACACAAAAGAGAACACAAAATAATATCTATGTCACCCTGTCGGCAGCACAATAACCAAATTTATCATATACAAATTAATAATTAGCAAGAAACAAATATACTGAAAATAAGATCATACAGAGGCGCAAATGCAGATACATACCATTTTATGGTTAAGGCTCGCGTTAAACAGAAACTTTCGAAAAAGAAGAAACAGGAAAAACATAGCAAATGGGACATTGAAAAACTTAACAACATGCTTACAAGGAAAGAGTACGACGAGACTATACAGTTTCTTTTGTATAGTCTCCTCGTACTCTTTCCTTGTAAGCATGTTGTTAGGTTTTTCAATATACCATTTGCTATGTTTTTCCTGTTTCTTCTTTTTCCAAATACGAAAAATCAAAAAGCAAACGATGATATAAACGAAAAATGGAATGCAATAAAAGAAATATTGATAGAATCAGCAGAGCAGAATATAAGTGCAGTGCCAAAACGCTATAATAACGACTGGTGGAATGAAATGTGCTGCATTATAGTCAATGAAAAAACATATTTGAAAAGAAGATGGATACAAACAGATAACAAGAAAGTTAAAACGAAATATGGCCAGAAAAGAAAGGAATGTAATAAACTTATAAGGAAAATCAAAAGTGCATGGATACAGAACAAGATGGATGAAATAGAGGAAGAATACAAATGCCATAACTCAAAAAGGTCTACAAAAAATTCAACGCACAAAAAACGAATATTAGAAATCTAGGAGTAAAATAAAACATGGAAAAGTAGCAGAAAACGCAGATGAGGCTAAGTTAATATGGGAAAACTACTTCAAAGATCTACTGACAGACGCAAACGAGGCAGCACAAACAGAAGAAATAGTAAGAGGAGATGAAATAAATAACCATGTAGATGAACAAACAATTGAAGAGATAAGAGAAATAATTAAACAATGCCAAATCGGAAAATCAGCAGGCGAATGCGATTAAACGCGGGGGAAAAGAACTACACTACGAGGTACACGAACTAATAAAGGAAATATGGAAGAATGAAACAATGCCCAAGGAATAGAATACTGATGTGATTATTCCAATACATAAAAAAGATGACCAATTTGATTGCAAGAACTACAGATGAATTAAATTAATAAGTAACACCTATAAAATATTATCAGCTATCGTAAAAAAGACTGAACACATACACTCGAAATATCATAAGAGATTACCAATGTGGTTTTGTCAGAGGGAAATGCATGCCATTGAGCAAATAACAGAGAAAACATAACATCAGCATCGAAATGTTATTCATAGATTTCAAGCAAGCATTCAAAATCAATTAATCATTGAATTAAAATAGTCCGAATTCCAAGAAAAAATCATAGCGATGATTCAAACAACATTAATGTATATAGATGCAACAGTGCGGGCAAATCATTGAAACACAAACTTATTTGATATAAATAAGCGTGTTAGGCAAGGTGATTCGCTGTCCGCCACACTGTTCAATATTGCACTGGGGTACATCCTCAGAAACATCAACAAAAGAGGCTCACTAAGAACAAGAGGTAGTCAAATCATTGCATATACCGACGATCTCGTAATAGTAACGAAGTAACGATAATTAATGGAAAACATTCTAACAGAGATAAAAGAGGAATGAAGCAAAATGGGCTTAAAAACAAACGAAGACAAGACAAAATTTATGAGTATTGGGAAACATAACTATTCAGGAAAGATCAAAATAGGCAGTCATGAATTCGCACAGCAGAAACAATGTCAATAAAATACTAAGGACAAAATAAATCACAAATTTAGAGAGAAAGGTAAAGAGAAAAATTCTAGAACCAATTAAATCAGGAGAAAGCGAAATAAGAAGAGAAATAAACGCAGAAATAGTTGTCCAACTTAGAGAATCCGGTATTGTGCAAATAATTAAGTCAATAATGGTGGTAAGGAGAGACAAGTATGATGAGGAACATAATGGAGAGGCAACCAAGTAAAAAGAAAGGACAAGGATAAAGAATATTTGCGTCAAAACCAACAAAAGTAGTTCGCGCACGAAGCAAATGTTTTTTCAGAAAAATCAGACTTCAACTGTACCATTAGTATAATGTAAGATCATAAATTGTATGTAAGAAGTTTTTGGTAAAAAAAGAGAAACCAATCACCAAAGACGGATCGTTGTTCACCAAGACAATGTAAGCTCTCACACATCGGCTCAAACAAGAGACTTTTTAAGAACTAAAAAAGTTCATTTGACTGCACAGTTCTGACAATGACTCCCTTTTATTCCCACAGATCGAAAATAAATTAAGTCAACGATTTTCGATGCCCGAAGAAGCGTTTGATGCGTTCAAAATAAATGTTTTCTTAATGGGGGCGGAACAAGTGCCTTGAAAATTGGTTTAAGCATGAATTGATCTTCATGGAGATTTTTTGAAAACAATAAACCCATGTACTGTGTTAGTTAGTAGGTTAGTAGCCTGACCGTCACCCAAGAGGGACGTGCTTGAGCTCTCCCAAGGTATCATAAAACTGGCCATAAAATGGCTCATGACCTACGATCAAAGTTTTGAAAGTATTTTAAACAAAACTTTGGAAATCCAAACCAAAAAACTTTATAGTGAAATCAGCGAGTTAAAAACTGAGATTAGTGAATTGAAATCCAAAATAATATCGATAGCTGGCACCAATGCAACAACGGGGGTAAGCAAAAAACATAAAAGCAAACCCGCCAATAAAACAAATGACACAACACCAAAAAAAGACGAAACCGTACAACATGAGGAAGTAAAAATATCTAAAGATGCAAAATCAGTCACACCAAAAGTTCAATCTGAAGACTCCGCGCCCGAGAAGTCCGAAGATACTAAAAATAATAAGTGGCAAACAAATACACGGAAGAATAAAACACGCAAATCAAACCAACGAGTGCATGTAAATAATGAAAATATTATTGAAATAAAAAGTGGAATCAAATTTGCACATTTTCATGTGTGCCGACTGGATACTGCATTAAAAGAAGATGACGAAATACCTGGAAAGCAAGGACTTTAGTAATATTAAATGTGAAATAATGAAGTCAAAATACCCTGATGACTATTGGTATCTGTATCTGTTCCTCTGAATAAGGCAGATGACTTACTTGAACCAGGCTTATGGCAAAAAAATTTTTATTTTTCATTTTTTATTCCGACTGAGACCAAAACAAAACCGAACTCATCCTCTCAATCAAATTAGGAACCAATAAGCAACATAAATGTGTAATCCATTAGTAACTGCATTGACATTTTAAGTGAGTAACTGAAATTAAACAACTGTGATGTGTTGTGCGTCACTGAACATTGGAAATATGAAGAACAACTACAAAGTATCACCATTGACAACTTTACGCTAGCATCAGATTTTTGCAGAAAAAAGAATCAACATGGCGGCGTTGGAATCTTTGTAAAACAGTCAATAATTTTCCAAAAAATACCTCGAAAAACAAATTTAAGTAAACCTTATATCTTTGAATGTGCAGCTGTAAATATATTCAGTAAGTAATTTTATTGTAATAGTTATATATAGACCACCCAGTGGCTGCATTGATGATTCCTAATATTACTGGAACAACTGCTAATAATTGTGTGCAATAATAATAAATTAACAATAATTGCCAGTGATTTTAATATTCATTTTTTAAATCAATCTATCTTGAAGCTAAATGTAATTCAACTTCTAAATAGCTTTGGATTCAGGCAACTTTTCAATGAGCCTACTAGGATAACAAACACATCAGAAACCTGTATAGACAATATGTTTATGAATCAATCATGTGCCGGTGAAAGAGATATCATAAATATGCATGTTTCAGATCATCTTGGCCAAAAAAAATAAAATTTGAATAAAACGCGAAGTTAATAAGAAATAAATTAGAAGATTTACCAATGCAAATATGCAGAAATTTGGTGATAAAATTCAAAGCGTCAACTGGTCTAATATTTATGATATTTCTGATGATGATGTAAACTCACAGTGGAACTTATTTAGCGACATATTCAAACAGTTAATAAATGTATGCTTTCCGGAAAAATATATTAGCTTAACACCCAAAACACCAAAAACTATAAAGCCAACTGAAGAAATTATAAATTGTAAAAATAATCAACAATATCTAGAACCATACAAATGTACTAGGAAGTTGTATGATAATCTCGTTACACAGCACCGATCTAACTACTATAGACAGAAACTGGAAAAGTCTCCCAATTCGAGCAAATATGTTTGGAACATAATAAACGACATCAAAGGAAAAAATAAAAGTAGAACTGAAATTAATATAGCTGGAACCGTAAACCATATAGCTTCTGAATTCAATAAATACTTTCAAAACATTGTCACGGATTTAATAGCTAACCAAACAAACATTTAATATTCAGATAATATCGCAAACAATCTCAACATTTTTTATTGATCCTGTAACAGAAATTGAACTGCTTAATATAATATCAAGGCTAAAAAATACTCTAGCTTGTAGTGAAGATAACACACCAAGTTGTGTTATAAAAAACAGTGCACACAATATAGTAACACCGTTAGCGCATATCATTAACAATTCTATGGAATTTTCCCAGAAAATTTAAAAACGGCTATAATCAAACCAGCTCATAAAAAAGGCAGCACATCAAACGTTGAAAATTACAGACCCATTAGCCTACTACCGGTTTTCTGTCATGTGTCATGACCAATAGACTAAACAACTTTTTTATTTCATTTAAAATAATTAACAAAATGCAGCATGGATACAGAAAGGAACGATCAACATCTACGGCTATACATGACTTCATAAAAAACATTTTAAACAATTTTGAAAAAAGAGAAACAACATTGGGGTTTTTTGTAGATTTAACAAAAGCTTACAATTGCATTGATCATAATATTCTACTGTTAAAAAAACTGGCATCAGAGGAAACGCCCTCAACTGGTTTAAATCATATTCAGGTTGTAGAATTTCAACGATGTACCGTTGGGGTGTTAGACTACCCCTAATGAACACCAGGGAAACTTACTTCCAAGCCATATAGTGATGCCAAAGGTGTTGGCTGGGTGGTGTTCTAAGGCAAACTCTACAGTTTGCCTTTCTCCACGAAATCGACGGACACATCTACATTATGGACTCCTAAGCAGAATCTGGAATCATCACTAAAGCAAATGAAGTTCCACTCTACATCCCAGTTGAATCTGGCTTGACACCATGCCAAGCCATGAGCTTTGTAGAAAAAAACGGAATTCGTGATGAATCGGAAACATCTGTAATAACGACTGGACTTCTCCAAGGCAGTTTAACTGCACCGACCTTATTCCTCTTCTTATAAATGACCTGGCTAGCACGCTAAAGGGTAATAAACACCAAGTAATAAACTATGCGGATGATACCAATATACTGTGTTCAGGTAAAAACATAGAAAACACTATGAATAATGCTAATGCACTATTCTTAAAGATTAAGGAAAGGATGCATAGGAACAAACTCATCATAAATAATAAGAAAACGAACATTCTTTTGTTTAGTAGGAATAATATCAACAACGATGGGGAATCTATCTTGACAATACTCCAATTACACTAAAAAAAGTACTAAATTTCTAGGCATTCAAATTGATAACAAAATGAATTGGACTGAACAAATCAATGCAACCGAAAGCA
Source organism: Ontholestes murinus (assembly GCA_963969525.1). Classification (NCBI taxonomy): domain Eukaryota; kingdom Metazoa; phylum Arthropoda; class Insecta; order Coleoptera; family Staphylinidae; genus Ontholestes; species Ontholestes murinus. The sequence continues at coordinate 51,306,216 of OZ018393.1, read as the reverse complement.
AACTTAACTCGGAAATATATAGTTTGCGTGAGCTCTTAAGATATCTTAACAATTCGGTTGTAAAAACTGCATATACAGCAAATTTTGAAAGCATCATGCGATATGGAATTATATTTTGGGGATGTAAAGCATATGCCATGAAAGTATTTATACAACAAAAGACCGCTGTTCGCATCATTTGTGGAATGGAATACAAACAATCGTGTCGTGGATGTTTCCAGACATTGAATATTCTGACATTCTACGTCTTGTATATATTTGAAACAATAATATTTTACCACAAGCATTTAAAAGGTAAAGATAATAAATTGAGAAATTACCCAACACGAACAAATAATTATATATATTGTTCCACAACACACATTAAAAACAACTGAATCTGGAGTACATTATTCGGCAATAAACTTGTTCAATGCACTTCCAGAGAACATAAAAAGACTAAAAAATGACATAAAATAACTGAGGATGTCACTAAATAAGTTCCTAGTTGAATTAGAGCCTTATTCAATTGATCAATTTGTAAATAGAAATTAAGTTAGAATAATAGATATATAAATTAACTTAGGTAATGTATTCATAATTTAGCATAAGTAAATTAGCTTGTAGTAACCTGACGCATTTTTCTCTCTGATCATGTATGTTATGTACTTACCACCTAATTAATTCTGTGATTAATTTCTTTTTTTTTGTTTTCTATTTCCGAAATATAAAATTTTGTAAATGTATGTTATGGAGACAATAATTCGAATGACCATGATATAACTCCTCTTGAGTTTATAAGACATATTTATCTTGGTTTTCCTACCTGTACTTGTTAGAAGGCCGCTACCAAGCCAGTTATGAAAAAATGTGTATACATAATCTTTGGTGTTCATTGCTGAAGAGTTCATCAACTTATTGCACAAATCGTGATCAGTAACAATTATGTACGGCATATAACCATTAAGACATCTATAAACGGTACCGTACTCTTTCATTAATTTAAGGAAATACGGTAAAATATCTGAAATAAATTATTATTATTGTATTTTCTACTTTGTAAATCATTGTATATACAACTAGTATTATGTAACCTGGTGCAATTTCCACTTTTTACACATTTTTGACATGTAAAAACATATTATTATTATTGTTGCTATTATAAGATGGCATGTTTTGTCTACACGTTGTGTTAATTTCCTAATTGATGGGATAAACAACTCAACATCATTAATATATACATAAATTATTGTTTCCCTTACAACTTGACTTGATCGAAACCGGTCAGTAACTGTTGTTGAAATTAAAATGCCCTTACTTACTTTCGACAGGACTAAATCCCAAAACGTTGCCCAAGAACGGCAAGGGAAACGGACCTCTAACCTTTCCATAATGTTTTACGATGCGGTAATAACGATAGTAATAGTGAGCAATCAGGAGTAAAACAATTATTGCAAATATAAGTGCACCCATTTTTTTAATAATAACGACGGTTAATTCAACTTACGCTATTATATAGTATGTAGGAAGTTATAATTATACACACGTGTAGTTTTTAAAACAAGTTTTAATTTACGAAACCTTGATCGTGATTTCTTAACTTTATAATTAATTAGTAAGTAATCAACCAAAGAATTCAAAAATGAAAATAAGTAATACTGGTTCCACTAAGCTCGAACTGATGATAGGGATTGATTAACAAAATTTTACGATTACAATTTCAGATGAAACAAAAAATACTGACAAAATTCAATAAAATGTTGCCCTCCGCGGTTATTGTAGCACTCTCTAACTAGGCGAGGCATACACCGAATCAAGTGGTCGATGTCTTCTTGTAGCAAGCGGTCCTAGGCCTGTTGAATACAGATGCGCAATTGGTCCAAAGTCGTTGGTGGTTGTAGCAATCGCTGAAGTGTTGTTCCAATGCTATCCCATACATGTTCTATTGGCGATAAATCAGGGGATCTTGCAGGCCAATCTAAAAGATCTACGCCAGAATTTTGTATAAAGTCCATAGTTTGATGGGCCGTATGCATCGTGGCGTTGTCTTTCTGAAAAATGGTGTTTGGGGTAGTATCAATGTATGGTATTGCAACAGGTTGTAGAATTTCAACGATGTACCGTTGGGCTGTTAGACTACCCCTAATGAACACCAGAGAAACTTACTTCCAAGTAATATAGTGATGCCAAAGGTATTGGCTGGGTGGTGTTCTAAGGCAAACTCTACAGTTTGCCTTTCACCACGAAATCGACGGACACGTCTACATTATGGACCCCTAAGCAGAGTCTGGAGTCATCACTAAAGCAAATGAATTTCCACTCTACATCCCAGTTGAATCTGGCTTGACACCATACCAAGCCATGAGCTTTGTGCAGCAGAGTCATCGGTAACACCCAAAACGGCCCATGGCAGGAACTCTTCGATTAACTACCTAGAAACTACATGTCCTACAATCGAAACTCTAAACCTGGCGCTTCTTCACATAGATGTAAGGGAGGTGGGTGTAAGTACAGCCCTAAGACTAAAGATAGCGCACAAAAGGACCACGGAGACCGCAGTGCAGGGACGCTAAGCGACACCACCTCGTGAGGATAAAAAAAAAAAGACTAAAGATAAATGACATGTGGAGCCCGACAGCAAACAGTGTGAGACCCGATGTTAATACTAAAAGAGGCGGAATCAATCATGCCTAAACTCCATGAATCTCTCTTTAATAATCATGTCTCTTCTAGTTTAATTTTCTATTTTTCTGAGATACCTCATATACATAGCATTAATTCTTTGGTTTTGTTTTTAATTATTTATCTCTTTTCTGTTGAAGAAAGTGTTTTTCAACATTTTGAATACTTTTGTTTTTCTAATTTCTGTTATTATCAATTATCATTCTTCTAATTTCTTTCCTTCTGTGATTATTTCGTGCTGCTTTTTTCATATACAATTATCATGGTATATTTATTTTCATGTTGATTTTAGTCAATTCATTATTTAATATCTTCATATTCTAATGTAGATCTTTCTCTGTTTCTCTTATTATCACCACGTTATTTGCAAATAGTAACTCTTTTAGCTGAATTTACTCCATTTTCCAGTATCCAACTTGTTTTCTTTGGCTTTTCTTATTTCATTATTTGTCTAATACTAATGTAAATAGCATTGTTTCTTCTGGATATATTTTTGTTTTGACTATACATGTTTTCGTAGGTTTATCATTGGCTTTTCCACACCTCTCAGTACTTACCATATATCTTTTTTGTTTCATCCTGTCTAATGCTTTTTCTAAAAATACAAAAAATCACGTGCATTTCTCTGTTTTTATTCATTAGTTTCATGCTTATTTGTTTTATGATGAATATCTAATTTTGCATACTTCTTCCTCTTCCATATCCACTCTAATTGTTTCTTCTAAACCTTTTTTCTAAAATTCTTGTTATTTTGCATGGTATACGTGTTATTGTGATGCCTCTTAATGTATTGGAAGTATAATTCATGTGCTTCATTGCCTTGGTGTTTTCCTTTTGTACTATTTTGTTCAGTATTTCTTTTATTCTATCCTCCACGTATTTTATCATTTCAAGAGTTACCTTATTTACTCATGGCTTTTATTTTTTAATTATTTATCCTTTTTGCGACTCTTAATATTTTCGTCTGTTTTGCTCTTTCCTATTTCTTGTTTGTCGCTATCTTTCCATGATTTAATTTACGTCTCTAATGTTACTCAAGTTGTATTCTTTTTTTCTGTTTTAGTTACTCGAATGTTCTGTAAATAGCTTTTGGTTTTCTTTATAGTCGTCATTCATTATATTTCCAAACTTAGTCCATGATTCTAGTTTATAGGTAAGCTTCTTTCCTTTTTTTGTATTCTTCGTAGTTTAATTAATTTAATAGCATATATTTTGTGCATGTAGAACACTCGAATCAAGCCTTTGAATGTTCTGGAGTACATTACGATGAATCTGTATATAGGGCGAAGCATTCAGAACGCGTCTCGTCATTCTGCGTAAGCTAGAGTTTCGGAATTAAAGTGGGTCTACAGTAGCCCCAAAAATATACAGCGTAGGTAAGCTGTGGCTTTATCATCGTAGTAAATAACCTCAATCTGTTTTTCACAGACAGGATGACGCGCTACAGCTCAGCCAACGAAGCTCCGTCCTCTTGTATGTGATTAGCAATCGACTTTAACCACAAGAAGTGCTGATCGAATATCATGCCAAGATATTTTTTCGTTTTTTATCTGGATTAGTTCCCCTCAAAAGGAGAGGTGGGGGAGGATAGATCTTTCGTTTTTTGAGGTATAGTCAGCTGAAATATACGGAAACATACTATAGTCGCCATTGAGTCGCCCGCTTTCTGTGTATAGAGAGCAGCTTGGAGAGTTTTCTCTAGATGAACTATGGAGCCTCCTCTATTAAGTAGAGCTGTGTCATCTGCCATTAGGCGATCATTACCAGAGGTTCGGAATGTTGCTTGTGTAAATGTTGTATAGTGTCGGGGATAGAGCAGAGACCTGTGGAACGATTGCACAGATCCTACGCTGGCTTGATAACAAGTTGTGTATTTTTCAACGAAACTTTCTGCCGCGTGACTCTGATTAGATAGCGGGGAACAAACTTTCTTAAGTTCAGGTACTGGTATAGACGTGAATAAATGTTTAACGTCAAATAATACCAACATTACTTTTTTATTAAGAGTAATATCTTTGGTTGTTTCTACAAATTTTGTTGAGTGTTTAATGTAGAAATTAGATCTGCATGGTATATGTTGTGGTAAATCTCATTAATGTATGAGCATAACTTGTACGTGGGTGCACTGCAAAAAGACTACTGGTCGAACGGGAATGTTGTCTTTATGAATTTTTGACATTCCAAATAGAACAGGTGCTTTTTAGATTCATATATTTCAGTCTGAATTTTATCTCATCTGGAATACTTTTTGATTATTTTATTAGCCTTGTGATCTCCTATTGGTATTTGTTTGTAAGATATTTTTACAATATTTTGAATTGAGTTTCATCTTTACTCTTTGTAAAATTGTGATGGTTTTGCCTTTATCTGCTTTCGTTATAATCAGGTCATCGTCTCTACACTTTTTTTGGATTTGTTTTATGGTCTAGTCATGCTTATTCTTCCTGTTGTTGGCGTTTTTTTCTCTTTCCTTGCCTCTTAATAGGATTTTCATTACTGGTCCTGTCATGCTTATTCTTCCTGTTGTTGGCATTTTTTCCTCTTTCCTTGCCTCTTAATAGGATTTTCATTACTGGTAACTTGTCTATTGTATTTATTACATCGGATCTATTTAGAGTAATTTCTGTGTCTATTGCAATTTCTTATAAACGACAAGTGAGTTTTGTAGGGATAGGTGAATATTTATGGCCTTTTTTTAATAAATTGATCTTCTCTTCATTAGATTATGTGTTGGAGAAAGTCTTAACGCGTGGATAGAAATTGTGTGTTGCAGTTAGAGTCAAAAGATGTTGTAGTTGGCTTATCCGTCTAAGGGCACCTAGTTTTTTTTCATTTGAGTCAAATAATGCTGTCTGATTTGGCTTCTATCGTGTCTGATAAAAAAACAGACCAAGGTTATATTATCCAATCTAGTGGTTCCATGTGGATTACTTTTAGGCGTTCTCTTAGGTAAAAAACCACTTCCTATTTTCCAATTCGAGCCAATATTTCCTCGCTTTCAACACTGATCTTCTCGCTTCAATTGATTTGTTGTTACACTTAATCTTCATATATTTAGGTGTTTGATCGGATTTCAAACATTCGTTGTTGAAGAATATATGATTTCAACACTACTTCATTTTTAATTTATTTTTACGATATAAAGTAGCTAATGTGTTTTTAATATGATTAACACTTATTTGTTATAAAAATTTGACAATAAAGTCATCAAGTGTTTACTTTAAAATAAAAATAGAAACAACGATCGGTAAATAACGTAACCTAAGATCTTCAAAATACATGCCAAATGTGTATGCAAAATATTATGTACCCATTCAGTCGAGATGCCCACAGCACTAGCAATCTCACGCACCTTAACTCTTCTGTCATCCATCAACATATCATTGATTTGAACAATAATTTGCGGAGTCGTAACCTCCACAGACCGTCCAGAACGTTCAGGGTCACTTGTGCCCATCTGGCCAGTCCGAAAATTTTGAAACCACTTATAAACTGTTCTAATCGAAGGTGCAGAGACACCATAATGTTTATCAAGCTTCTCTTTAGTCTCTTGAGGCGTTTTGCCTTTCATAAAGTAATGTTTAATCACCACACGAAATTCTTTTTCGTCCATTTATTAAAAACACGAATGCCAAACACAAAGAAATAGACCAATATGGCTGAAACTTGGTGGGCGTTCATTCAACGCAACTACTAACTAAACATGACCTTGATACGCACCGGTGGTGCCATCTCTCGGACTTTGCACGGACTTTTCAAACGCCCCTCGTACACTTGCTTGATTAAAAATTATATTTTCTGGACTTATCTCGGAAATCTTTCGTCCTACTTAAATATTACTAATATTATTATCTACAATTAATTATTATACATTTTTATGAAACTGCTACACTATTTTTAATTAATTATCTATTCCAATTTTAAAAAAATTATCTGTAATTATTCACTTTTCACAACTATTATTCGTCAAATTCACTCGTTTTTAAACTATAATTATATGATTTAAAAGCTTTAATTATTTCAATCATGTTGCCAATAATGCAAATCAGAACTAAACGGACGGTGAGAAAATTATTTAATGTTGATTGTAGTACTCGTTACTATAGAAAAAACTGTGTAGGTAGAACGCATAATTAATTTCCCATTTAATATAAGACGCAAGTAGCCAATTAAAAAAAAAACGAGTTTTTCTATTCAAATTTATTATACATTAGATAATTACTATTTTTTAAATATATATCTCTATGAATAATATTTTGTTTTTATTTAATGTGCCCTTTTATTTCTGTTAAAATACTAAAATCCTATTTATTCAAGTTTTTTTCTAATAGTTTAATATGGACTATTATTTATTTGGTAATTTCGTAACCAATGATAATGAGTAAAGAGAGACTTTTTGTAAAACATTTTTTATATACTTATTCGCACAAGAGGGTTGCCTTTTATATATGTTAGAAATGGATACTATTTGTGTTGTTTACACAGACATGAAAAATTAAAGTCGTGAACATTTCCGTGCGATAACTTTCGACGTGGATTATCTCAACAACAGTACATCGATTAACTTTGATTATACAGGGTCCATTATAAAAGTAATGCGCATTTTCTGCGAAAAATATATTTATTGATCATACCGAGATGTTTAAAAATTAAAAACGAGTCTGCCATGCTTGGTATGCACCCTAAAACTCCTCGACGAAATGTTTTTGTGTTTTTTCTAATCATCATCCAGGTAATATTTTTATTTTTTTGATAAATATTTACAAGTTCATATAAATAGATGGTGAAGCTATTTAATATATGACCATACAAGGTAATTAAAAAGTTATATAGTATAACTCTTCTTTTCTCATAGAAAAATCTTTCAAATTTAAAAATGCCAAAACCACCGTTATCGTAGCTTCAGATGGAAACATCATCATGGCTAGGATTTATAACTAAAATAATCTAGCGGATATTCTTGACAACTTTAAAAAGTTAATAACGACTTCTGATAAAATAAAGTATGGAGAAATATTTTTCAGTTATGAGTTAGTGGATAAGCTTATCCTCACAGCCATGGGATACCCCGTTTTATGATTCATTAATTTAATATTTTTTTCACTTCACTACGTCTACTAGTGCTTACCACAAATACAGGGTCCGGCAGAGAAGTATGATGTTTTTGAAAAAATCTCAAAGAATTTTCAATTAAATCAAAATTTTATTTCTTTAATAGGTAGGGTAGGATTTGACATTTCGTATTCATATGAAAAATGGTGCTGTGGCCATCATAATACTTTCCCTATATTTTTCTAGAAAACTATGAGGTTATTCTTAATTATTTACTCAATTTTGAATTCTTTATATTTACTTGTTATAAAAATTTCATATAGCTCCAATAGTTTATTAGCAATAAGCAAAAAAAATGAAAATTTTTAAATTAAGAATTAAAAAAAATGTTTCAATAAAACTTTTTTAGTTTTTCATTCTTTTAAGTTTGGTTTGAAATTTACGTCTTATTTTTCAAAATTTCTTAAATTTCAAAATTTGTTTGAATAAATCTATTGAATTTTGCAACAATATTATGTTTATTTACGTTTTACAACTTTTAATTAAAACCCTCGCTCATGTTTTACTGATTGGAGGGTGGGTTAGAGGCCACCCACGCATCCTACATATACATATTAACTTTAATTACCGATCCCCTCGCGGTTTGGAATTATTTTAATTACAAAAATTTGAATAAAAGAAAATTGACAAAGTAAATTTTTTATACAGAGAATGGTTGCGACCGTTACTACGTGGTAATCCATACTTACTTACAATAGGTTGTGGTTAAAACATATTGAATTTTTTAATTCAGTGTAAGAAATGTTTTAAATTTTTGAGAAAGTCTATATTTCTAAACATTTTTTTTAAACTTTAGAGCTTCAAATAAAATCTTCACAATTTAGAAATCGGGTTGAATTAAAAATTCTTGAAACCTAGAGAAGAAACTAGTGGAAATTTCTTGAATTCTTGAAAAAGTGAGTCTAGCTTTTAGAAAAAAAAAATCCTAAAAATCTAGGGCCTCAAAAATAGAGAAATTACCTAAAATTTCCTGAACTTCCTGAAAAAATTTTCTAAAAAGTTCTAGAGCCTCCAAAAAAATCTTTTTAATTTAGAAGATAAGAAGATAGCCTTGAAATATGGAGGAGAAATTTCTGGAAATTTCCTGAACCCTTGGAAAAAAGTCTATATTTCCAAATGAAAATTTTCTAAAAATTGTAGAACCTCCTAGAAATTTAGAAGACTACTTGAAAAAATATCTTGAAATCGTGAAGAGAAATTATTAATTATTTTAAACTTTCTCGAAAATAAGAAAAGATTTCTAGGGGAAAATTTTCTAAAAAAATCTAGACCCTCCATGAAAAATTCTGCTATTTAGAATTTTCTAAATAAGTTTATAGCCTCTAGTTGAAACAAAATGTTAAATTGTAGAGAAGAAATTGCTCAAATTTACCTGAATTCTCGAAAAGAAGACGAATTAAAAAAACATTTAGAGCCTGAAAAAAATCTTCACAATTTATAAGAAAAGTTGAAAATTAAAATTTAATTTTAGAAAGAAGTTTTTGACCATTTTCTAAACTCTTAAACTTTTAGAAAAAAAATTCTAAAAAATCCTAATGCCTCATAGAAAATCTTTGCAATTTAAAAGGCGACTTCAAAAAAACTCTTGAACTCTAGAGAATAAATTGCTAAAAATTTCCAGAACCTTCGAGAAAATAATCTAAATTTCTAGAAGAAAATTCTAAAAATTGAAGATCCTCAAAGAAAATCTTTGCGATTTAGAAGACAAGTTGAAAAAATCTTGAAATGTGGAGAAGAAATTACTAGAAATTTCCTGAACTCTCGAAATAAAGTCTAGATTTTTGAAAACAAATTTTCTAAAAAAGCCTTCATTTAAATCTTCACTGGAAATATTCTGAATTCTACAAAAATAATTACATTTCTAGAATTTTTTTTTCAACTCTAAAAACTTCGCAATTTACAAGACAGCTTGAAAAAATTATCTTAATATCTGGAGAAATGTCTGAGAGTTTAGATTTCTAGGAACAGATTTTCTAGAAAAATCTATAGCCTCCAAATCTAAATAAAAGTTACTGGAAATTTCTGAACTCTCGAAAAAAGTCTAAAGTTCTGGAAATTATTTTTTTAGCCCTGAAGGAAATCTTTGCAATATTAAAATCTGCAAGAGAAATTACTGGAAACAGCCTCAAAGAAATTTCTATAAATATTGAAACGAAATTTCTAAAAAACTCCCGAATAAGACCTTTGCTAAAAATTCTGGAAATATGAAGAAAAAATACTGTAAACTTTTAGAATCCTCCAAAGAAATTCTAGAAATCTACAAGGAAAACTTGTGAAAAATTCTAGAATCCTCGATCAAAGTTCTTTGGAATGGAAGGAACAAAATCTTGAAAAAACTTTCTAAAAAATCTAGAGCTCTCGAATAAAATATTTGCTAAAAATTCTGAAAATATCTATTTATTTATTAGATAAGAAAACGAAATTACTGTACACTTCTAGAATCCAAAAAAAAAGTTTTATAAATCTAAAATGAAATCTTGTAAAAAATTGTAGAAACCTCACTGTAAAAAAAGTATGGATCATCTGAGAAAACTATAGAAAAAGTCGAACAAAATATTCTATAAAAACCACGATGAAATTTCTATAAATAAATGTAAATAATGGCATTCTGAAAAATTTTGAAACTCTTGAATAAAATCTTTGTTAAAAAAAATTAAACAAAATCAAAATTTAAGTTTAAATATAAATGACTTTTTATGGATAATCTTACCTAATTTAGATTTAAATCAATCAATTTTTTTTACCGTTTTAATTAAATTTTTATTCAAAAGTTTTATAATTAATTTAATTGGAAATTATGAGACGATAAGTAATTAAAGTTTATATGTATATGTAGGGTGGGTGGGTGGCCAATAATCCACCCTCCATTCAGTAAAACATGAATGGAGGGTGGAATGAGTGATTGGAGGGTGGGATAGAGGATTAGATTAATAAATTATACTCGTAAAGGATGGAATTTGTTATTTAGTAATCTAAATAAAGAAAATTATTTTTTTCCATAAATCTAGGGCATATGATGTTGGGGTTTGAGGGTGGGTTAGAGGCCACATCATTGCAAATTCCAAAAATTAAATTTCACAACATTTTATTATAGTATTTGTAAATAATTAAATGCAGCGCAGTCGACGTGCACAATTTTTTAATCCTATCAACTACGCAAAAAAAAATATTTTGTTGACCTAATACAATCATAGTAAGATTTAAAATAACTTCATTGAGTTCGTTAAAAAACCTACGAGAGTGGTATGGACAGACATCTACCGAACTATTTAGAGCTACTGCATTTAAAGTAAAAATTGCCATAATGATAGCTAACCTCCTATGAAGAAGATCTTAACAAACAATAAAAACAAAATGGTGATGTGGCCATCATAGTAATTTCCCTATATTTTACTCGAAAACTATGAGGTTTACGCAAAAAGGCTATTCTTAATGATTTGTTCACTTTTGAATTCTCTACAATTATTTGTAATACAAGTTTCATGTAACTCTAATAGTTTATTAGCAATTGGCAAAAAATGTCAAAATTTTCAATTTTTATTATTTTTCTCAAAAGTTAAATTTTATGAAAAATATATTTTAATAAAACTTGTTCAGTTTTTCATTCGCTTTAACTTTTCTTTGAATAATTTTTTAAAATTTCTCATATTTAGAAAAATATAACGAAAAAACAGAAAAACATCTCGAGTAAACATCCACTTCCGATTTATGAATGTTCACCAAAAGCTTTTCAGATCCAGTTTTTAACGATAAAACCTTAAGTTTGAAGTTTCATCTCAAACCGATAACCGACAGACAGACTCACACACACACAGACACAAAAAATGTTTTTCCAGAAAATGGTGTAATGGACTCAGACGGATATTTCCGCAAAAAAAAAATTCAAAATAAAATCACGATCACAATACTTCCCCTATATATACTTCGTATATAGGGAAAGTCCTTCATCCTTCCAGCCGGAATCGCTTGAATTTCTCAAACGGTAGCATTCGGCAGCTGACCAAGGGTTCATGTTCTCTCAACAAACATGCGGAACTTTAGGTACCCCCAGAGAAATAAATCGCAGGGCGTAAGATCAAGCGATCATGGGGCCCATTCGATGTTGTCCTGGAAAATGTTCTCCCAAAAATGCCATAGACTCCCTTGCGGTGTGACAAGTTGCCCCGTCTTGCTGAAAAATGACTCTTCTATTGTCAATACCCTCAGCGCGCCCGAATATATCGGTAGTGACCGATCGACGTGCACTTGCTTCCATAGTTACCCACATTTTCGGGGGTTATGACACTCCTTTCTTTTCCTCGAGGTACACCAGGCTTTAACGATCCTCTAGTACGGAGGTTCTCAACCGGCTTCAGGCTGGTAGAAACACGACGGTGCCTTCCAACATTGAATTGTGTTCTAAATCTGCGTTGTATAGCAACCACAGAACGCCCAGCTTCGATGTAAGTATCGTAAACAAATACGCGTTGCTCTAGCGTCCACAAGAATGACAAGATTGCGTGGTCATATATCAACCATTCTGGAAACATTAGGCAAATCAAAGTCGCATTGGTCTTTTTCAGACGGTGATTGTTGGAAAACTGCAGCGTGCTTTTTTGATGAGAGGAGACGAAATCCATCATAAACACTTTTACAGATTAGTGTCGGGCTCCTACCGATTAAAACTACTCCTCCGTGATCGTTATTGTGTCTAGTCCAGGACCAAAAGTTCTTTTCTAAGCTGGTCGTAATGCAAAATGTTCGCTATGAGCGGATTACGGTGGCTTAAGATTTTGGAGAGCTAGTTGGGTGCCTATTAGACACTTACGTGGCCTTGGATGTTTGCTATCAGCAGTGAGATCGTATTTCTGGAAGTTTATTCCTAAAGAGGGATTATCGTCTACTTTGCTTAGAAGTTTACAGCGATCTCTTTGTCTCTTTGATATACTCTAAGATACTTCGTGTCACGGTGAACCTGCGTGGAACATGCAGTACGTGTTTCAGAGCGCTCACTTTGGGTACGTTGGATAATGCCCCTGTGAGCGTTTGAGACTTTCGGAGGGGGGGGGGGGCATTAGAAAACCCATTGAAAATTAGGGAGCATTGATATGGCACGGAGGGAGCAATAGCTATTTTAAATTCGCGACAGATAGTAAGTAAAATTTAGATGGGAGGCATATTATTAAATGGGCGGTGAGCAAAATAAGGTTGTGAAAATATGATAAAATGATACAATAGACTTCGTCTAAATTATCTTACAAAAGGGTCAGCATGAAGCATATTTTCTTATAAATAATTAAAAAGAACGCCGAAAATGGCAAAAGTGTCTCACCTGCCTAAGGAAGAACGTGGGTTTGAGTGGAAGAATATTGATCAACATAAAAAAAATTGTAATTTTGTAAAAAGGAGAAGCAAAGATAATAAAGAATAAAGATCTACAGTAACCCTATATGGAAGCAGCTGCGGCTTTATCATCATGGTTAAAAGCTTTACTCTGATTTTCACAGATAAAGTTGATCTCGTGTTGATGAGCCACACCTTGCTCAACGTAGCTCTGGCCTTTTGTATTTGGTATGCGACCATTCCGACGTGCTTTGTTGGATAAAAGAAGATGACATCCATCATGAGATACCCTTATAGTAGGGTAGTGTTGGACTCCTACCGACTATAACCTCTCCTCCGCTATACGCTGTTGTAATTAGTCCTGAACAAAAAGGTCTTTTCTATTCGGATCTCAAGCAATGGATCGCTAAGACTTGGTGGATCGGGTCGTCCTATGTGGCACTCTCCTCGAAAGGAGCAGCGTCACCTGTCGGATTACAGTGGCTCAAAGCTTTGTGTTGCTAGTTAAGTACCAATTAGGCAATTAGAATCAACGGTGACCTTCGATGTTTTCTGAGTGCAGTGAAATCGTAATATGGTCTTGCTTAATTGGAGTGCGATATTTATACCTGCGTTGTGGTCGTGTGCGGTTTCTTGTAATTGGACTGGATAGATTAACATGGATTTCGTTTGTGTTACCTGTAGATATTAAAATCGGTGGATCGGATAATTAAATATGCTTGTTGCATAATATGGATTTCCAAGTTGGGCGTTGTCGCGTTTGTTGAGATTATCGCTTGTTTTATTTCTGTAAAATGGTCTACTACTGCGATGAAAGTTGTGTTGTCGAAGTTTATCTTGTATCCTCTGCATTTTGAGGGTTCAGTCAGAGACGAAAAAGGTAGATCTTTTTCCACAGCTTTGATGTATTCTTCTCAGGGTATTCGACTATTCATTTGTCCGATGTTATAGTCGCGTCAGGGGAGAACTTGCAAATTCGAAAATTTAAGCCGATTTGTTTTAATGAACAAAAAAATGTTCATCATCAGCCTTTACGGTTGGGCACCATTTAAGAAATTCGAACAATTAAACTGTAAACGTGCTAAACTAATATGTGACTTAGATTTTCAAAAAGGATGCCACGACAACGACATCCTGCCCAGTTTTACATCACTTGCTAAACTAATTAGTAACTTACATTTTCAAAAAGGAAAATGACATCCTGCCGAACTTGATCCATTATAAACAGAGCTTACCAGACAGAGTGTACCCGATATCTCCTAGCCCAATTAAAAAAATATATCAATCAATCTCACTGGCTGAATACTATGTGACCAACTATTCCAATTTTGAACTGAAACTACTAAATCACTGTCCACCGACAAGCTATAAACTCTACCGTAGGTATAAGTAGCGCACTCCAACAAAACAGGATCACAGTCTTCTAATAACCTGAATCCTTTAAATTCCTCTGTTTTCTACTGTTTACCTTTCCGTGGTCTACTACACCCTTGTTTGTGTTTAAATAAAGTCGCCTTTACGGACCCATTGACGTGAAGTTTGTCCATTGTTCTCCCTTTTGTAATTCAAAATAGTTTTATTGTTATTGAATAAAATGTTCGGGCGTGCGGCTCTTGCAACAATAATATTGGTTCAAGATCAAAGTTTTTAAAATGCTCATTATGTAAACCTCGTTTTCACGTCGATTGCTTAGATGAATTATCTTTAGCAGATGTTGCTTACTTGAAATGTAATTCATGCGTGCCTCTTCGTTTATCGCTTAGTGGTTCGTCTCGTACGTCGTTGTTCCACTCAGATGGGCAACCAAACAATCCGTCTCTTATTGAAACCATTAGAACAATATTCAAGGATGAATTTATGCCTTTATTTAGAGTGGAATTGATGAATATTTTTGCTGATTTAAAAAATGAAATTAAATCACTTAAAGGCAGAATAGCCGTCCTTGATGAGAACTCTGCCGCAAAGCGGCTATTGTTCATGAACATAGAGGAGAGGCAATTGAAATCTCGCAATGTCATTGTTTTTAATTTGCCCGAGTCCTCTGGTCAACTTCAAGAAAGAATAGATGCCGACGGTAATTCAATTAAGAAATTGATTGATCCTCAAGTAAAATTTGAGCCGATTAAGTAAGCCCGGCAATAGACCACGCCCAGTAAAATTGTCTTTCTCCACAAAAAAAGAGACACTCGATATATTAGACTCGTGCTACTGATACTGGGAATATTCGTTTCAATAAAGATTTAACACAAATACAACGTAATCATTTGAAACAGCTAAAAATCGAATTGGTAAAACGGAAAAAAAAACAGGGTGAAACTGACCTTACTATTAAATATAATAACGGCAGTAAAAAAACTGAACATCTACTTTCAAAATGTGGGCGGCATGAAAGGCAAAATTAGATCGTTCATGTTGAATGAATTCTGTTAATGATGCTGAATTTGGGCTACATAGCTTCGATATATACCGAGTGGATAGATCACATCGTAATAGCACCAAAACCAGGGGTGGTGGTGTTTTAGTTGCTGTTCGCAATAACTTAAAGAGTTGTATCATTCCTAGTTGCGACAGCATAGAACCACTTTTCGTTAAAATTAATGATAAATATATTATTAGCTCAACATACACACCCCCTGCATCTAATATTTCTAATTATGTCGCTCACGCTGATAAACTCGAAATTATCTGCAGTTCTAACCCAATGTGTGAGTACATCTTTTGTGGAGACTACAACCTTCCAAATGCCACATGGAAAAGTTCTGGAGAGAATGTGTTGAGCGTACGGAATAATAGTTATCCCGCAGACGTTCTAGCAAATGTTTTAAATTTCCACCACCTACTCCAAGTGAATCAAATTCTAAATGATAGAAACTGCTACTGGATCTGGTATTTTCGAACTCTCCTGGATTGTGTATAAGCCATGCCAGTGATAATTTGTGTAGCCCTAGTGTTCATCATATCCCATACATGTTAAATGTTTCATTTTCATGGAATTTACTAGTGAAAATCCGGAATCAATATTTGACTTTAGATCAGCGAATTATAACGAGATTAATGAGTTTTTAGCGAGCGTGGATTGGGATCAAGTCTTTTCTAGTAGATGTGTAAACGAAAATGTCCTTAATTTTAATAATGTTTTGTACTCCGTTTTTAATTTGTTTGTTCCAATTAAAATTTTGAAATGATCCAATTACCCAAAATGGTTTAATGGTAAGTTAATTAGATTAATTATAATGAAAAAAATGACCCAGGCAAAATATAAAAAAAGTGGTTTATTCTACGATTATGAGATATTTAGAAGTAAGCGTCAACAATGTTCCGATATGAATAACATACTTTATAATAAATATATCTCTAGTATTGAAACTAATATGACCCAAAACATTTTTGGAATCACGTAAATGTATGTCGCAAAACAAATGTACCTGAGGAATGATGTAGGTGATACAACTAACATAAAGGTTGATCTGTTTGCATCGCATTTTGCTGCGGCATAAAAGGATCCCTACCAGGATGTTTCTAATTTTGATGGAGATAAAACTATTGATCTGACAAATCTCAATCTTACTTTTACAGAAGTATTTAATAATTTATCGTCTTGTGATACTGGTCCCGATGGTATTCCTGCTTATTTTTTAAAGAGGTGCGTGTATACATTAAGCAAGCCAATACATATTATGTTCTCTAATTCATTATCTCCTGGTGTTTCCTCGCTGTTGGAAGAACACCTTTATTGTACCCATTTACAAGGATGGATGTAGAAGTAACATAGAGAACTACAGAGAAGTATCTATACAATCAGTTATGCCAAAACAGTTAGATTTGTTAATTTCTGAGCAGCTTATGAGGTCTTGTGTGCAAACAATTGAAAATCGGCAACATGGTTTCCTTAAAGGCAAATCGACTGTGACCAACTTAATGAAATATCAAACGTTTTTGTCGGACGCATTAGAGAATGGCCTGCAGGTTGGTGCGATATACACTGACTTCGCTAAAGCGTTCGACAGAGTACAGCACAGTGTATTGTTGGATAAATCGAAATTGATGGGTTTTGGTGATAATGTGGCTAATTGGCTTAATAGTTTTTTAAGTAACCGTACACATCGTGTCCGTATTGGCAAATGTATTTCAAAATACAAACAGGTTTCTTCTGGTGTACCACAGAGCTCTTATTGTAGACCAATTTTATTTATTATTTTTATAAATAACATTGGATCATATCTGAAACACAGTAATTTTCTCTTGTAGGCTGATGATCTACAGAAGTATCAGTTCTAGATATGATCAAATATGTATCCAGGACTATTTAAATGGTTTAGCTCTTTGGTGTGAACATAATCATCTGAAACTTAATTTAAATAAATGCTTTTACATCTGTTTCTGTCGTAGTTCTAGTATTAACTTTGAATACTTTATTAATAACCACCCACTGCTACAGGTATCTGAGATTAACAATTTTCATGTATTTATTTATATTGCTTATTTGTTTCTTGTGTTGTACTTAAATTCATATTATTATGTAAAGGACATTCCGTAAATAAATCATCATCATTATTATTATTATTATTATTATAAAACCCAGGTTTGACGATTCCTCGTCGATCTTTAGAATTAAACATTCCAAAAACGACATTACACCGTATTTTGCATAAAGACTTAGGTTTGAAGGCTTTTAAAGTTCAGTTAACACAAGAACTCAATTCGGTCGATCACCAGCAATGTCATATCTTTGCTGATTGGGTCCTTGAAATGCATCAAAATGATCTAGATTTTCATCGAAAAATCATCTTCAGTGATGAGGCCCATTTTCACCTCGGAGGCTACGTGAATAAGCAGAATTGCCGCATTCGGGGCTCGGAAAATCCAAGAATGGTTATTGAAAAGCCTCTCCATCCTCAACGTGTCACTGTTTGGTGCGGCTTTTGGACTGGCGGTGTGATTGGACCTTACTTATTAAAAAATGAGGCTGGTACAACTGTTACGGTGAATGGATTGCTCTATCGAGCTATGATTAGTGATTTTTTATGGCCGTAATTGGACGATATTGATGTGGACGACATTTATTTTTAACAAGATGGCGCTTCGTGCCACACAAGCAACGAAACAATCGCAATTTTGCAAAAAAAGTTTCCTTAGGTAAATCCTCTTTTTAAAATATTACTCTTCTTTAAGTAAATACATATTTTAGTTTACAATTTTTGTGATGCAGAAGGTTTATTTGAAAATAATTAAAGGATGCGATAGTAAACAGCCACGAAACGTAGGCTCAAATACAGTTTTAAATTATTTTAAACGATTAGAGCAACTCAACTTCTACCTTTTCTGCGCCTACCTAATAGTTTGAATTATTAAACAACCATGTAAAAATGCATGTAGGAATAATAATAGAATAACATAATTTAATTTATTACTCACATAAGTATTGAAAAAATAGGGGGGACGTTATTATATCTAAAAATGGTGTTTAAATCCTATTATTACTTATCAGTACTGAACAATGCGAACAAAATACAACAATAATTCTTACACGAATTTACCCCAAATTTCTTTTGTGGGAACCTAATAGCGATTCAATGGAACGTCCCCAAATCAGTACTACCTATTGGTTTCAAGTGTTTTATTTGTACGTGAGAATCCCGCATGATATAACTCGTATCGAGCCTAGGAATCGGTTCCGTTTCCTTCTCTGAGGGTGTGAGCACTCCATTTAGTCGGTGTTTCGAATGTATCATTTCAGACGCGTGCGACCCCATAAACGTTTCTATGTGCCCCCATAAAAAAATCACCCCCGGCACGGCGACGATGCGTAATAAGGCCGCTCCGCCATATGGTCTTGTATGGTGGTCACAATTAATCGAGATACCATCAAATTTGCATAGAAACCACTTTCCGGTATGCTACCGTTTTTTTTTATGTATTTTTCAATTGATGCGTTTTAGATGAGTATCTTTGCATTTAATGGAATGTGTAGTGCGTAGTTTGCATATTTTCCAGGAAACAATTTATGACATGAAGTAAATTATTTCATATTTTCGAAAATTCTAGAAATTATATTCTACAATATAATAATAATAATAATAATATATTTATTGCCTATACAGGAAACGAATCCCAATTACAAGACAAATCATTAAATATACAAATTAAACAAATATTCATAATACAACAAAGTAAATATTAATACAATATAAATTACTGTGTACGATCAAGATATGAAATAATTGCAAAAAATATCACAATGTGGCGCTATACGATTAAAATTATTACAAATAATGTTTAAAGGAGATTTCAGCTAATAATTTGTTCGATGGCACACGATATTAAAAGTTGGCTTCTGTCTGCTGCTGAAAGATTTACATTTACTAACATTCAGTTCCAGTCTATTTGCTTGGCACCAAATAGAAACTTTATCTAAGTTACTTTGTAAATACTGACAATCGCTCATATTATTTACATTAGAATAAATTTTTAGATCATCTGCGTAAAGAAGATGTTCACAGTTAAAATTTTCGGATAAATAATTTATAAAAATATTAAATAACAGCGGGCCTAATATTGAGCCTTGTGGCACACCTGACGTTGGGAAGTAGGTATTAGATTTAAAGCTGTTAAGAGTCACATAGGTTTGTCGAATGCTTTAGATAAGTCTGTGTAAACATCTAGTTGTTCAGCATAATCATGTGTTTCAGCAATACTTTGTGTAAATATAAATAAATTACTCACTGTTGAGCGACCAGGTACAAAACCATGTTGTTTAACAGATATAAACGGTTTAATGTGTTTTTTTCTTTAATAAGTTAATACAGCATAATTAAGTTATTTAAAATATTATAAAACTCCTCAAGAGCTTGATCAACATCAGTAAACCCAGAAAGAGTCTTCCAATTAATACTACCTAAATGCTCATAAAGTCCTGGATAGTTGCCTCTCTTGTAATTAAATTTAATAGCATTATTATTTATTGGAGATAATTTAGTGCCTGATAATGAAAATGTAAGTGGCGGGTGATATGAATCCTCTACAACTAATGCATGTGACTCTCTTTGGACTTGACATATAACATTAGAATATATTATATCTAAAAGATTACCAGTAATGTTTTTTATTGTATTATATTGCTTAAGGCCTAAAAAATTACAAACATTAGAAGTAACACATGATTTATTAATACAGTTATTAGAACTAGAGGCAGAATTTGGGCAGTTAAAATCTTCTACAAAAATTACTTTATAATTTAGAAAATCAATTTGAGTTAATAGATCAAAGAATATCGTTAAATCATTAATAGTAACCTCAGGAGGAATATATACATGTATAATATAAATCCAGTTAGATTTAAGCTTACATTTACATATTAATATATCAATTGAAGGCACTTTAAATTTTATGTGGTCAGTAGTAATTATTTCAATTCTAAAACTATTGCGGACGACAATCAGTACTCCACCACCTTTTGATTTACCGGACAGTATAGGGTCTCGATCGGTACTGAAAACTATATAAGACTCATTGAACAGTTCATTATTCACTACACTGGAAGATAGCCAAGTTTCGGTAAGGAGTGTGATATCATAATCACCAACACTAACATTATTATAGAAAGATTCAGTTTTCGTATTTAACCCACGGACGTTTTGGTAATAAGCGTTGATGTTTCCATTGCAAATCATGACATTGTAGACTCGTTTTATTCTATCTTCAACTTCAACAAAAATAATATTTTCCGGCTAACTTTTATTACGCAGAAAATCGATCTCCTTTTTAAAAAGAGAATTTTCAGCTTTTAACTCAATAACTTGTTCAGAAAGTTATACAAATGATTCAGTACATGCGTTTACTTGCTGTTTAATTTCTTCAGAAAAGGGTACGAAGTAGTTCTTTATTTATTTATTATTTATTTATTTATTTTCCAACAGAAATACATCCAATTACAGGGAAACATATAAAATATAATACATTGAAATATTAATAATAACAAAAATACACGTTCTAACAAGTTACACTAAAGGTGTCTTTTAAATTAACAGAAAACAGTGAAAGGCTTGGACAAAATATATCAACAAAACATTGAACTTTGTGATAATTGCTCAACATGTGGTATAGTGGAGAATTCAAAAAATGCGTTGTGTTAGGTTTATCATAATAAAATGTTAATGAGTTGCGAGTGAAAAATTTTGGAGCATAAATACAGAGAAGATTTAGAAAAAGTGGATTATCAGTATGATGATGAATTAATTTATATAATGTTATTATTGATATATATCTATGTCTTTGTAACATAGAAGGCATTGAAAATTTATTTAGTAAAAATTCATAACTAATACAGTTAGGAGGATAAACTCCGTATTTAAAACGATATAAATGTTTAAGAAACTTCTTCTGAATCCTCTCTAAAGAATTGATACGAGTAAGATAATTTGGACTCCAAACTGGCGCACAGTTATTAAGTTTGCTAAGAATAAAAGAATTATACAATGTAATTACGCTGCGAATATTTTTAAATTTTTTACAATTACGAATAATAAAACCTAACATTCTCAGTGACTCCTGAACGGTACTATTTATATTTGATACAAATGTTAATCGCTGGTCGAAAAGTACGCCCAAATCGGTTATTTCGCTAACTCTCTTAACTGTAATGTTATTTATTCTATAATCAAAGAGTACAGTCATTGATAATGAGTACATGGTACTCGATATGTACATCTGACATATAAAAATAAATGTGAAGGAAAGAAATTACAAAGTGTTTTAATTTAATAGTGATAACTTCACACGACTCAAATCAAACCGTGAAAGAGTACAGGATTTGACTTACGATAAAATGACAGAATATTACATTTCTTCACATTAAGATTAAGTCCATGTTGCGAACACCAATTGTATAATTTATTCAAGTTATCTTGTAGAATATGACAATCAGCAATAGCGTGCACTGTCCTAAATAACTTAATATCGTCGGCCTACATTAAATAATCGCAATCAAGTATTTGTTAATAAAAATTGTAAACAACAAAGGCCCAAGATTAGACCCCTGGGGTACACCGCTTGAAGCAATATATGGTGCTGATTTGCATCCTTCAATTTCTACAATTTGCTGGCGATTAGACAAATATGATCTTATTACCGCAACTATATTGTCTTGAATATTATATTTATTTAAATTTTCTATAATAATATTATGGGGCATACGGTCAAATGTCTTAGATATATCGGTATACACGACAATACTTGATTACGGTTATCCAACTCGGCCGATAATTTATGAGTTATGTTATTTAAATTTGTCAAAGTACTTCGCTTCTTAACAAAAACATGTTGATTAACAGAAATTTTATGTGAAATCTTACTATAAATAGTATCCGATAAAATGCTTTCAAATATTAAAGAAAAGTTACATAATATTGAAATGGGTCTGTAATTTGTAACTTCACATCTTTTACCAGCTTTGAAGACAGGTACAACTTTAACAGATTTCTAACAATCCGGAAACATGCCACACTTTAATATGATTTTGAAAATGTTTGTTATAGGTTCACTCAATATACTTGCACAATCCTTGATAAGAAACGCAGGTATAGTCGTCCCAAAGATATTTGGCGTTTATGACCTTTTATGGTATTTAACTTTTACTAATTTTTATGAGGGACCGACCGCAAACTCTCATCCCCCGCCCCCAATAGGTGGTCCTCAGCGGATTACCCTAACGTTGTCCCAGGCCCGGTTTCGGTACTTTTTTTTAAGGGGCCGTTTTAACTGAACTGTACTGATTAAAAAAATTAACAGGTATTATTGCATTATTTTCAGTCTAGAATGAAAATAAACTATTTGGTTATGTAAGCCTTTGCAATGCATACATTTGTTTAGAGAAAATTATACAATACGGTCCTAACCAGACCGAGAATATTTATGGGTTTGGTTTTACGATATGATGGCCCTAAATTCATTAAGGCGGTCAAGTGGTAAAAGGTCATAAACGCCAAATATCTTTGGGACGACTATACCTGTTCCATTCCCATTGTGAAATTTGGTTTTATCTTCTTCATATGTTTTAACACAATACGGGTCCATAGCTACTTGCAAAGTTGTGAGCAAATGTCGATACTATATCAACTGCGTCAGATATTGTTTCTTCATTATACACCATTACTCCCGGAATATTTGTACATTTACGTTTTTTATTAACGAAAGACCAAAAACGTGATGGTTCCGAGGACACCTCATTTTCGGATCGAACAATAAAAGCGCAATAAATTATTTAACGTACATTCAATCATTTTTAGTTCATTTTACAGAAAGAAATACGTTCAAACTAGTGTGGCTTTGATAGCCTTGCTATTTTGTAACACGCAAATTACTTTTGTATTATTCAATGTCTGTCGAAGTATTAGCTAGAGAAGTAGTTGTTTCAAAAGTGGTTTGTTTTTGTAGTCTTAATAAGACTCATTTGTTGTAGATTTTACGAAATATTTTCGTGTTTTTTCTAATTATTAGTTAATTTTAAATTTTTAGACCTCTCCATAACCAGAACTTCAAATAACACGTTCATATTTGACATCTACAGAAAACCGACATTCACAGACACATTAATCCCTAATAAGTCCAGACATACATTCAAACACAAATTAGCCGCATTTGAAACTATGATTTATAGAGCTTTTTAAGATAAAGGCAATCTTGCATGAACATATTTTCTGATTTGTCTAAAGCTTTATATAATAATAATAATAATACATTCCTTTATTTGCATAAAAAACAAAGAAAATAGTAAACAAAGACCAAATAATAATGGCATTAATAAGACAGTAACTGAAATTAGTAAATATTGCTACAAAAAATGGGATGTTATAGCATCCGGTGTACATATAGTGCAAAAATGGGTTTAGAAATAGAACTCTAACTGACAAATATACATTTCAATTCACATCATCCAATTAACCACAAACTTGCAGCCTATCATATTATGTTACATAGATTAATCAATATTCCTATGTCAGCCCAGAATTTCAATAAAGAATTAAACATTATTTTAAAAATTGCAAAAATAATGGCTATCCAATCAATTTAATTAAAGATATTTAAAAAAAAACTAAGAAAACACACGATTATCGAAATTTATCCAAACGTACAATTAAAATCACATAAAAATTATATCTCATTAACTTACACAGGACAAGAAAGCCATATTGTAAGCAAAATGCTTTCAAAAATAATTTAACTCCGTCATTTAAAACATCCAAAAGTTAATCAAAAACAATAAAGACAAAACCGAACTTAAAATACAAAGTGGAATCTACATGTTAAATTGCAGTGACTGTCCCAAAATATCTGTAGGACAATCCGGTAGATCTATAATGGATAGGTTAGAAGAACATAAAAAAGATGATTAATATAAGAGAGGGAAAACAACATTTGCCACGCAGAAAATCGCAGAAAATCATCGATTTGGAGAAGAAAAAATAATACACGTTGAAATAAAAGGAAGGAAATTTAATGCCCTAGAGTTTATGGAAATTAATCATTCGTTACACTTAGTTTGATTAATTAAGTTATTGGCTTTTGCAGCAGAGACCATTGGCGATTTGTTAATTAATACTGTATCGTCTGCAAATAAAATACATGTACCATTTTGACACAAATAAGGTAGGTCATTGATATATAATAAAAACAACAATGGGCGAAGGATGGATCCTTAAGGAACACCGTGTTGTAGGTGGCCTTCATTTGAAGAGATCTGATGCAGTATAACTTGCTGTTGTCTCTTGTATAAATAATATTGAATAAAACGACAGCTTTTTGGGTGCAAATTATAAAAGTAGAGTTTTCGTACAAGAACGTCATGACTAACGCAGTCAAAGGCCTTACTGAGGTCCAGGAATGAGGCGGCTATATTCATTCCGGCTTCAAAACCTTGAATGATTTTCTCAACGAGCGCAGTAACCGCACTAGTCGTTGACTTTCCTGCACGAAAACCAAATTGCGCTAATCAAAGAAAAGAAACAGGATAAATGTTAAATGAACCAACTGAAATCTCAAATCCCCATTATTGAATTTGTTCAACTTACAACCCCCAATCGCAAATGTATAAATACAAAACTGTAATTTTATAATGTACCATTCTTCACAGTGTGGCGAAACAATTGTTACGAAAAAATAAAAGCATACTCTTTGAAAGTTTGTGTTTTAGTTAGAACACCTAACAGTGAATTTAAAATAAACTTTCAACAATTAACAGCCAATTCAATCAAATTATGAAAAAATAAGTTCACGATTTACTCTTTGTGAATTCTTAATGAGAACTTAATGATGTACTCATGTGCATGATTGTATATTAATTTCTTGGACGTTTTCTTTGATACTTGTATATATTATATAAGTATGTTTCAAAGAAATAAATGCATTATTATATATTAAATATAATATTATATTTTTCTACTCCGAGATTTAAAATACTAATAATTAAATCACAGGTTATATTTTATTCTGAAAAAAAGAACGCTGAAAAATTATAAAATCATCGAAGTAATTTTCCCAAATTTAGGAAATCAAATTCTCGAAAATTCCAATAAAAATAGACAGGAAATTGTAGAAATTCTCGAAATTTAATGAGTAACTTTTTGATAATTCTAAAACCCTTAACGATTTTTTTCTGCAATTTGGAAGAACAATTCTAAAAAAAAAGTGAAGCAACATTAGTTCGGATCAACAATTAGATGTGTGATTGTGACCATTCGCCATGACGGAGGCGATCCTTTAAAGTAACAAGCTCATTTAGACACACAAATTTATAAATAACACGACAGAAGGACTACGTGGTCAATAGCCAATTACTACTACTACTCATTCAATTTTTAAACGCTTTTCCATTTTTTTAAATATATTTTAATTGTTTACGATTGTCAATCTTTTGTAAATGTTCCACTACTTTGATTGATATTCAATTGTTTTTCATTAAAAATTTCCAATCATTTAATTTGTTATCTAAATTATTTTAACTTTTAACAATTTTAACTATTTTTACTTTAATAATTATTATTAATTGTTTATTTCAATTAAAACAATTAATAATTTTAAATTGTATTTGTTTACCAATCTCTTTGCGAAAACTGTGATTTTATCAATTGATTATTTTTTTATTTTCAATTTCAATTGTTTTGTGAATTAAAATGTAATTGTTTTAACAGCTTTGAAATGTTTTTAATTACTTTCGCATTAATTAATTGTCAATTATTTTTGTTGTATTAATTATCAAACAATTTCAATTGTTTAGCATTTTGCTTAGTTTTGACAGTTTTCTTTTTAAAATAATTTCTAACTCTTATTAAAATTGAAAAAATTTCTGTAGACATTCAATTACTTTAAGACTTTTTTCAATTTCATTTTTTTTAAATATAGTTTTCAATCCTTTTCATTTGTTAAATTCTCATGTTAATTAATGTTCAACATATTATTCATTAATAATTAGAAAAAAACACGAAAGCATTTCGTGAATCTACAACAAATGAGTTTTATTAAGACTAAAAAAACAAATCACTCTTGAAACAACTTAATGAATTTAGGTTGATGTAATTAAAATAAATTAGCAAAAGTAATTAAATAATTTAATACTCAAGTTTATAACCAACTGGTTATAATCTATTATTAGTTAATTTTCTATAACGTAAAGGACTTTATTACATTTTTATTATATTAGTCATTATCAATTAATACTTACCTGGAATGACCTTAAATTCAGCGGTTTTTAAAACATTTTTTCTATATACGCTATTATAGATTGTTGATTGTTTTTTATAAATTTATAATGCGTCATTCAATTTGGAAACGGCTACCAAACGGAGCCGCGGTGGTCATTTGAACGATGTTATCTTCCATACTTAATGGGGTCGAATACCCTTTCGAATGAAAAATAAATTTCGTTTCTACCTCACACACAACTTGTTTTATTCAATTTTAAAGCTCACGCGCCCTTATTGGCGGACCCTATACTACTATTACTTTAAACTATAATAAACCGATTGTTAAGCTAATACTGCCTTATATTCTTGATCATTACTTCTTCTAGCGTACTTTTGACCTACCACAATAAACAGTACAAATGGTCTATCGTACTCCTAACCCACCCAAATAAATTATACATTGTGGTAGATCAAGAGTACGCTATTTTAAGCGAGAAAATAGGTATTAACTTAACGCATAGTTTATTGGTGTAGGTCAAGAGTACGCTCGGTTAATATATAATTTATTATTGTATTTTTATAGTTGCTTAGTTTTCTATATTTTTATATAGAATTGATTAGTTTTAATATATTAGACTAGACTGGATTATTTTAAAAATTAAATCTTGTTAGTATTGTAAATCATTTATACTATTTTAATTATTCATTTTATCGGGTTTTTTGGTTCATATTTTATATTTACTAATTCTAAATTTTTTATTAGTGTTTTTCAATTTTACAACATTTTGTTAGTTGTTCATAATTTATTTAATGTTATGCATTATTTACTCTATTTGGCTTTTAGTGATTACTTATTTATATACTACTAGTCTGATCTTTAAGTATAATAATGCTTTGAATAAACTTATTAGTTTTAACATGTTTTGTAAACTTGCCATAGCTTTTATTTTTTTAATGTATTTAATTCTATTTGCTTTCACCAGACATTTGCATACGTTTTGTATACATGCATGTATTACTGTGTTTTATATATTTAATTTTCATTATTTTGGATACGATGTCCTTCATAAGACAGCTATGTCAATACATCAATAAACACACATTACATTACAAATGTTATGATAAAATAAATCAAAATTCACTTACTTCACTTATAATTTTAATTAGTACAAGGACATTTCGAGTACAATGGACTCGTCATCAATCGCTGGTGAACACTTTTAACTAAGAACGCAAATATAAATACAAATACAGATTAGGCATAAATTTCTAGCTGTCACAAACCAAACAGAAATTATTAGTTTAGCGGAATATTCACACTTCAAAATTTAAAAGATAACATTTCTTCTTCGATGGCACTACAACCCACTGCGGGCTCTGACCTCCTGTATTCTTTGCCTTCAACGTTCACGGTCATTACCAGCTCTTCGTTTTACTTCTGGTTATTAGATTTCTCACGTTCCATATCTTCGTTCCTTATTCCATTTGCTGGGGTCATCAATGTTATTTCCACCCGGATTCCGAGACTTGGACTGAGGTTTCTTAACATTTTGTTTTTCCAAGGTGACGTTGGTAGCATCCCCCTTATCGGAAGGCCATTTCACCCGTTTTCTTTAGCTCTGGTCTCTTCCGCTCTCCATATGGGTTGGTTTCCACATCTCTAACGATTTCAACTAGGTTACCAGGGTTCACCATCGCGGGGGTGAGAATCGGATTTGGATAGGAGACGCTGTGTTGCGATCTCTTCCTGTGCGATTGTCGTGCGATACGCATGCACTACCCAATTTGAACCCCAAAAGATAACACTATAAACACAAATTCATCTATTCAAATAAACAAACAATGATGACCATCAAAATTAAAAGAATAATAATTGAATCCTGTGCAAAGCCGATAACATCATTAGAAAAATCCTAACTCTCTCAAGCCGCATCCCCTATATGTGTGTACTACCAAAATGTTTCTGAAGTAAACAACTTACTGAGTTTTATAACAACGTATTATCAGAGAAATATGAAGGAAGGCATCCGGACGAACGGTATACTGACCGCACCGCTCCATGACGCCCTTCCTGCCAGATCTGAATACCCTATTGAAAATTGCATCAATCAGATACCACAAGGAGCGATGAAACAACTCACCTTGTTGTAGGATCTCAAAAACTCCATCGCAATGATCACCAAAAGGGCCAGATACTGTCTGCAAGAGAAAACCTACGGAAGGTCGTAGGGCTCCTAACAGGACACTGCAATTTAAGATCTCACCTGAACTAGAATCTAGTCCCATGAAGAAAAAGAGGACTTCGATAAGGGGATTTGGCGTGATGCTAACAACGTCACCTTGGAAAATCTGCAGAGGGTGTGAAGAGGAAGAGGAAACCGCGGAGCATGTTCTTCTAGACTGCCCGGTATTATCCAACCTACGTGAATCTACAATAGGAGAGAGATGTCTAAAGTCATCAGACATCCTAAGAGTCCCTCTTGCTGCTTTTCTGGCGTGTGCGAATGTCTTGGGTTGGCTTGACCGTAGCAAGGAATGAAGACTCAGATGGGAAAACGCACAAAGGGCTCACTGAAGCGGAACACTCTACCATCATATCGAATCAAACCAAAACCAGAACCAGAACCAGGGGAACATGATTTATTTCTATTAACTGAAACATGTTGGTGAATTATTTCCCAATATTTACGACGTGCATTCTAAATACTTTTTGAAGGAACTAAAAATAACTAAAGACAATGGAAATTATATCCGTAGAAATGAAAATAAATACAACACCTACAATATTCATTTATGTTTACATAAAATCAGCGACAAATGCTCCTGATTTCACAAGTTTTGCCAAATTAAAGGTTATACCTAGCAACACTCTTATTGTTGGTGATTTCAACATACTGGATATTCTGCTGGAATACAGTAGGGATTTTTACATGCACTTAATGCTTTTTTTGGCCGTAACGGCTAAAACCTACAAAATAATGTACTAAACAATAATAGAAAATGTTTAATTTTGGAGGCGTTCACTTGCAGCAACATTTATTATTTATCATTTACAGTACTATTATCTTTAATAATGAGAGAAATCAGCATTCTTTGTTTATAGAGGGCATTCACCACTTCAACACTATCTTCAATCTTCAATTTGAATTTTCTAAACCAGTAAAAAAACTGGAGATATTTAGAAAATTTAATTTTCCTGCCTATACAATTATATCGCGTCTTTAGAGTCTTGGAGGTGTATAAGTCAAAATATAAAAAAATACGATGATTCTGTAACCTTTCGAAATCTGTTATCCATGTGACTCTGTGAGGAAAAGCGAAAATAAAGAATTTATTCATTTATATACGTCAACTGTACATCAACTGTACGCAGATTCCAAGCAATTTAACGTTCAGTAATACTCATCTATCTGCATCTGAAGAAATTATTAATAGCTTTGCAGATTCCATTAAGGTGTCATAAGGAGATTCGTCTACTTATACTATATCTACTCCATATCAACCTCAACCTGGAGGGCTACGTATATTCATTCATGCATGTATTACTTCATCGCAAATCAGATATCACTTGGGCAAGTTGTAACCAAAACTAACAACAGGACTAGATAAGATTCCAGCATTAAATATAAGAGACTATGCATAATACCATCGTGAACCGTTAACATTTATTTTCCAACTTAATCTTTATACTAGTAAATTACCAAATTTATGGAAACAAGTACGAATGTGTCCAGTTTTTAAATATAAGAATTATTAAACTTTTCGAACAATTTTAAATTAAAACTATTTTAGGTGAACATTAATAAAAATATATAAGTCCTTTACGTTGTAGAAAATTCACTAATAATTAGAAAAAACACGAAAATATTTTCGTAAAATCTACAACAAATGAGTCTTATTAAGACTACAAGAACAAATCACTTTTGAAACAACTACTTCTCTAGCTAATGCCTCGACAGACATGTCGTTCGTGTTTTTTTCTAATTATTAGGTGAACATATTTATCACTATTAGTTCAAAACTATCTAATTACCAACAAGGCTTTTTCAGGAGATGATCTACGTGTACTAATGTTGTAATTTAGCAATGAGTGAGAATAAGCTAGTCGATATTGTCTATACAGACCTTACTAAGGTCTTTGACCATTTTGAGCACAGCTTGTTAATTGATTGTTTATATAAATTAGGAATTAGTCAAAATGTAATGTAATTATTTGAGTGATCAACAAGTTGTTGAAATTAACAATGTCTATTCTAAGCACTCTTAAGCTGTTTTCAAGGATCTTTCCTGTTCTTTTAATTATTTTTTGGTGATGTATAAGTGGGATTTACCAAGGATCTAACATAGATACATTGCTCACTTTTATTATTTTTTGTTAGTGTTTAACTTTCCATCTTGAGTCAAATATTGTATTAGAGGATTACACTATCAATATTATTAAAGTCTTTGAAACGAATGCTGCTACTACACTTGTGCCCAAAAACAAATTAATTGTTTACTATACTTGCAGGCAAGGTAGGAAAGGAAGAGGTGTAAGACTTCACAGAAGAGGATGTGGAGAGAGCTGTTCGGGCTTTTTAAGCGACGAATCCCAATGGCGGAGATTTGAAAGGAAATAAGAACTGAGTGGAATAAAATGTTCAGGGAGATTTTAAACCGGATATGGATTTGGATGCTAATGTGTGCGGATGACATGGTAATAATGGCGAGGGAGTGAGAAAGTATGAAAGAAATGTTAGCGAGAGTGGAGAAATACATGAACAGGAGAGATTTGAGGGTAAATGTTGGAAAAACAAAGTGGATGAGGTTTAGAAATAAAGGAAAAAAAGAAATTATAAAAGAGCTAGAATGGATGGAAGAGGTGATCGAGTGAAAATGTTCAAGTATCTGGGGTTTATGTTTAATATTCGGGAGATTATGGAAAGCGTATTAAGAGGGTGAAGAGGAAGGCAAGTAATGGTGAGAGAAAAATGGGGTAGATGGATGGATGAGAGTGTGAGAGTGGCTTGAGATGTGAGCGTGAGACCGATCATAATTCATAGTGAAGGTATGTAGAATTAGGAGGTATGAAAAGTTGTAGAGAAAGCAGTGGTGATTCCTGAAGAAGATATTGGGGGTGAAGAAAACGCCGCCTAAACATACTGCTTCAGAAAACAAATAGGCAGAGCATATGAAGTGAAACGATAAGAAAAGTGGCAGGGTATGAGATTAAACTGTGGGTTTCGGCGAGGGAAGGTTGTTGAAGGAGGTAAGGAAGGGAAGTGTGGACACAGGAATGGATATATGAAGAGCGGAAATGAGGATAATGTATGAGAGAGTAGGTTTGTCAGAGGGGATCGTAAAGGAGTGGCTAGAACAAAGGGGTGAATATGGCGAAATGGGTGCCTGAGAAGGCGAAGGTAGTGAAGAGGCAACAGATATAAGGATGTATGGAGAAAAGTGAGTGTAATGAAGGCTATAGGGAGTGACAGGTAAGTGGGAGGAGACCAAGGTACCTCGAGGAAAACCGTTTCAGAAGGTAGGAGAGGGTTAATTTGGTTAAATCAAGATTCGGGATGAAGGAGTGATGAAGAAAGAAATGGATGGAGGAGGAATACGGAGAATGCGTGCTGTGTGAGGACGGGAAAGATAAGTAGAGTCATCTGGTAGAGGAATGCAAGGGAGTAGAGAAGACTAGGCCAGGATAAAAATTCCTACTATCATGGTTTAAATTTAAACTAAGTCCAACCAACACTCATAGTTGTTAAACTCTTTCTTTCTTTGGCCTTTACATCCCTCATAGGAATTTTGCCTCTAAAACTATTCTCTTCCGTCCCTTTCACCTATATTATTCATACTTACTTTTTTTACTAGATGGGATAGTTGGACCCACGCCCAAACCCCATTTCGGAGGTTTATTTCTCTCGCTCTCGTTAGCCCTGACCTCATCCTCGAGTTGTTACCGCACATTAGACGAGGTTGCTCAGGTTACCGGGGTTCAATACCTCATATGAGGTTTCCAGAAGGTGATAGTCGACATTGGGGAGGATCATAATTTTTATGTCAGCTGTTGCAAGTCATCCTATAAAATTATATGTTTATCATTAAGCATAATTAAACAATTTAATTCAAAATTCCGAACTCTTTCCTATTTGATGTGAAAGGAAATTTAATTTTGTCAGGCGTACAAAAGGAGTATTAAATGCACTTGATAATGGTTTTCAATATGAAGTATTAGATACTAACTTCTTTAAGTAATATTGTTCCACTTATTAGTGTTTTAAAATATAAATTCAATATTAATTCAATCCATTTGTACTATTTGTGTAATTTACATTCCAACTGACATAACATCAGGTGACTTGGAATTAGTCTTCAGTTCGTTTCAATTCGATTTCAACATTCCAAATTTCATTAATCCTGATATTTCAAGTCCCAAATTCATCTCATTTCGATGTTTTTGCAATATACTTGGTCTTACTCAATATAACACATGTCTGAATAGTAACAGCAAACTTCTTGATCTCGTCCTATCAAATTTAAAGTATCCACTTTCTATCATGGGTGTTTGCATCATCCCTCATTAACAATTACCACGAAGCTGTATAAACCATTGGATAGTCACTCATTTCCTTTAAACACTAATATTCGTTACAACTTAAAAAGAGTTTTGAGACTCTATATAAAGATTTATGTGACACCAACTGGTCACATTTAATAATTACGTTCAACTTTACGAGATATTTGATAAATCAATTCCTGTATCTCAAACTAGATCAAAATTTCCCCCATCCTTTACTCCTGAAATAAAATGGAATGTTAAAAATAAAGAATTTTATAGAAAAAAAGGCTATCGAGTAGATATCCATTATAATGATAAATATAAAACTCTCAGATCACTTACTAAACAGCAAATTAACGACGCATGTAATCTATATCTCAGAGAAGTTGAAGATCAAATCTAACTTCGCCAGTATATGGAAATATGCGTATATGAAGCAAAGGACGACATAAATTCCAAGCAGGCTTACTGATGAAAGTCAAAAGTATTTTACGTTTAGTAATGTCGTTAACGGATTAGTGTCACTATTTTCTAAAAGTTACAAACCCTCTAAAAAACAAAATGCCAAGTTTCTTTTGAAGTTAATCCATAATATGGTTGACGCTCCATTTTTATTGTCAAGAAAATACTTCGAAGTGCGTAGATTAAATTCTAGTCATAGCAATACATTTTATATTCTAGGGATGATGTGTATATTGTTTAATTTTGTTTCTACGTGTTATTTTCTTGTAAATGGTGTTACCTATTGGGCAATAAGGAATATTATTATTGTTATTATTTAAATACACAAAATCAAATTAAATGCAGCACATTCCACGCAATTTGTACAAGTTAATTAATATTCCCCTTAATAATATAGGTTATATAAAAATTTAAACATAATAAGCACCAAAAAACAAATAATTAAACATATAATTAATAAGATAAATGCTTTTTAGTGTGAAACAAACCAAGTGAATTTTAATTATAAACATTTTTATTAACACATTAAGTATTCTTTATGAATATACTCAAACAAAAATATATTTTATACAACATATCCACAAAATCTTTTAAAATTATTGTTAGAATAGTAAATAAAGTAAGAGTTATTATTAAATCACAGAATGATGTTAACATAATTAATAAAATATTATTTACGACATTAATCAAATGAATGCAGTATACATTAATACATTTCCACTACTTTGAAACATTTAATTCATAAATTATGTTGAATTTTAGTAAAAAACTACAGTTTGCTTATTAAATATCATAACTATCATGGTTAGTTTAAACTCTAAATTGCTTATACTACTTTTGATCATAGTGTGCGAAGACGATCCTTGAAACACAAAAATTAATTCGTGGTCATGGACAAAGATACACACCAAAATACAATAATTGTACAGGTTTCTATATCCTTCTAATTAGTACTAGTCCTAACACACTACATTACTAACACTCCCACTGAATATAACCATAAGGCCAAATGGGACGGGTGAGGTTTAAAGCACCATGCTTACACAATTATATACATATAAATAAAATTATTGTCATCAAGTTAATTTGCAATTTGTATATGACTACTTCTAAAAAATTGGTCACTACTTGCTAGGATATTTTTGTCAGTCATAAATACTATATATAATTTGGAAACAGTAACAGAAAAAAAACATAAGCTTATCAGTAATAGTAGTTCTGTTACATTATAGTCCATTTGTGTCAACATTCTATATAAATCTTAAATTTCACAAATGTGAAGAGATTTTATTAGAATTATGAAAAAGAAAAACTTAAAAATTAAAAGAAATGCATTTTTGTATAAATCAATCTTTTAAAATGAATTCCTATTGTAAAAAATATTTAGTTTAGATTTAAAATTAATTGCCTTTAAAACCGTGATATTTTATTTAATATTGACATTAGTAAAATAGTAAAATATCACTTTTTAAAGATAAAATACTCTTAAAGAGTAATACTATAAATATTTTAATTAGCAAATGATTATTTAAGTTTTTTCAGTCATTCATATTGCAGGTTTCAATGCTCTTGGCATCAATAGGTTTGGATTTTGTGTGTAAATATAGTTACTTAAATGTAATTATATCTCAGTTATTTAGTTTTCACGACCATCATCATTAATATATCATTTAACAGTTTAAAACACATGTCAAAACATTATATATGTAAATATTTGTGTTAAAATTATTTACTTATTCACAATTAACGCAATTAAATCATAATGGTTTACTACATATGTAATTACAACCTTTGAAAATATAATTAACTGAATTACTGACTTAAATGAACGAAGCCAATGTTTTATGAAATTTAAAAAAAAGTAATAACAAAATAACATTCTTATGTTTCAAATTTGTACTTAATATTTTATCATTTAATTTTACATTATCACAAATTGAATTTCTATTGTTAAAGTAGAAATATACTTAGTAATTAATCAACATACATGGTAATCCAAAGTATAGGCACCAAAGAAAACACTATTTGAATCTATTGACAAAAACATTGAATAAAATTATAATTGGTCTTATGTTGATTCATAAAATATATATACTTAGAATTCTAAAATATCTTAAAATTCTTAAATTATATAGAGCAAATAAACAATTTAATATTAGATAACAATTAATAGGCCTGTTTTATTACTTCAAAACTAGTTTTATGGCCCAATAAAATTGAATATTGTATGATACAAACATATTCAAATCAAAATTTGAAAAATAATATGCTTTATAATTTCAAGAAACTTATTTGATATTAAATATGAAACTAATAGTCTTTTAAAGATAATAATAAATACTATTTCAAATTAAAATAATTATTAATTTTTAGTCAATTAAAATGTTTAAAATTTAGGTGCTTAAACCTGTACAGAATAATCCATGTTTTGTATATAATAATGGGTACAGTTGGTATTAAACTAATTACAGTTATAAAATAAATTAATTGAATCTGAATATAATCAATACTTGCACGAAGAACGAATAATTTACAAATTAACATAACAACCTTAGAATAAATTCACACCTTTGCCACATAGAATAAGGCTAGAATTTTATGGCCAATATATTTATTTACTTTGCCCTCATCATTCTGAATAGTTTAATGTATTAAATTAACAACCTATTTTTTTTTTTAATAAACTAACCCTTTTTAATATATTTTTAACAAAATTCTGGTTCAATATTATTACCCGATTTTAGTGTGATCAACTTTTGAAGGGCATATATAAAAAGCAGGCGTTACTTGCGAACCGCATGGACATTTACAACCCGCACTCCAATCAAAGGATCCAACCTTACTGTGACATTTAGGGCAGCACAATTTACCCTCGAGGAGCTGATCGACACCCTCCATCCACACCAACGGCTCCAGAAAGTACATCTTATTGCAAACCAAATTTTCGGTTGTTGCATCACAATGGGTAATTAAGTTACATTCTCGTGCCAACCATCTGCGGCACTTCTTGCATCTAAACCCAGCACCTTCATTTGTTTCCTTCTTCATGAAGTCCTTGCAATTATGTGGGAGGACTTTATGCCTCTTAATTTTCTCTGAAGCGATCGTTAGGAGCATTACTTTATACTTCATATCGTCCTCATTGAATGTATATTTCATCTTGTAATATAATTGTAGCTGCTTAACAAAACCTTGATTAGGGAATACTTGAGGGCGTTTCTGTTTAACTTTCTTGAATGCTTCAAAGTACGTTAAACGATACTTTTTCATTACATACGCTATGATTACAGAAGCACTCCTCGATACACCAAAGTAACAGTGCACATAAACATTTCCTTCCTTCATTCCCTCCGTTATAAAATCATATGTCTCATCGAAATACTTTAGCAGGTTCTCTGAAGGTTGATCCAGTAATTGTATATACTTCTTTGTAATATGTTTTACATCTTGAATGTGTTGGGGCAGTGGATGCTTATCTATAGTTATTATGTGCGTTATTTTATAGGAGTTTAAAGTATGTAAATCTCTAGCCGCTGATAAATTTCCCAAGTAGAGTTTGGGCTCAATTAAGTTTAAACTTATGGGCCCCCCGTTGTAATATGTGTACAGAACATCTCCATGGGGTTGGTTCATGGCGGTGGATTATTATTAATCGTATGTGAATACAAACATTACAAACACTGGTTTATTGGAAATTTATAAATAAGGAGAGACCCACGAGATAAGGTAAAATAATCATAGATTGATAAAGGATAGATAGTATAGTAGATATATTTTATCTTTTATACAATCATATATTTTTACATATAATTGTAAGTGTTCATAGTTCAAGTTATGTGTTTGTGTTTTATATGTTTCAATAATGTATATTAGATAGCAACATTGCTAAATAAAGATTATTATTATTATTATAAGATTCAGAAGTTATGAGTTGCGTTTTTCTACATTGGCGACATTTTTGTAATGTATTGAAGCAGGAATTTCAAAATATCCTTCAAAACATTGAAAAATAATGATGATAATAAAGCTGTTAATAAAATTAATTTATATGTGTGTGGAGAATTTATCGTTATCTCGCACCTTTTTTTTAAATTACATTATCTAATTGAAATAACAATTAATATACATGTATATATCAACTGAAATTTTAAAAATTGTTTTGTTATACAATTAAAGTGTTTAAGCTTGAGTTTTCATAAAATAATAATTTGCTTACATATTCATAAAAGATTTATAAACATACTTTTCTTAGGAAAGAAACAATATCATGTTTAATTTAATTAAAATGTGTATATCATATATAAGTATTTAGATACTTATTTATATAAATACATAATTTCATACAAGTTTTAATTTCATTAAATGAACTGAATCATCAATATTCATAGTTTCATATACAAAATTATTTAACATATATTTTTTTTCTTTCTCATTCCAGCAGGACATTTCATCTCTATGAAATCAATGGATTTATCGAGTACCAACCAGATAAACTGAAATCAATGTAAACACAATCCAAAGTGTTCAATATAGATTTTATAAAACTATTTACATTAAAGTCGATTAATATGAATAAGAAAAGCAGTGAAGACTTAAATTCCTTCTATGACGATAATCCCATTAGTATAGATGAAATTGACGATAACCTTTACCTCGGGAACCTAACAGCGGCCACAGATATAAACACATTAACGAAATATAAGATTACACATATATTAACCATCGATACATGCCCCTTACCCAGGAATATAACCGAATTAAAACAAATAACTACGAAATTCATACAACTTTCCGATTTACCAAAGGAAAACCTACTGAGCCATTTTGATGACACGTTCGAATTCATTAGCAATAGTATTTCAAAAGGAGGAATTATTGTACACTGTTATTTTGGAGTATCACGTAGTGCCACTGTAATCATAGCTTATCTAATGAGAAAATATGAATTAACGTATTCAGAGGCATTTAAAATGGCCAAAGAAAAACGTTCATTAGTATACCCCAACCCAGGTTTTGTTATGCAATTAAGATTATATTACGAGATGAGATATGTAATCGATAAGAATAATATGAAGTATAAGATATTCCGGCTAGGAATGGCCGCCGATAAGGTAAAGAAAGCAAAGATTTTACCACAGGACTACTTTGATTTAGTGAAGCCCGACCCAGGCGTTACACAAACTCAACCCGAACCCAACGTCTACAGATGCAAGAAATGTCGTCGAGCTCTTGCAAACGAAAGCAATCTAATAATACACCAAGATCTTACTGCGGAGAATGAGATTTGCACAAAGACCTATTTTATCGAACCGTTATCATGGATGGCTGGAGTAACTCAATCGACCCAAGGTAAATTACTTTGCCCAAAATGTAATAAAAAAGTAGGATCTTTCAGCTGGATTATGGGATGTCAATGTCCATGTGGTTCCCAAGTCGCACCGGCCTTTTACTTGTGCCCTTCCAAAGTAGACTGGACGAATGTTGTAAAAAATGTCGAGTGCACTATATAATGTCTGATAAGATGCAATCAAACGCTGTGGCAGCTTCAAATTAGATAATATTTAACTTCGTATGCATTGATCTAGTCAAAGAATTATGCAGACAAATAATTAATATTAAGAAAGAATGTTAATCGAGCTTCCAATGATGATAACTTGGATTATTAAAATTATTTCAATGACTGTTTGCATCATTAATATAAATAAGATAAACACGTCTAATCTATTGCTATTAATTAATATCTTAACAAATTAGTTTATTTCAAAACCTTTACTTCAAAAATAATTTTTGATGCAGGTATATTTTACCCATAGTATTTATACTTTGATAAATGAAGTCATGATTGGAATTAAAATAATTAGTTAACATACTTTACCATTTAATTTAAAAAATGTCAAATCAATTAACAATATATTTACTCATTTCCTTCCTTTATTAAAAATTGTTATTAATTCAACAGATCATAAATTGAATTAAATGACTGGCCAAATATGATGCAAACAGTCAATTTTAGAATAATGGATTACATTTGTTAAACAATATTTTGTCTGTATTCAAAATTGTTATTTTTTATACAAAAAAAATGTATTTATATTTCACTTGTTTATTAATCAGTATTGCATTACCTTTCTATTACGTTTTTGTTGAAATTAATGCAAAACTGATTTTCACTGCATCTTTTAAGAAAATGGACAATATTTCTCATTTAATAAAAATTTATTTCAATACCAATCTTAACTCCTTGTATACTGATGGACCATGAAAATAAAATTAATTATTTTATTATAATACTAGAAAATTCCTTTTGACATTTTAGAATTTCAAATGTAATAAGTTTTTATTTATTATTAATCCACATAATAATAAACTGTTTTAAAACTTATTTGTACGTTAATGATGCAGTAAAAAAAATAATCAAAGATATTTAATAGAAATGTTAGATATATTTTTATATATTACAAACTGTTAGTTGTTAATTTTTGTATTAATATCTAAACCTTTTAAAAGTACAAACAACACTTAATTTAACAAATCGGGCTTTCAAACCTACTTATATCCCTCCACAAGTTGTGCTTAACTAAAACGACCCATTGTGTTGAAATGTTCAAATATAACTTATAATGTTTTATACTTCATATACCCTTCTATATGTATACTCGCTATTTATAAAGTAACAATTGTAGATTGTGCACCTTAATGAACGTCTTGGAGGTTTTAAAGATGGCATATTCTTGCTAGTTGGGCCATGTTTGTTGAGGATAACTATACACGTTTTAAATGCAGCATATATACTGAAATTTGCTAGGTTTGGTATACATGTTTGTAAGATGTTTTTACTTAAATTTTCTCAGATGTTCAAGCAGTATTAATGGAAAGTGTTACTTGAGATTTTTATGACGAGTGTAAGGTCATTTATGTTGCCGTTTATTGTGATTAAAGTAATAATTTATATGTGATACTTTACCAAAGGAAATAAATATATTATAAAGTAAAAAACTGTTTTTTTTTTAAATTTACATCCAAATAATATTATTTGTATATCTGTCTACAAAAAGAAGTATTATTTGGTTTTAACTAATGATGTTTTGTTAAATTAAAATTCAGAGAATAGATAAGTAATTGTATAAAGTTTAGAAATACTAGAGATAACATTTTTTTTACCTGGCAAATGCATCTTTTAGTGTAGTAATTTCAGCCTCTTCTTTATCACATCAAAAGGGAAATGCAGTTACAACCTAATTTAATCTGTGAAGCAGTATGGCAGAAATCCCTGGCTAAAATAAGTACCCTTTTTATTTATGTATCAGAATACAAAAAAAATTTGCGACCACAATTTTATTTTTACAAACCTACAACTACACCAATATACTAAAACTTATCGACTAAATGTAGGATATGTTGTTGTTCCTGGTCCCTCCAGTCCTTATCACCTTCTTCACCCAAATTTCCGGCATATTCTCGCATCACGTGCCTGATTGTTTTCAACGATGAACCTCGAAGGTTCAGTACTTGTATAACACGTTGTTTAATCGTTTGGGGCCCTGCATTGCAAACTTCGACTATGATGTAGTCTACTAACTGCAAGGTAAATAACCCTCCCTCGAGTCTTTTCATGTACGACACGTCTTCTTCTTCATTTTCATCTAGGATATCATCTATCGCTTCGACTTTTTCTAGGTACTTGAAGTGAAGTTCCATTAACCGATCTACTTTTTCATGATCGTTTTCGGTAAATTTACTAACTAATCTGTAAGAAAATATATTAGTTAAATAAATAAAAAAACAATTTTTTTAATAGTATCTAATTGTTAATGAACTAAAATCAAAGTAGCACATCTTTTTTGAAAACAAATGTTTTTTACATGAAGGATTTGCTTGCCTTTACAACTTACTTACAACTCATTTAATTAAGTGTAAATTTAATATTGATTTACATTTGCAGTATTTAATTAAACTTAAAATAGACCAGAAAGACCGTGGGTCTGTAGCCCTAATGGATTAACACCACATTGCTTATGTGTGAATATTTTAAATATAATTAATTTAAAAATTACAATAATCCTAACTTACCTTTGTCTTTGTGAGCCCCTGCAATTCCTTAACATTGAAGCTATAATTGAAGATACATGTTCCTCGTGTTCTTCAGATGATAAAACTCTTTTTCTATTTTTACGCGGCGTTTTCATAAACAACGGAAAAATTGTCCTCAGCCCTAAGATGTCTACAAACTTATTGCAGTTATCTTTACCATGAGGCCCAGACATTGCGTAGTCCAATACTTTTAACGATCCGTTTCTTGAAGTTTTTTTCTCTCTTAACATTAGATTCATCAATTGAAGACCTAAAATAATAATAATTATTATTACAACAATAAATTAAAATTTGTAAAAGATTTAACCAATTGGCCTCTACAAATGTTGAAAAATTTTAATATCGATAATAATCAAATCAATGTGGAAATAATTTGAATTTTAAAAATGAATTATTGCTTTTACTTTGTTTGTATAACACTATTTATAGTGTTATACAAACAAAGTTACAAAGTGTTTTTTATTTATACTCAAACATGTATAACGAAGTAGAAGCCGCAAAAATTAATAATATTGCTTTTACGGCACTTTTAAAAAATATTGCATTTAAATAAACTAATAAAATTGAGACATGTTATATTTATTGTTCCTTATAATAATAAATTTGACTTACCTTCTCCCTTTAAGAATTTATCTCTATTTGGAACGGCCATCAAAGCACTGCACAAACAATTAAACAAATTCTCCATCAATTCGTGTTCTTCTGCATTTGCAGGATCGTGCCTTTTATAAAAAGCCAGTTGCTGAAGTAGCACGTCGATACCATCTAGTTCACCCAGAGAGAGCCTGTTTGCGTTGTTGTCCTGCAGCAAAATTGATAGCATTTCACTGGCGTATAATTTGTTGGCGTCGAATGGAGCCTTAACTTTCAGCCTTCTGAGCAGCCATTGCAGGAAACCCTGTTTCACCGCTTCGTTGCAAATTTCTGGCCGTAGTTCAGTCAAGTTCTCTATAATTCCTAAGCTGTTGTGAACACCGTCGCCTTCTTCCTTCACCGTTTCATCCAATCGGTCTAAGTTTTGTACGAGAAGGGCTATTATTTGGTGTTCTAATAGAGCTTCAACTAAAGCCTCAGCTCCATCCTCTGACTCATTCAGAATGTCCACATCTGTTAGTTCTTGCAATAACTCTATTGTTGCTACCTAAACAAAATACATTTTAAGTGAGGTTTAATTTCTTTAATCATTAAATAATAAGATAATACATATATACAGTGTTTACAATAAATTATAAACGTAACTTATTATTAGTTACCGATTGTGAAAATTCCTAGATTCTATGAACCATTATAAACAATTATCCATGTAAATTGTCTTTTCGGTGATTTGTTTGATTAGTTTGAGCATTTTGAAATTAATCTTTTTTGTTTGACATAAGAATATTACACAATTTTGGGTAATTAGCTTTTACTAAAATATCAAAGTAATTTATTTAAATGCTTTAATTTGTTAGGATGCATTAAAAAAAATGTTAATAATTTTTGTTTTAATTAAGAATATTATATTAAACAAACTCATTTGTTTCTACGTTTAGAAACAAAAAAGATCATTTTTTTTAATCTCAATTTTAAAATGAATCTGTGCTTATTTTTATCACTATTTAAGAGTTGAATCAAAATCTTCTTTCATAAAGAATTGAATTGGCATAAGTACTTACAGCAATATCAGAATTATCATGCGATAATAGCTCAAGTAAGCTCGGAATGACGTTTAATTTCACTAAAAGGGGATAGAAATCAGGTGCTGTGGCCAGCACTCTCATCTCCTGCAAAATTTCGTGCAGCTCCACTTCGCTTTCCATGAACTTTTCTGGTGCATCTGGGAACTTGATCCTCATTTCGCGATTCTTCAAACATCGCTTTTCAAAATTCAACACTATTTTTTTAATAGCGGCCTCATCTAGTACTTCTCCCTATAATATAAATAATTATTGTACTCTATTACAAAAAATAACAGATATATTTAAAGGTTAAATTAACTAACTTATAGTTGATCAATTAAATAACTTATATAATGCATACACCAAAATGTCTTGACATATAGAGTTGTCCGTCATTGCAAAACGGTGCATGATACAATAGGTTGATAAAATATGTAGTGATATATCTACCTCGGTCTGTTCAGTCTCGACGAATTTCAATATTTCTGCTCGTTCCTCTTCAGTAATCTGATCAATAGTATTTATGGAAGGAGTTGGAGAAGATGCTCTAGCCATTTTGCTGGCTTTCGCTCTGGCCAACCTTCGCATTTTCTTTTGTTTCTCCGTATCATCCTCTTGATCATCATCTCCATCAGTGGGTCGCTTAACAGCTTGTGATGGCTAAAATTAAATATAAATAAGCTACAAATTCTATAACTACTTGTAGATCCTACTTTATAATTTAATAACTCCCCAACATCCATTTCTATACTTTTTGAATAATACTTTGTTTATATGATAAAGTGTGGTTATGTTTGGGCCGCTGTCAAAAAGTATGTTGATATATCGAATAACCTTTAATAGAAATTAAAACACGTATTGTATTAAAATATATATTATTTTAAATAATAATAAATAAATAATTTGATTTTTATATATGTATACGTAAGTTATTGTAATAATTTAAATCAAAATATGATCACACAAAATAATATTGGTATTACTGTGAATGCAGTTGTACCAATAATTTAATTTTT
The DNA here is from genome assembly GCA_963969525.1 of Ontholestes murinus. Classification (NCBI taxonomy): domain Eukaryota; kingdom Metazoa; phylum Arthropoda; class Insecta; order Coleoptera; family Staphylinidae; genus Ontholestes; species Ontholestes murinus. The sequence goes on along the minus strand of OZ018393.1, from coordinate 51,261,677 downwards.
ACTCTTTGAATTTAGTAAATTCAATTTACTATACATTTCCAATAATTTAGTGAGTGTTTAATTAATTAATTCTTAAATATACTGTTTTATGTATAGAGAAAACTGATTGTAACATAAGGTAATATTTTAATGTCTTTTTATAGTAGAAGAATTATAACTTTTCTATAATATTTCTAATCTAATTAATTAAATTGTAATATTCAATACTCATATCAATCAGAAGTATTTCATATTGTGCTTAATCCTCTTTTAACGGAACCTTACCAAAGCAATAGAACAAATCAGTTCATCATTTCCATTTCATTAATAATCCCAGTTGTTAAAATAGTATTATTTCCAGTGGTAACTTCTATTTAACTCCAGAATGTATGCTTGAATTTTCATGAGACCTTCTGTAAAACAGACTAACCAAATAAAATTAATTTCCAAGCAGTTCTTATATGAACACTTCAGTTCGAGGTTATCGTAGGAAAAATGACATCACAGTCACATCAGTGCACAAAAATTAGAAACATAAAAGTATTCTGTCCACAATTGAATTGAAATTAATTTATGTATGTAAACATATGGTAAATAAATCTTTGTTATACACAAACATATAGAGGTCGTAAATAAGGATTAAATTAATTGTACTAAAAGTGAATTTACAGAAAGCCAACCAAAAAATTGAACTAATCTCAATCAAGAAGATAATTTGTATTAAATTAATAGTGTTGTTAAGTCAGATTTGATTGCAATAAATACAAAATTGAATTATACAAGATAATTTAGTTGTAATTAATGATTAAAATTATTTTGACTTAAATCTGTATCTCTACTAGAAAAATGTCAAAACTGCTTCATGCGGTAATATATAACAATCCTGTCTGTTAAATGCTGATAAGTTCTATCAGCATGCATGCATAACATCAATAAGTTAATCAAACATTTGATCAAAATTAGAAAAATTTGCTTTATGTTAAGAAGAGAATGAATAAAAAAACTGAATTATCAAACAGGAACTAATAATTCATCATTATTAAACACGTTTACTATTTATAATTTTTTGGGTTTCACCAACATCTGCCACCATAATGTAGTTTAAATAAAATACAAATCTCTGTTAAAAATAATATTTATTACCAATCATTTACATTTAAATCTTCAATAACATCATCACCATTAACATCCATATCCATATTAACAACACCGCCCACCGCCTTTTTATTAACATTCTTCCCACCTCGTTTGCCCCGTTTCTTCTTTTTCTGCTCTCCCTCAATCTCGTCTTCACTATCGCTGGGGAACAATACTACTTCACCACTAGTACTCTTGCTTGCATCCTTTTTGACCTTCTTCAATGTCGGCAGATTATATTCTCCCAATTCCTCGTTGTTCGTGACCTCTCTTTTCTTCTTAATCATGCTCATCTTATTCCAACTATCAAAGAACGTACTAAGCGGCGTGCCCTTATTTTTAATTGTGGTTTCCCATGCTGAGATTTGTTTAAAGTCTGTAAGCATGAATGATGATTTTTTCCTTTCCTGCTCAATGAAGTTCGAGCTCTGACCAATTTTCTCACATAACTGGTTCAATTTCCGCTGATAGTTGGCCACGTTGCATTTTTTTGTGAATGCTTTAATCTAAATAAGTAAAAATAATTAATTGTAATTTTTTTTTAATTATCACATAATTAGTGAAGTTTTTTAAACACTTACCTGTAATTTACAAAACAGAGCTAAGTCAGGAAAAGCTATTGATTGTGATTGTGAAGAAAGGTATTCTAATAGTTGACTGTAAACTGTATCAATAGTGGTATCTTTAAATCCATTTTCCATCATCTGAGATTTAGAGAGTCGCAGCAAACAAATAAATTTCATCGGTTTCATCGATACCTTTTGGTGTTTCTTATTGAAATCGTAACTAGTCAGTACCTAAAATAATAAGAATATAGAAAAACCAATGTTTACTTAAAGTGTTAATCTTACCTCTAAAATAAAAGGTAAAATGGGGACAAACACTCCAGTGTCCCTAGATAAATCCATCAGCATCTGCACAACGTGAAACCGTAATGGGAAATACTGTGCTGTCGGAATAAGCTTAATAGTGCCCAAACAAATTTGTACATATGGATACACTAAAGGCTGGAGCTGTGGTTTGTTGTAAGTCACTGCCAGTAAATTTCCCCATAATTTCAAACTGTTAATAAATTGCCAATTGTAAACAGCCTGTGCGTTCTCCTTTTTGTTAACAGTTATAGCATTTCGTAAATTTATTGCCAACTGCCTTATGAACAGAAAAACTTGTTCGTAAGATACGTTCAAGTCAAGAGAGTACATTTCAACAAGCGAACGTCGCATGAAATTAATACCCGGAAGAGTATTTACGCTCACAAACTTGGAATTTTTCACGTAGGTCATGTACATCATCCGTAGTACAGACTCAAGCAAGCTCTGTTGTTGGTTATGAGTTATCCTCAAAATACAGAGGAATGCAATTACCCTCACTGATTCGTCGGCTGATCCCCAGATATGAACCAGTTTCTTCAGCAAAGACTTAGTTGTATTTTGATATGAAACTAACAAACTCGACATATAGTGCAAATGTTTTAGTATCACACATAATATATTTGTTGATGTAACTCCACTCAACAGCTAAAAGTTTTAAATTACTATAAATAATCTAAATTATCTATAAATTAAAATTTAATACAAACCTTTATTAAATCGGAAAAGTAGCCTTTCAATAGGTTTTTCACTTTAACGAACTTTTTGCACTTGTGCGGCGGCTGTTTTGTGCCACTTTTTAAACCGAGGAATCTTCGAATTGCAGGACCTAATTCTAACACGCATAACTGAATCACAGCATTAAATACAGATGAACCTGTTAACAAAAAAAAGTTATTATTACACTAAAATATAGAAAACATATTTACAGTAATTAATTTAAATTTAATGCAATTCTGTTGTATTATATATAGATTATTTATTTGCAAATGATTAAACTAAAATTAATACTAATATTGTTTATTTTATTGTCTTAAAATGATTTCTTATGCATTCCTTCAATACAACCCATACTTATTATACATATTAGTTTCAAATTTAAATGATATAATCGTTATAAAATGTTTTATCAATTGTTTATACTCACCATTAACTTTGTAGTACACAACTTCACCATCTTCTTCTGCAATTACCCTCTTTAAGGCTGCATTAAAAGCTCTTATCAAACAGGTTATAGTCTGGTTAGATTTGTCAGTTTGAATATCTGTCTGCCATTGCTTTATCATTTTTAATGTTATAATTCGACTGTCTGCTGGCTTTTCATCATCACCTTCTTCAGCCTATAAAGAAAATTTTATACAAATCATACTAATACTTGATATAAAATAATAATATATAATATTTATCAGCATTAATCAATCATTACTATAGTGAAGAACTAATATAAACCAATACTAATAGTATCAGCTGCTGACATTTTTTAAGGTAGCCAAAACGTTAATTAAAATCCTTTTACCACCAATTCCCCATTTGATGGTTTGTTTGACTCATAATTATGCACTCATTCAATAATCAGTTCACTAAATTAGTACATAAATAACTCTTATTTTCATGAATAGGTATAATATTTTTAATTAACAGTAAATTAACAAACCTCATAGTCACTTTCATCACTTGCAACCTCCAATTTGTCTGTAGGTTTATGAACCAAGTCCTCCTCCTCATCATCCTCATTCTGGTCGCTTGCTTCGTCGTCTGATAAGTTAAAATTCAGCAACTTTTTGTCATTATCTTGCAAGTATTGGTAAAATTCAGGGTCGGTTTCCTTCAACCTCTCCAAGGCTTTCTTATGATCCTCCACATCGTGTTCACTGCCATCTTCATTTTGATCATCATCATCATCTTGAACATCAGAGTGGTTTTCATCACTCTGAGCATCACTGTTTTCTGCTTGTTCATATTCAATATCTGAAGCATCAGATTGTACTCCTGAACCGTCAAGTGAAACATCGGACTCTTCATCCTCATTATGTTCTTCTTTATCTTTTTTCTTCTTTGGTAAAAGCTTTTTACTACCAATCTGTTCGTGTTTAATTTTCTTCTTTTCTAAATGTGGTTTTGACTAGAATTTTTAAAAATGTTAAGTACATTACTCCATATTTAAGTCAATTAATAATAATGATTTAATGATGGCAACAAGCAGATACACCACAGGTAAAAAATATTCATTTATGAACATGAATATATTTGTTTTTCCACTTGTGATGTAACATTTTTCATTTTAGTTCTAATAATAATGTGCATCAAGATATTTTAACAACAAAAATGGTTTTTTCAACTTGCACAAACTAGACATTAAAATACTGTGATTAAAAAGAATGTTAGTAAGTGTAATTAAGAGAAATGTTTGACCATGAAAATAGGTTATAAAATAATGAACTAGAATTAGTAGTAAATAGCTACCAACAAGGCGGTCCTTTCACCACGTTATTAGTGCCTTTATTAATCAATTCTCTTTAAAAATTAATCAAACAATTGATTAATTATAATATATTTGTGAGTGATTATGTGAAAATACTAATAAAGACTATAAAAATTGCATTACCCAAGACTGTATGATCAAACGTTACCATAATTATTATTTTTAAATGTTTTACTATGTCTGATAGTTGTCTATAATGCAGTCATTGATTGCAACATAATAAAATAACAATAATAAATGATTTATTTATATACCTCTTAATCAATATAATACGAATAAAAAATAGTACAAGACTTACATCCTTAGTAAATTTAACTAGATGTACTACAATTGGTTCATTACAAGAGAATATTTGTGGCAACCATTTGTATTGTGTGAAATTGTATCTAAAAATGTATCAGAATTATTATTATTACCTTTTTAAATTTCCCATTCTTTGCTGCGATCTGTCCGGCATTTGACTTTTTAAACTTCTCAGGCGACTTACTGTCTTTTGGTTTTAACTTGGATGCCTTTAATTTTGCCATATCAACTTTGTGATAAACTCGGTTTAAGAACACGTGTTTTGAGGTTATGTTTGTGAAAACATGGGAGTTGACCGTAGATAAAACATAAATAGAATATAACTAAAGTAAATTAATTTTGCCGGTTTTTATATGTAAATCCTAATATGTTAAACATTCGCAATTAAAAAATGTAGGGTTAAAGTCCCATTTAATATTAAAACATAACTCCAATTTAATAAATTTTTCAGGTAACACGATCTTAAATTTATCATTATATTTTCTATGGATTTTTGAATTTTTATGAAGCTATTTAAAACGTTATTTAAGAAACAAAAAATAAACATTGGGGTAAGTGAATTTACATTTAAAATTTTCATTTTTTTCTTATTATTAAATTTTGTTTTTTATACTTCAACCTGAGTTTTCTAATTATTTAAGGAGAATTAAATGAAATTAAACAACGGTTAAAATGTTTTTTTTTCTGCACTTTATTTTCATTTGCTAGGTGTACAATTTGAATACTCGTTATCACACAAAATAAAGAAACCAAACTTCGGTTTACTCCTACCCTATGACTTTGCAAACAATTTTATTTCTTGAAGTCAATAAATGTACATTCTATGTATCCAACTCATAGACACTTTTATTATTCTCAGAGTCTGTATTTTGATAAAAACCGTACTCCTCTTTAACAATATATTTCAGCGCCTTACTATCCAACAAGCACGGGTGATGGCAATCCTCGTGGCGTCTTCTCGAATGAATTTCCATCCTCGGATTGAATAACTGCCTTAACATTCTTTCGTCTAAACTGGGTGGTCCCCAGCGATCTTTCGGTTGGAACAAACCAACCAAGTTCCTTTTTTTGAAGTGTCGAAAGACTTCAACGAATGTTAGAATTATCGTGGGCAATAAAAGTAGGTGTACTATAATAAAATCATATATTTCGGATGGATTATAAAATTTCTGTACAATATCATGAAAATAGCATAATCCCAAAACGGCTGGTATTAAATACCAACAAATTTTCCAATATTTTGACGGTTGGCTTCCCAGATTAAAATGAATATCATCGCATAACCGCTGCACACCATAACTCCACGAAACAAGGAGGGCGAATAGTAATGCTATACATAAATCGAATGTATCGAATAATGTCGAAAAACGATATTGTGTTAAATAATAACTGCCCCTGATAACTAACGTTAAGCTAATTAGAAAGCAACACAATGAAAATGTAAACCTGACATACCTTCTATATCGAATCAATTTAGGATTCTCATCTTCAATACTGATTTGCAATATTTTAGTGTTTAAAATAATAAATGCTAAGGTTAACAAAAAACTTGAGATAAAGTACATAAATGTAATTATTGCCGCTAGGCAAGAATAGCCGAAAGAGAAGGGAATAGCTATAAATGAAATTTCGTTGTAAAAATATTCTGGAATAGGTCCAGAAACTTTACAATTAATAACTATAGTGGCTATCGATAAATTAGGTAAAATCAATAACATGTAATAAATTAAAATTTGTGTTATAGCGCTGTATAATGTTATCAAAGCAGGAGAACTATATGACTCTAAGTAAGATCCTAGCAGGACATGCCCACCATTTGATATGCTCATAAGCATAATGACCTTTTGTATACATCTTTTCCACACATCTAAATCTACAAAACTCTTCACTTTTACTTGCAGAATAACGGCTAGACCGAAAAAGGCTTCAGGGGTGTAGCATAGCAATATGATGTTTAATATTAAGATGAATGTCAACGAGATGTAGAATAAACACTTGATGGTTTTGTTAATATTGGATGAACTGTGACGTAATGCGACGTAAATAAGGAACCAGACAAACGTTGTCGCGAACAACTTCCGAGGATCGGGTAAATATTTTTGCTCCTTAGTGACCACCTCCATGAAACCGTGCTCGTAATATACGTTCGCAGCTATGCGCACAGTTGAATTTAAGCAGGTAGCTTTTTTACAGACTTCAGATGGCCAGCATATTTGTTTATACTTGTCTTCGCAGGTGAGCCATGGTAATTCGAACTGGAACATGTTGAGAAGGTACAGCAGAATATTTCCGGCGAACACTGATACTGGTATTATGCGTAATACTGTGGATATGATAAAGAGATATCCAATTCCATTACCAATAGGGCACATGTTCCTTAAGTACGTTCCACTAAGTTGGATGTATTGACCAATCGAAACTTGCATGTATTGTAGAGGCATTCCCAAGAGGCAAACGGTTATAATGAATTGTATAATATTGAAATCTAAAACAAAAGAATAAGTGAATAATAATTTTTATTTCTAAAGTAATCACATAATTTCATGGATACTTTTTCATGTTATTCATAACACTGTTACAATAATTGTAATTAAATTTTTTATCTGATTCAAATCATAGTGAACACTGAATAAAACACTTATGTTTAAAACATAGTAAGTGTTTTATTCAGTGTTCATTATGAATTACCACGTAGTAACGGTCGCAACCGTCATTATGGTCATAATCATAGTGTATAAATGAAGTAAAAGTTTCTTGAAAAGTTTCCACGGCATGTATAGATGATCTCAGCTGTGCATAGTTATGGGAGGACATTTTCGAAGGTAACTTTCGTTAATACTTTATTTACGTTAAAGTTACAGGACTATTCACCGAACTTTATTGTCAGAGGTTGTAACAGAATCTTATTTTAATATATTTTTGACGGAATTAAAAATAAAAGTAATTGTTACCGTATTGCTTTACATTTGCCGTCTTTATGATGGATTCGATACATGAGCAGTATATTAAGACGTTGCCGATGTACTCTCCATTCGATGCCCATCTATAACGGTGACCTCGACTACCTGAGAATGATCCCGCTTCAGAGACAACGCTAGAGCGTGAACTGTGCCGTTGGTGATGGCTCTGATGTTGACTATTTATTGAGCCGGCGTCTGACATATCAAATAAGTAAATATTTTCGATTTCAGTTAACGAAGACTCGTTTAGATCGAAAACGTGGATTTTTTGACATTAGGCTTGTGACGGGTATAATTTTGTGCAAAAATTAACATCGTTGTAGTTTGTAATGTCTTATTACGTGCAAATTTCTCTTAAGCGGATATAATTTCTTCATTGGATCTTTTTAATCTTTAGCAAAATGTTTGGCCATAAACTGTCTTTAGTATTTTTCCCAAAACTGTAATAGGCATGTAGATGATCTGTTCCTCTTCAAAAATTTTGAGTACCTATACATATTTATGCATGGAAATTTCTTAAAGCTTTCAAATGCATGACTATATTTGTTGGTGCTCTTCATGTAAGGTGTAATGATGTTAGTTTTTATGCTTAAAAAGAAGTTTGAATGAAGTTATAGCATACTGCAACATCCATATACGTAAAGAGAGTGGGATTATGTACATCACGTTTCATAGCAAATCTAGTGTTGATATTAGAGAACCTAAGGCCAAGAAGTTTTCTGTTTTCATTATAAATCACGTTGTTCTGCTTATGGCCCAAAGAAATGACAAAACTTTGCAAAATGGTAACTTTTTAATTACTCGTCGATGATTGGGTATCTTCGTTGTAGTATTATTACTTGTTTATCAAAGAGTAGTATTTTCACAGCCTCCAAGAAAGTAGCTAAGGGGTCATGCGATAAATCTACCGGTAGGCATATATATAATAATAATCATATAGAAGCTAAAAAAGAGTTTTGCACTTATGGGTAGCTATGTCAACTAAGGGAATCAAGTTGAATAAATCTCTGGGGTGAAGCACCTCAATAACTATATGTTCATTATAAGTAAGCAGTACGCCGCCTCCAGTTGAGTTCTTCATCCAAAATAGAATCGTTCAGTCATGTTTTATTAAGTACTATTATGTCATAACTAATATTAAAACAAGAAGAGTGAAGATTTGATGGAACTGAATTTCCTTTAAAGAAATGGATCATAACAAGAGTTTAACTTCTCCCAATATAGTTTTTTGTATGAATTACCTCTCAGAAAAATTAATAATACAATGGTACATTTTCATACATTTGAAACAATGGCAATCTATGTTATCTTCTGCTCAATTCTACTTAGAGATTAATTACAAACCAAAATTTCATCGTTGAATTTAGTAAAAACGTGTTCCAACGTGCTTTCGATTATCTTAAGTTCAATAATTAAATATAAACGCAATTTTATTCTAAATTAACGTTTCTTTTAATTATTGTCTGTGCTATTTAATTCGATCATTGATAAACGATTATTTAGATTAAATTTCCCTGGTATAATTTATATAATAGAATACATACTATACAAATATTATAAATCATACTGTTTAGATAAAGAAAATTAAATATTAATTTCCCAATTTAAAATAGGTAGAATTAAATATCAGAACACTTTATAGCCGTTAATGGTTATTTTAGTCTCTCTGCAGATAAATAATGTTATGTTAGCTCTTCAATATTATACATGAGAAACAATTATAACTATTATATTACATTAACATTAAATAATTTTTAACCGTAACAATAATTTAACCTTTAGCTTTTACTTATTTGAAAACTAATTCATAGAACATTTAAAAGTCTTTATAATAATCTTACGGGCGCTACATTTACATATCTTAGTACATAATTTATCCGCTACGTATTTTGATGACGCCACAATAGACGTCAAAATTACATAACTGATTTATCAGTTTATTTTTACTCCATTATCATGTTTTTCCGCATTATACGCTGCGTTCACCTGTGATTTATATTTTCGGTGAGTAATTCATACCGTTCCACTTTACTATTCGTTTAGTTGTTCAATTGACAACATCTGCCTTGTCTGTAAAATTGTATTGGCCAAGTTAAATACAATAAAGTGCACTTGCTAAAGTTATATTTTTTATTGGTGCATAAACGTATATAACTAAAAATTTACAGATGGATACTTTACTAAATTAAACTAATAAGTGTGTATGTATCTATAATTTTAATTATTTTTTCAATTAAAATGTTTCGATATTATTAGTAATCTATAAATATTAATTGATCAATAGATCCGTACGACTGCACACAAATCATAGATAATGGAGCCAAGTTTTCATGGGTTTACTCCATCTGCAATGTGATGCAAGAATATGTACGTATTGTTGAAATTAGATTCAGTTATGTAAAAATCTGTTGATTAATTTACATTAATTTTTACCCACACGTTTTAAACAATTAATAAAAAACTCAGTTTACATAATTATGAAGATTCCATTACCCTTTGCTAAATTTACATAAATAATTATTAATGTATTAATAATTATCTGTCTTGTTTGAACAAGATTACAAATGTGTTAATTTGTTTTATGTGTCTCCTTGTAAATGCTGTAAATGCTCAATGATTGAGCATTTTTAGCTTCCTTGTCATATTAATTTATGTTGTTTATAATTTGTTTTTATCGATTATATTTTCCAGTATGCTGTTTTACTTTATTGTATATGATTATTGATATTAATTAGGTATTATTTGTTTTATTCAACATGCAAACAAAAAGATTCTAATATTTTACATGATAACTTTCTATAAAAATTTTGATCACATTTATAAAGGTGAATTCACCCTCTATTCTTCTAGTGACAGTTGCTCCATGAAGACTCTCTTAATGATGACTCATTAGTGTTCACGACTTATTGCGTTCTTACACTTGATCCATTACACTTAGTACCTGGTGATAATACTTATTACATTTAGGGAATATCCTTGTTATTACAAAAAATAAAAACACTGTTACTCCTTACTTTACTTATTTATTTGCAATATTCAATATTATTTCTGGAGTATTTAGGTCAAATTTTTGTAGACCTCTTTTAATGTATATGTTTTATGTCACTGTAATATTTATGCTACTTGTTTCCCAATGTACCCACATCCACGAGAGGGTCTCACTAATTTTTTTATAAAACAAACCTGTATATTGCAATAAAGAAAAAAAATCATAACAAATTTTTTTTTGTATTTGTAAAATATATTATGTATACATCACATTAAACAATTAATTACTGAGGATAATATTATTTTGTTTTTAAAGTGTCAATTAAACAGACTGAATTTGATATAATTGTTTATACCATTTATAAAGAATAGCTCTTCTCCACAAACTGAACAGTTCTTTAAAAAGTTTCAAATGAATGAATCTAAATAATAAATTAATTAAGAGTTTGATTATTGCTACCTAAATAATTTGTTGATTTTACGATTATTCAATTTATTTTATTAATAAATATAATTGATTATAAATATAAATAAGCTTCTTGTTTATTAAAAAATTAAAACAAAACTTTTGTTATTTTCTAATTTACAATAGCAAGATGTAAAAATAATAGAGGTTTATTTTCTAACACACCACCATATTTATTGTTATTCATGTTATACGATTTGTTTATTTCATTTTTAGATTTTTGACTTATGTGAAAAATATTGTTTTTTACAGATTGACCTTTATTTGGTTGAAAGATGATGAATTTTTGGCCTGATGTGGTGTTACCGACTACGTTCTTGGCAATCTAGCCCGATATTCGTAATTGTGAGCTTCTTGCTGGCAGCGGGTTTAGTTGTCCAGCTGAAGACCTTATACGATAATCACCAAAAGTACATGCGCATTATGGACTATCAGAAGAGTGTTAACGACCTTACAGACACAATGGACCACGTCGACAAGGTGACAAACCGCATCTCCCTGATGAGGAAGAAGATCGAAGCATACATCGACGCACAAAAGAAGAAAAACGACAGCACAGTCAGCTGACAATTACTGTTAATTAGAATATATGGTAATGGGGGGAAAGGTCTTAGTACGAGGGTGGCGTAGCACTTCCGTACGTGGTGCTCTGCCAGCACAATTACAGTTTAGTTTTAATTTTACTGTCCGACTACACAATTTTATGTTGTGACACACTGATTTGTGATAATGACTTAAAGGGGATTATTTATAGTACAATGACGAATGGGCGCCTTTAATTGCCACAAATTATTAATTTTTAAGTAATATGCCAAAAAAAAATGGTTTTAACCTTGGAGTGTGATTTACTTTTGAAATCATGAAGCTTTAACATTTTTAACCTTTGTATAGATAATTAGATAGGATTTAAATAGGTTTGCCAACTATTTTATAATAAGTAACTGTTACACTATGTGTTTATTTTGGTGCTTACTATTTTTATAATTGAAAAAATCATCAATTTTTGATGTTTGAAACATGTCTCCATCCATTTATGCAGTCATCCTGCCATTTACATAGGTATTAAAAAAATTGTATGAACAAAGTATGATCAATTTATTATTTTTATATAATTTTTATATAGTTTTAAGATTGATATATATATATATTCACTGATTTAACTTTGTTTGTTTCAAACGCTTATCTTCTATTAAGAGCTAGAAGAAAATAATTATTTTAGAATAATTACTTCAATTTTAAATTTATGATATGATTACAATGGTTGATTCAGCAATAATAAGCCTTCTTAGAAGTAATATTGTAAACAATAATATACACTTTATATGTTTATAAATAGATAACATATATTTATTTGTTATAAGAGGTTTAAATTTCACTATAGACATTTCTAGAACAAAGATAACAAAAAATATATATTATGTTTCTATCAGCAAATTCTTGTAAATTAAAATATCAAATGAAGCTTGTGAATAATTTCATATCATATTAAGATATTTGACCAGTCCAAACAAAACAAAAATGTTACTTTGTGCTATTTTGAATCAATCCACTTAAACCAAATTAATTTAATTTTAAAGGGTACACATAATTAGCATAAAATTATAGTTGAAAAAATATACATAGCTGTAATTAATTATAAACGGCATAATAGGATATAACTTGCCATTACGTTTATAACTTCTTCAATCTTTAACTTTTATAACTAATGTTATTCCCGTTAATATACATATTAAATAAGATAGTTGGTAAATCTATGTTTTAAAACATTGTTCTTAAAAGATTTCAATTAAACGGAATGAGGTGATATATCCAAATTCGAATTAAATGAAAAGAAAATAATTGCATAAAAAATTAGTACTTACTGATTTTCTCACAGATTCGGAAAACTGGTAGTTTGTAGGGACTTTTGGTAAAAGGTCAGAAGTTTTTGAGAGTGTCAATAAAAAGAAAAAAATATGTGATTTAAAAATAAAACTAAATAAAAAGGATTTAAACGTCGAACTTTTTATATTTAGTATATCATGACAACGTCAATAATGTAAGTATTAAAACGTAAACAATAATGTTTTTACATGTAAACAAATTGTTCAGTAGATTCTGGATAACTTACACAATGTTTAACCTTACGTTTAACTAAATGTATATATGTATATTTTTTCAGTTGTTGCTTTATTTTGTTATATGTTTATTGATATTTCTAAATACGTTGAATAAAATTAATTATCTAATGAGAGACATTGTGGGTTTTGCTTATAGTCGCCCTTATCTTCATAGACAGAATGAGGGGAGCATATCCATGGGTCCTTGGTAACTTTCTGCCACTGGAAGAGCCTGTCTTTAAGTGATTGTAAGGTTTCTTTAAAGGATGGTTTGTTTGCGAGATTTGATCGTTCCTCAGGATCTAATTTTAAATCGTACAGCTCCCACTCTGGCCGGTAGTAATATTGTTTTAATGTTTTAAACCAGTATGTTTGTTCATTTTTCCTTGTATTATTCAATAAGTTCTGAAAAAGAAAACAAAAATATTTATACTTTCAAATAAGTAATTAATATGTAAAATATAAGGAAGGACATTCAGAATAAATCCAAAGAAGATAGAATAACATTTACTAAAGCTGATAGTGGTAACATCGTTCTAGCAATAATCACAGCTGAAATTCATAGCTTCGATAATATTAAATCATTAAAAGCTGATCCAACCACGAAATTTTCAAAACACTTATAAACCAATGCCCAAATTAGGAAGTTTAGTAAAATACACTTTGTTATTACACACGTATACGTATAACTATAATTACTTACTTGGAATGTTGGCGAGAGGTAGAAGTCCTGATCAATAGGGAATGGTGAATTGTAGTTTAAATTGTGTATTAATTTATATCTCTGTGTTCTTACAGCACGCATAGGGTAATACATCGTTACTTCGTGTAGATTATGGCTTGCAAAAATTGCTTCATTACTACGATTCTTTGGCTCTAAAAACAATGTCATATTTATTAAAAGTCATCAAAAGTATCAAGTATACTTTCTATATTTACTTCTATATTAGTAAGATTGGAGAAAATGTATGAGTAGGATTTTTGAGGAAATTAGATCTGATAAATTGTATAATTAATAGGTTAATTTTAATAGTCTTTTAGTCAGAAAGATACTAGTTTAATTGTGATTATGAGTTTTTACAATGATATTTGTTTAGAAAAAAAGTAAGATCATATTCTCTATTTTTACCTTCTATTAATAATGGTAACAAACTTCTTCCCGTCAATGCTTGTTTGGTTATTTCATTATCCTCCATATTAATCATGACCGTATTGATTTTAAACCAGTCTAAAACCGTGGGTACAATATCTAGAAGACTTGCTAAAGAATACGTCACTTTTCCTTGACGTTCTTTATGCAAGGGCGACGATATAAACATTGGCTCAGCAATTCCCGAATCGTATAAATTAGTCCGACCATTAGGGAAAGGAATTCCATTATCGGAGGTGTATATCACCAATGTGTCATCTAAATGTCCGGATTTATTTAGTTCCTGCATGATTAAACCAACCCCTAAAACATAATTAATCTTTGATATGTTCATATATTTTATTAAATAAATACCTTGGTCCAACCGCGAAATGGTAATGTATTGTGAAGCGACATCCCTTCTGGCTTCAATTGTGTCTGGGATGTAATACGATAATTGGATTTGTTCAGGAACGTAATGTATGGGTTGCCAGTCTGGAATTACTCCCATGCCCTCTTCCCCATTTCCAAAACGTTGGCAAAATTCACCGTATTCTGGATTCGTATGGCCACACCTGTGTGGATCGTGGAAGGCCACATACAGAAAGAACTGACTGCAATGAAAGAAAGTCAAAAACTGTGTCTAACACTGTTCCAGTCAAATATTACTCAGTTACGTTGCTAAGGAATTCTCTAGCCAACAGTTTGATGTGTGTAATGTTACGTCCTACTTGCAGTATGGAATTATTTTCTTCGGTTTGTGCGTAATCGAATGGGTAAACAGATTCTGGACCTACGTGCTTCTTACCAATGATACCTAAACAATTATATGAATAATAAAATGTATTTCGTATTTTCAAATTATTAATTATATGAATATTTATTTCAGGAACTTCAGAGGTTGTGATATTCTATATATTGCGTCCAATTGATTATAAACATTGACGTTAGTTAATCTATAATATAATATAACATGGAAAGTCATGTAAACGTAGACAGGGCTAATAGATAGTGTGAAGAGAATAGGGAGGTCTTTGAGTATTCAATCTAACCACCAGGCAGTGCCATTTATTTTCTATAATGGAACTGTAGGATGTTGTTTACCTTGTGCTTGCGTACGACGAATTTGTGAAAAAAAACTTAATTAGGTGACTAAACTCTTTTTAAACAACATTAGGAATATGTATTTGGTTTTGTGCAGATTCCTCAAAATGTGTGCTCTTTTTTTTAAAAAGTTCGGTAGGCTAGTTCAATGTATCATAAAGCATAAGTTTTATACATACAAGGTGTTGTTCAATATCGAAGCATTCTGATTACCACCAGTGTCCTGAATTAAAATTACATTTGATGTCGATGCTGTCTTTATTGAGGCGAACTGTAATTTGCAGTTATTGATGACTGATGGAAGCTCACTTCTTCTATCTCACTGGTTTTAAAATAGCAAAAACTGCGTTTATTTTGCAAACATGGATGAACAACCGCCACATAGCTTTAAAGTATCTTCTTCTTTGAGAGACAAGAAAAACTGTGACTATAAGTAATATCCATTACATGAGACCTAAACCTCTCCAATAAAAGCAACCATCACCTCTTTGAATCTATAGATTCACCTCCTCACACTGATACTGCCACAATGTATATCGTACGCAAACTAATCTCTATTACCTTGCATTACATCTTGGGGAAACCTTATATCGTTTGTTTATGAGTCAAAATCACACATTTTAGATAAACTAAAGGATTGAATTAAAGATCCGCTTTATAATATAAGAATAGATTAGATATAAAGTTAATTGAATAGTTTATACTCGAGTAGTTTAAAGGTGATTTAATAGTTTACAAACTTACCTGTTTGTATACCATGGCTCTTCAAAATGTGGGGTAAGCTTTTAACGTGATCAAATGAATTGAAGTGATTTTCAGCTTGATGGAGCCCATACATTCCGTTTTGATGACTCGGCATTCCAGTTAATAATGCTGACCGGCTATGAGAAAACAATAAAAATAATTTTTAACGAATATATAGTATAAATGGATGAAAATAATGAAATAATGTATCATTAAATACGATTTTTTTCTAGATTTTTAGGGATATGGTAGAGGATATTAGGTTGAAGGGTTTTTTTATTAATCGCAAATGTACATTTTTCAATGCTAAACTGGTAATGTACATTTGCAATTAATAAAATTTGTGCAGAAAGGAGACTCGTATTTCATTTTTTTAATAATAATAATAATAAAGAGTTTATTTCCATAGATGTATACAGTAGCGTTACATATCGGAAGAGTCAACAGAATGTACAAAAATAACAGGTTATATAATACTATGATATTAATAACAACTTAGAAATTCTTGAATTTTATAAAACATATTATTAAGCAAAAATGTAAATAGTTGGTTTTTAAACATTGATAAATTAGGTAGTGATTTAATTTCATTTGGAAGGTTGTTGAAAAGCAAAGCGCCGAGTATTGAGGGTGAGTATTTTGTAACATTTAATCTGTATTTAGGAATGCATATTTTATCATTATATCTCGTTGTGTATTGGTGTAGTTGTTTGGCAACTGTGAATTTAGTATGGTTTTTATATATATATGTGCAAAGTTCGTAAATAATTAGGCAAGGTAGTGGTAGAAGTGACAATTTTCTGAAATATGGTTTACAGGAGGTGCGCTGACTAATGCCTACGATGAGGCGTATAATGCGTTTTTGTGCAATGAATACAGTTTCCCAAGATTTCGATGAACCCCACAAACATAGACCATATCTCAAACGAGATTCAATTGTAGCAAAGTAAAACATTTTCAACTGATTAATTGTTAAGTATAGTTTAAGATTTCTGATAAGAAAACAATACTTATTTATGGCTGTTACTAGTTGATTGCAATGAGTGGACCAGTCAAGATTTTCATCAATGAATAAGCCAAGGAATTTTGTGGATTTTGTTGGTGTCAGTGTATTTTGATCAATGCTAATGCAAACGTTCAAATCGCGTTTAGATTGTTTCGTATGAAAACGGATGTACTGAGTTTTTGTGGTGTTTATTATGAGCCTATTACGATGAAACCAAGAAGATAATTGCTCTAAAATAAGGTTGCAGTGGTTCTCTAGTTGAGGACTTAATGGATGACTTAAAATGGTCGAGGTATCATCTGCGTACATATACAAATCTTTCGCAACATGATGAACAATATCATTAATATACAAGATGAATAGGGTGGGGCCTAGTATTGACCCTTGAGGGACACCTAGATTTATTATATTAATATCTGAAAAGTAAGTAGTTCTTGAGTATTTATTTAGTTTATTAAATTTAACACGTTGCCGCCTGTTTGCAATATATGACCGAAACCAATCATGGGCCGCTCCTCGAATCCCATAATTATATAATTTATCGAGCAAGATATTAATGTCAATACAGTCAAAAGCTCGACTAAGATCAATAAATATTCCAATTGGGTACTCTCCTGACTCTAAACAATCAATTATTTTTTTGTGAAAAGATTGTAAAGCTGTTATAGTGGAGCATTTTTTACGAAATCCATGTTGTGCGTATGTTAAGATTTTAAACTTTGTTAGGAAACTTTCTAATCTATATAGCATACTCAGCTCAAATAATTTAAAAAACACTGAAACTAAGGACACAGGCCTATAATTATTGACTTGTTTATGGTCACCTTTTTTATAAATGGGGACTATCAAAGATTCTTTTAGTCTTTCGGGAAAAATACCTAATTCCAACGACATATTTATCAAATAAGTTAGTGGCTTAATTATATGTGGAGCTGAAAGTTTTAGCAGAAAGTCTGGTACTTCGTCAAAACCATGTGATTTTTTATTTTTTAACTTACCAATGATCATTAATAATTCATTCTCATCAAAAGGTCTTACAAACATTGATTGTGTCTGATTAATTATGGGTGGAGCTGAATTGTTTACCATTCGTGCATTATCAAGTAAGTTTAATGGTTCGTTTTTAAAGAAATCATTAAATATGTTTGACAAAACTACTGGATCTTCTACAGTTTTTTCATCGTGAATAAGAGAGATATTTTTAGAGGGGATGTTTTTATTTGTTAACTCATTTATAACTTGCCAAGAACTTTGTGCAATATTATTCGAATTGAAAATTTTGTTTTGATAGTAATTTTTTTTTGTGTTTTCAATTAAATCGTAATGCGTTTTCTTTGTCACTTGGTAGACGGGTTTCATTTCCGGATAACGCTTTTGCAATATGTACAGATCATGTAGATTGCGGCTAGATCTTTTAATATGTGTGTTAACCCAAGATTTATGAACTGGTTTTCGGACGCAAAGTGGGAAGTGTTTATTAAACGCATGAATAAATGTATCATGGAAGTTATTAAATTTACTATTAAATTCTTTTTCCAAATAAACATCGGCCCAGTCCTGACATTTTAGTTCATTTATAAAACTGTCTATTTTTGTTGATTTGAAGTTTCTATACATAATTTCAAGATTAGCAGGAAATTCATTTAAATCAAAATTGTAGAGTAAAGTTTTGTGGTCAGAAATTATATTATCGACAGTGAGCACCTTATTAGAGTATAAATTTGAGTAAATATGATCTAAACATGTTGATGTAGTTATTGTGCAACGAGTATCATCATGGTTTATTTTTATCAGGTTTTTTTTAATAATAAATTACTAGAAATTTTTATTTTACTGTACCTCGGAGAGCAGCTGCTTACAGAAGTATATGCATTATTAAATATAAGACTGTTTTTTGCCAGCGCATCAAGATTCGGTGTCTGGCAAATTTTATTGCGGTAGGTACCCATCTCAAATCCACCATCATCAGCTAAAAATAAATACAACAATTTAGAGTATTTCGATAAATAAAACGGATACATTTATGCAAGAATTAACAGCTATCAGTTAAAACAACTTCTTCATATTAATGTACTACTATGAATCGAATTATACAATTTTATAGCTTATAGCCTATCACTTTATAGCATAAATCAGTATTTAAATTACCTTATTTATTTCACCTAACTGATAATACTAACTCTGTTTCAATTTTAGAAAATAAAAGAATCCATATTGCAATCTTAAGGTAAATGTTTAATTGTGGAGGCTTTTACTTTGGGGTACATCTTCAATATAATGAAGAAGGAGACACAAATACTTTGTTTTACCACTTTACTTAAGGTAAATATATTTTTTTACGCAAGGTAATTTATTTTTTTTAATATTATTTACATAAACTATTGTAAATAAAATGGGCAATCCACGTTTAGAAAAAATATTTAATAATGTAAATTTGCACAGTAGTTGTATAATATTTTACAGTTTCATATCGTATACGTTAAAATTTCGCGCGGTCCATGCTGGAAGTTCTACTAACACAATCTCTATTGTTTGAACTTTTTAGTAAGATAAAAATTTATTTTGAGTTGGCGGCCTGGAAAGTTAATTTGTGGGAACTAATCTCTGCTTTAGATATACAGAACAGCCACGGATGCGCCACCTGTCTAAACAACTATCTCGCACCAACTTGGACATGTCTCATCTTCACTTATGTCTCTCTATGTGTTGTAGATTTTCCGATTTCGCGGATTAATACGTGTACAACCGTGAAAAGCATAAGGTAAATTCAAATCAGTACTTACCGACAATCAACAGCACATTCTTTTTTATGCCGCCGGCGCTTAAAAGCGGCAACAAGCACAACAGCACCACCGTGTTCACCGCCGGTTCCATCATCTGGGAAGACAGCAAGAAAACTGGTTTGTTTTTATCTTATTTAATTCCAGATCGTTGACTCCGGGGTCAAGCATGTGCAGGAAGAGAATTTTATGTTTGTTTGATGTGGACGGCACATTGACCAAGCCCAGGAATAAAATTGAGCCGCACCTGGAGGAATTTCTGTACAATAAGGTGAAGTCTGTCTGCACGCTAGGGCTTGTTGGTGGATCGGACTTGAAGAAAATTTCGGAGCAGATGAATGGACTAGATGTTGTTAAGAAATTCGACTACGTCTTTCCAGAAAATGGTTTGATCCAATATAAGAATGGGTTGCTAATTGGCCAGGAATCCATACAAAGGTACATGGGTGAGGAGAAGTTGCAGAAATTTATCAATTTTTGCCTTGGATATTTATCCAAGATCACCTTACCTGTGAAAAGGGGCACGTTTATTGAATTCAGGACTGGAATGCTAAACATTTCACCCATAGGTAGATCGTGTTCTCAGGCGGAAAGGGACGACTTCGAAAAATATGACCGCATTCACCACATTCGCAAAAACATGATCGAGGTACTGAAACTGGAATTTCCAAACATCGGCCTCACTTACAGCATCGGGGGACAGATTAGCTTCGACGTGTTTCCTAATGGCTGGGATAAGACTTACTGTTTGCAGCATTTGGAAAACGAGGGATTCGAACAGGTGCACTTTTTTGGGGATAAGACTGATCTCGGTGGTAATGATTACGAGATATTTCACGACACCCGGACGATTGGGCATAAGGTCATGAATCCAGATGATACCAAGCTGCAACTTATAGAATTATTAGGTATTTAATTACAAGACGGATGCATTAAGGGGACGGCATTTAATGTTTTTTTCTGTACTCTCACAATGAATTTACTTTTAAATCACAACTGCTTGATTGTGTATACATCTCCAATTAGCTTGTGACGTATAAAGATAAAATATATTTATAAATCTGTTAGGGAATTGAATCAATTATTAAATCTAACATTACAATGCATTAAATAATTCAATTTCTACGTGGATGATAATGTTAATATTACAAAAAAAAAAATGTAAAATTAAGAATCAAATTAAGATCTGGTCATTTTGACCTATTTACAACACCTTTATCAGAGTACTAATAGTGCCAAAAAAATGTAGGCAAATATCTCTTTAGCTCACATAATCTCTGTAGCTCAAATAATAACAATTACCAATCATGCATATTATTTAATACCTTGTGTATCAACAGAGATCATAATTAAGAGGACAAAAAGCCAAGGACAGTTAA
Organism: Ontholestes murinus; assembly: GCA_963969525.1. NCBI lineage: Eukaryota > Metazoa > Arthropoda > Insecta > Coleoptera > Staphylinidae > Ontholestes > Ontholestes murinus. The sequence continues at coordinate 51,240,252 of OZ018393.1, read as the reverse complement.
TTATTGATTCTATTGGCATTTGGTGTTTATATTTAAGAAGGAAAAAAATAATCAAATATTTTACTAATTCACAAGGCACGTTTCAATTGCCTATAATAAAATAGTTGATAGTTTAGAAGTAAAATATTTATTTTTATAAATACATCATTTAACATGAGTGTTATTCTTATCAAAACTGCCATAAGTTAAAGATAATCAATGAAATTCTTTTGATGCCTTGCTTCATGTAAAGAAACTGATATACATTCTTGCTTTTCTAGTACATTTTAAATAATTAGAAAAATACTTCTGGTTTTATTGTTATTAGACTGTAAACTATAGTCGAGGATCAATTTAGGTAATATAGTAACAGAACAAAGTCTCAATTCCAAATATAAACGATATTACTAACTTCTGTATTAATTATATTTCATTATTTAATGCAGTGTAATGTTATATTAAACTGACCAAACTCTGCTCACTTTGAATGCTACACTTTTTAAGTCGATGTGAAGTAATGCATTTATTCAATTGTAAATGATGGGATGTAATGCAACAATTAGAGCTTTGGGCTTCATATCAATAAGAATGCCTACTATTATTAAAAGCACTAAGGGAGTTATTTCATAATTTAAAAAATATATATAATAAATAAATGCCTTTCTTAATCAATACTTTCTATAAATGTACCATAATTGAAAACAATAAAACTTTTCTTTAACAGACGATTATGTGGAGTATTTAAAAGACAGATGTTGCCCTTTAGTGTAACCTTAGACTAACGATGTATGGTATTTAAAACTAATTTGAATTTGTTGTAAGTTTAGATGTCACTCTTACTTATTGGAGAGTGGTCCCTTGCATAAATTCATTTGCCAAATCTTGACTATTAGTAAATCAAATTTTGTAATTAACTGATTTTAAAAAATGCCTTATGTATAACATGGCCAATATCTTCTGAAGTGCTTTCATTTTTTTTCTTCAAAATTTAAATAACATGATGTAATCTTAAACTACATGAAGTCATAATAAATTAAGCCTGACACAACGCTTTCACAGATTATCAGTAATATATTCTAATTTATGCAAAATATTTCAACTCTGGTTGACATTTGAATTAATTTGCTGTGTACAATCAGTCAATTTAGTTAGCTGAAAGTGCAATTTATTGTGTAATAAATTTTTGCTGAGAAATTAATTGAATTTAATTTAATTTAATAAATTGGGAGAAGTAGTACGCTTTCTGTGTTCTATATAAAATTAATCAGACCATCTGACACATGTTTTGGTCCTTATGAATCATTACCAAAGTTGAAACTAATTAAAAATGACTTATTTACTCTTAAAGATTATAGTGCAGAGTGTCTATAAAATATGGACAGTTCTGTAAATGCAGTACTAATTGATGCCTACCAACATGAAAAAAAATTAAAGCACTCTAAAAAAATATTATTTCAACAACTTTCAAAATTTTACAAAATTTAAAGTGTAAAAACCAGGGATCTAAATCCAACTTCAAATAATAGTCATACATATTTGAATAGTTTCCAAATAAAATTTAAGTTGACAAATAAACTGTGATACAATACTTACACTATAATTATATTTTTTAGCTTTAATTTGTTCTATTTATATTCACAGTTATATATTAAAATTTCTCTTTTAGAAATGTAAAAAAAATATTTGTTTAAAACATATATTTTTAATCAAATTAATTCTATATTATTTTTTACTAAGAAATGCTTTATATATATATTATTATATTATTAATGTATTGAAAATTATATTATAAATTCACTATGAATAATTTAAATACCTTATAAATTTGGCAAATCTAACCTTTCATATTTAAAAAAATTGCCTAAAAATTTATATTGTACTATATAGAAATTTGTTGTTGAGTTACGTGAAGATATAATTAAAACTTGATTAAAACACTAACACTTTTTTCACAATTAATTTTTATTTCGCTAGATGTACGCATAGTACCCGAAATGTACATCTAGCGAAATAAAAATTAATTGTGAAGAAAGTGTTAGTGTTTTAATCAAGTTTTATATTGTACTATTGACAACTATTGTACTTATATACATATATTTATGATTATACCATATGGTCTATCTAAAGAATAATAATGATAGAGTGTGCCAAAGTGCACTTTGACCTGTTACGATAATATGGTATTTAGATAAAGTTGTTTTTTCTTGATAAGGACATTTATTCCATGCGAATTGAAAATCTCTCTATAAGAGAGTTTTATCATGTTATATTAACATAATGTAATGGCTTCCAGTGTAAAAAATTTGATTTACAAATAATCGACGTAAACATTTTAATTGTGAGCATTATCAACTATTGTTTTAGGACTTTCATAAATGTTGCTCACGGAATCCGATATTGTTGAAATAATCTCGAATAACCAGGCTCCCATATTTCTGTGTATTCCAGTAGAGAACCTGCTTCGCTATGATGAATTTTTATTGTAAAAAAAAAAATAGCATTTTAAGTGTTAGCCAAATATTGTATTTAGTACTGTTGTTGAGATAAACGATTATTTTAATTTTATTTAAAGCGAATTTATTGTTGAAATTGTAAATGTCTAAAGTTAAGTAAAATATAATATATTTTAACATTATGTGTCTTAATTCATTCTTATTGCTTTAAGTTATATAAAAAAAAAACTTTAAAATAACCTGTTTTTAATTTAAAATATATGTATAATTTTCATTGTAACTGACAAGTATTTTAATTTGCCAAGGTCTCCAGACCTTTCGATATAATCGCTTTTATAACAATATCAAAAAAGGCCATGATTAGAATAGTATGGTATGCTAAACTGGTTCTAGAACATACGAATTACAATGAGATTGTGACATTTTATATGTGCTAATTTTCTATTTCAGAGATATTTGTTATATTGAAGCTGAAAGGTCACATTTAAAGATATACTTTTATGTATGTGTTTAGTTTGTTCATCTTATCAATAAAATATCCTCGAACCAACTGACCCATTTTTATAAATTTGTCAATTGTGTTTCATCAGTCAATATTTACTTGCAATATTTTTTTCAATCCTATAGTACATAAATGTTTATTTTACAATTTATGTTATAAATATACAATTTATATAAAATAATTGTTGGACGTAAATTTTTTTAAATTAATTTTTTTGCACCACTTTATGCTTTTAATTTATATACAATCAATTTTATATGTCGTACATAAGATTATTTTAAGTCACATTATATAAATAATAAAGTATAAATAGACGTAAATGAATGTTTGTTCTTATTCAGATCAATTGGCATCTCGATATATTTTGGTTTTATAATATATTTACTTTTCTATAATTGTGTTGACAATGCAGTCCATTGTGCATAAATGTTTCATCAGTATGAATCTGACTTTTAAAATGTGGTGTACGCAATAGTTCTTTTTTCCTTTTATTTATAATTAAAAAAAACACCTTTATAGGCATCAAAATACAAATTAGATTTCACAATCTCTTCTTTTCATTTTTTTCTTTTCTCTTTTTCATTCCTTCCTTCTTCCATTCCTAAAACCTCCCTGCACCTCTGGCACCATTTTCTTTTCCTCTACCTCCTCCTCCCGCCTGTTCTTCACCACCATCATTGCCAACTTATATCCTGTATTCATCACTGTCACTCTATTGTAATTTTCCAACACTCCCCTTTGATCCCCTTTATGTATAGGGCACATTACCCCCACCTTTCACGACTCGGGTATCTTCTCCTCTCCCCTCCAGATTCTGTTTAAGATGTCTCCGAACCTTCTCCTTTCTTCTCCTCCTATTTCCTTCCACATTTCCGCCTTTAAACCGTCAGGCTCCGACACTTTCCCTTTTTTCAGCTCCTCGAAAGCTCTCTCCACCTCCTCCTCTGTGAGGTCTACTATCTCTTCCATTTCTCTCCTTCTCCCCACTTCTCCCGACTTGCCCCTCTCTTCCTTTCGCTTCCCATAACCTTCTCTCCTCCCTGCTTTCGCTTCTATACTCATTTTTCGTCTTCCTCAGCTCCGCCTTCGCCCTTCTACACTCTTTGTCAAACCATCCGCTCTTTCCTCCCCCCTTCACCTTACTCCTCCTATCACACCTCACTATGGTTTCCTCGAACTCCTTCATTGAACCAACTTCCCCCCATTTCACCTCTTTCAGTTTCTCTCTCATTCTTTTCAACGCCTTTTCCCCACTCTCCAACCTCTCCTCTTCGCTTTCTTCTCCTTCCTCTCTCCTTGTCCCAATCCTTAATTCTACCTTTAGCGGCCAATGGTCCGAGTCCCTCGCATCCTCCACCACTATCCTCTTCACTTCACCTCTATCACCCCCTTTCACCACCATGTAGTCGCTCACTGATTCTCCTTTCGGTCCTACATACGTTTTCCTCCCATCCCAATCTCCTTCCGTTCATCCGTTCAGAATTTCCTACCCTTCTTCCATGACCCACTCTCGCATCCTCCTACCCTCCATGTTTATACATTTATCCTGGGACATACTCTTAATTTCCTCCTCCTCTTCATTTATCCCTCCCCTTAATTCCCCTATTCTAGCATTGAAATTTCCTTCCACTACACATCTTCCTCCTTCCCCCGTCTTCTCTTCTATCTTCTCTCTTATCTCCCTTTCATGACCATGTATTTATAATATTTCAGCCAGTCATTAAAAACTTTCCTTCCTTTTCCTATCCAAATCATATCTTAATGTAAACTAACAACTAAATTTCCAAGACAAAGATGACCAGCAAAATACTGTAAAAAGATTATACACTCTCCTAATAGTATTGCCAAATGCAAACGGTTTAGTGTAAAATTTAATGGGAAAAAGGGTAAAAAGAAGGACAGAAAAGAAGTGTAAGATTGGGAAAGATCAGAGGAAGAAAAGGGAAGGAGTGCAAGGACGTAGAGGTTTGCCGCAACAGGAGATATCGGATGAGGACGAGTTCTTTGAAGAAAAAAGTGGAAAGGGAAGAAAAAGGAGAAACAAAAGCAGGGAAAGGAAGGCGGAGGGGTTAGTAGAGGGAGATTCAAAGGAGATGTGGAAGGAGAGATAGAGAAATTTCTGAAAGAAATCGTGGAAGTAATACTCTATAAAAAGAGACTAAATAACTTAACACAAGTAAATAGAAGCAATATTAGTGAATTCTATTCATGGGTTTGAGCGGAAGATTATTTGAAGAAGTGAACTTCGCCTGTCCTCCTTTCAGCTAAAATTTAAAAAAATACTTAGTTTTTTCAAATTTGATATATATCTTTGGTGATATTTTATTAGAAAGGAGTGCAAATATGTAAAATAAATAAATAAAGATTAGGATAATGTAGAATAAGAAGCACATTAGGAAACCAGGAGAGATAATTTATATAGATGACGACATGACGAAAAGAGAGAAAGAGCTGTAAAAGAACATAAGAGAGATAGCAAGAAAGGAATGGGACAAGGGATGCACGGAGGGTGAGGTATCAGAAGTTGATAATAGATAGAAAGATAGTGATCGTGCAGCGAAAAAACGACAAGGACCGATAGAAGAAGCAAAACAAGTAGAGGCAGAAGTAGTACAGAGGGGAGGCAGAGGAAAGGGGGGAAGTGTGTGGTCGGGAAATTCTTCAATGAAAGGTTTGGAGGGATTAATGAAGAGGGGGAAGATATTAAGAGGAAGTCTCAGGATAAATATGTGAACGCAGAGGGTAGGAGGATGTGGGCATATGTCATAAAAAATGTCTATTGAAAGATTAAAATGTGCTTTATTTAAGCGATAATTATATAAATGGATACATGTAACGGAAGTTAGAAGCAGCATTGATGATGTATATTTATGGGTTTCAGTGTAAGATCCTTCGAACTCTGCCGTCCTCTCTTTGGCCAAAATTTTGAGCATAATTTATTATTTTGTAATACATTTTTTGTGATACTTATTTTATAAGAAAGGAGTGCAAATATATAATAAAGATAAAGATGGAAGAGGGGTGGGAGATGCTAAATGGTACGGAAGGAGATTGTGATGGGAGAATAACGTACGTTAGGGAGGTGAAAGGGGTTGGCAACTGAAGATAGAAATAAAAATCGGGTAAGGTTGAGAGGAGGGAAAGGAACAGGAAGAGAAGGGGCTGGGGGCGGGAAAAAGGATTGGGGGGGATGAGAGATTGTGAGAAAAACTAAACGAGGTTAAGCGGAGTCAATGTAAGAGTTGGAGGAGGCCATAGTGAGTTGTAACAGGAGGAGGAAGGTAAAGTGGGGAGGAAAAAGCGGATGGTTTGATGACGAGTGTAAATGGGGAAGACGGGGGCGAGGAGGGCGAGGAAAGAGTATAAAGGCGAAAGAGGGGAGGAGTCCTGATTTACTCCTTGCTTATTGACATATAATGTCAACATGGTATTGATAACGAAGGAGTGGGAGGGAATGAAAGAGATTTTTATAAGAGTAGAGAAATACGAGGGAAAAAAGCTATTATAAAAAAATAATATAAAAATCAGTTTTATTTTTCGACAAAGTCTACCAACATTTATCCAATCGCTTGTTTTTTAATGCCCCAATACCTGCTGCATAAAATGTTTTGGGCTGCCGTCTGACCCCATGCGTACCTCTTGTTGAAGATAGTGATCACCTTCGAAATGTTTGCCTCCAAGATGCCTTTTGAGTGGACCAAACAGATGATAGTTGCTTGGGGCTAGGTCAGGACTGTAAGCCGGATGTTCAAGAAGTTGCCACTCTAATTCTTCAATTCTCACTTAAGTCAATCGGGCCGCATGCGGCCTAGCATTATCGTGATGCAGCAATATTCCTCTCGTCAGTAGGCCTGGACGTTTTCTTCAAATTGCATCCCGAAGCAACAACAAAACTTTACAGTACGATTCAGCATTAACGTTCTCACCTCTATTTTGGAAATGGGCTAGGAGCACTCCTTGATAATCCCAAAACACTCTAAGCATAATCTTACCAACTGAGGGCACAACCTTGAATTTCTTTGTAGGCGGTGAAGAAGGATGTTTTCATTGCACTGAATCACGCTTTGTTTCGGGTTGGTAGTGATGTACACATTATTTATCATCAGTAATAATCCTGTTAAGCATACTCTCTCCTTCATCGGCGTACTGAGAGATGTGTTGCAAGGATAAGTCCATTCGATTATTTTTGTGTTCCTGAGTCAGTTGTCTAGGTACCCACCGTTCGCAAACTTTCCGGAAATTCAAACGATCGTGCAAAATTTCATAGACCAAACCACGAGAGCACCCTTTTGCAGTTGCTATGCTGCTTATTGTTATCAGTCTGCCAGTTCGAACCATCTCGTCGAATTGTTGCATTTGTCGCAATTTGAATGGGGAGGCCAGTTCGATATTCATCAACAATTTTTGAGCGCCTCGAGAATTTCTCGACCCAGTTGTACACTGCTTTACACGGCAAACACTGTTTATCGTAAACAGGAGACATTTTCTTATGGATATGATTTGCACAGAAAAAACGCACAACAGCACGCTGCTCTTCCATAGAGCTCGGTCGCCTTTTTAACACTGCCTACACATGCGCACGGCAATTGTCACTTGAGTATCATAAAGCCTGATTGTGCTGCCACCCATTGACACAAAGGGAAATAACTAACTGCTATTTTCAGCTTTCTCACATCATTTTGTGACCTAATTACTGAATTTCCCCCGTACATCGAAGGAGAAAATTGTGGTTATTTTCCAACATAATGAAGTGAATTAGAAGGTAGGGAGGGAAGGTTACAAGAGCTAGAATGGAAGGGAGAGGTGATCGTGAGGGTGAACGTGCTTAATTATCTTAATTTTTGAAGTTATGAGGAGCATGTAAGATGGTTGCAAGGAAAAGCGGGGAAAGCATGGAGCGTGGTGCAAGAAAATGAGGAAAATGGATGTCAGTGTAAGAGTGACGTGTGACCTGTGGCATGCATGCGCGAGTTCGATCTTAATTTATAGAGTGGAGGTATGAAGGATCAGGAGAGAAAGCAGTGGTGGTTCCTGTGGCAGGTGCTGGTAGTGGAGAAATCGACCCCGAGATACATATATATAAGGGAGGTCCGCTGCCACCTAGGAAACCTGATTGCAGAAACAATCCCAACATATTGCTTCAGGAAACAAATAAGGAGAACATGTGGAGTGAAGCAATAAAAGTATGAGATGAAGCTGTGCGTATTGGACAAGAGGAGTTTGGTGAATGAGGTATGGAATGTTTGGACGAAGGAGAGAATAGGTAGGGAGGGAAAAAAGAGGAGAATGTAAGAGAATGTGGTGTTGTCAGAGGGTATTCTGAAAGAGTGGCTGATACAAGGGGTGAATTTGGCATCATGTGTGCACGAGAATTTGAAAGGTTTAGAGACAAGAGAGACAAGGAGGTATAGGGAAGAGTGAGACGAGTGCTATGGGGAGTGGTAAGTATATGGGAGGTGGCTAAGGTATCTGGAGGAGAACTGTTTGGGAAGAGAGGAGAAGGTTACCTTAAAAAGAGCGAGATGTGTGCTATGTAAGGATGGACTGGATATTTGGAGATATTTTGCAGAGGAAAGCAAGACAGTAGATTAGGATTATTTGAATGGATGAAGAACGGTGAAGGTTTGGATGGGAGAAGACGGGGCCAGAGTAGTGATGAGATTAATGCCGGGAAGAGACAAGGGAAGAGCTTTTGAGCTACTATAAAATTAGAAATGTGTATACAGGGTGACTGACGAAAAATCTTTGGTGCTGTATCTCGCTTATTTTTTATACGATTTTAATAAATAAAACATCAAATTAAATGATTTTTAAAATCAACTCTTTTTTTTCAAATTGCACTGTATATATATTTTGTACTGATCCGCAAGGAGATTTTTTTCTGAATCTAAATTTGTAAACGATTTTATCCATTCATCAAACCAAAGTCAAGAAATTGAGGATTAAAAAAAATAATCAAATACCCATTGTAAACAATATACAGACCCTATTTTAAATGTCAAAAGTGACAGTGACAGCCATTGATACAATACTGCAACGATTTTTAATTATTTCATAATTAAAATGTTGCAATATTTCAAACACTGTACTAGAATTTTGTGCTTCTACAGAAATCGTTTTTCAGTTTTTGAAATCTTGCAACATTTTTATTATGAAATTATTAAAAATCATTACAGTATTGTACCAATGACTGACACTGTCACTTTTGACATTTGGAATAGGTTCTGTATATTGTTTACTATGGGTATTTGATTTTTAATTTTTTTTTTTAATCCTCAATTTCTCGACTTTGGTTTGATGAATGGATAAAATCGTTTACAAATTTAGATTCAGAAAAAAATCTCCTTGCGGATCAGTACAAAATATATATACAGTGCAATTTAAAAAAAAAAGTTGATCGTCTTTTGTCAAAAACTGGATGCAAGAAAAAATATCAGTACAGTTCATATTAAAGTCTTTTAAAAATCATTTAATTTGATGTTTTATTTATTCAAATCGGATCAAAAATAAGCGAGATACAGCACCAAAGGTTTTTCGTCAGTCACCCTGTATATATATGCCAAATAAAGGTTTTGTATGATAGTGTAGGATTTGGATTAGGATTTGTCCGATGGGAGGGCAGGGAGTTCAGCTGCATGTAGGCCCCAGTACGTCCTCCCATCTGAGTCCTCATTCCTTGCTACGCTACGGTCGAGCCAACCCAAGGCACCCAACGCCAGGACCACAGCAAGAGGGACTCTTAGGACTGTAGTTATCCCTCTCCTATTGTGGATTCACGTAGGTTGGATCAAACCAGGCAGTTCAGAAGTATATGCTCGGCCGTTTCCTTTTCCTCTGCAGGTACGACTAGAGTGTAGTCCCAGTCTGTTCAGGTGCGATCTTAAATTGCTCCTGTTAGGAGCCCTACAACCTTTTATAGGTTTTCTCTGGACAGTTGCATACAGTATCTGTCAGTTTTAAGGTATGATAGTGTAAAATATAGGGTTACTATATCTTCAATATTTAATAGGAGCCTTAAATATTTTCACAAAATCTTCCACATCATAATAAAGTATTGATATCTCATGTATTTTTAACTAAACTCTTTTGAATCCGGTGAATAACTTCGAAACATTCATACGCTCATGTCAGAAAAAGTCTAAGACAGTCTTTAGACAATTAATTATTTTTTATTAATTCACTTAAAGTTTGTAGAATACATTATGTGCTTAATTCGTCCTGCCTCTCTGAACGTTTCAAGATTTGCAATTTTTCGTTATTTAATACACGAGAATTCTATTGAGCATAATATGATTTTAAGCAAACTTCATATTCTCTGTGGCAAACAAGGCAAGTGTCCAAATAAAACCTTATAAGTGAAAATACTTCATAAATGTATTAACTAATTTGTTAATAATGCGTCAATAACTATGGTAATGCCGAAGACTTGAATACAATTTCAGCAATTAACTTCAGCAATTGAAGTTTATCATAACGTCACATATAATTTTTCGGTCGTCGCTTGAAGAAAACCAATGCGACTTGGCCGAAAGATTGCAAATCGATTCTTTATAGAACCATTAAAAGTTAAATCTTCGAATTTACAAGCTTTAAATTCGAAGATTTAAGCCGAATTCTTACAATGAACAAAAATAATTTTTGCGAAACTATCCGGACCAACAATTGTGGTAGACATGACATTTTAAATGGAAGTTCTTAGATGTTATTCTTCCCAAGTGAAACATTGTCCGAAATGAAATGTAATTCCTACATATTAAAAGATTATGCATTTCCAAAACAATTTACGATAAGTGGTTATTTATTAAGTTCAGTTTCAAGTAAGTACCAAATTATTTGGTTATGTGGAGATTTTAATGTAAACAGTCAAGATACTACGTATGAATCAATTACACTACAAAATATTTTTAATTATTTTAACCTGACCTCGCATAACAAAAATGACGAACCAACTCGAATTTGTAAATATAGTTATAATATAAGTATCAGCGAAATAGATTATATAGTAACGAATGTATCAAAACATGTTATATTTCATATTATAGAACCACATTTATTAGACCACACTGCGCAATTAGCAACACATAAAAATGCATATATTTTTAGACAGGGTTTACAAAGATAAATATATTACACGCAGATCATTCCAAGGTAAAGATATAACTAAATTAAAAAAAAAACTTGACTGTGAAAATATTCCTACTTTTACACCAGAAACATGCTCAAACATTGATACAATGTATGAACAGTTTTGGAATAGTTTCTGGATGTGTTTTAATCAATGCTTTTCCAAAATGACTACTAAAATTAAAAATATGTCATTATGTAAATTACCGTGGTATACAGACGAATTGAAAGCCTAGGCTGATAATTTAAAAGACTTAAATTGGCTACGTAAAGTCACAAACTCGACTAGTATCGATTACAAGTATAAATATTTAAAGAAGAATTATCAAAAAAACATTACTCACTCTAAATAGAAACACTACTTGGGTTTAATCAAAAGTTCTACAAACTGATGCAAAATAACTTGGAATATTGTAAAGAATCATTGTAAACCAAAAAACAAAATGTCGAATATCCCCGATACATTAATAAAATATAAGATCAAAAAGAAAAAGCGAACCACTTCGGAAAATATTTCACAACAAATGTTATGATTCAAATAACAAATCATTTTCATGGAACCTTATCGACTTCATGCACTCTAAATAGAGATAATTCAAGTAACACTATGTTTTTTGATCCTGTCACTTTAAAAGACGTCATTGAAGCAATAAATAAATTAAAAATTAAACACTCTACCGGATATGATAAGGTATCAATTAACATCTTAAAACACTGCAGCACAGAACTAGCACCTGCAATTACAGATATTATTAATCAATCCGTATTATTAGGGCAGTTTCCCAACGCATTCAAATTATCTATTATTATTTCAATTTTAAAAAAAGAAAATCCACAAAACTGAGATAATTACCGACCTATTCTTTGCTTAGCTCAATTTCAAAAAACATCAAGAAAGTTGTGTGCAAAAAAATTATTAAATTTCTAGACAAATTCAATAAATTTAGTAACTTTCAGCATGGTTTTCGCTGTAATAAATCCACGGAAACAGCCACAATAGATTTCTTACAACAAATATATGACGCAATGGACAAAAACTACAAAGCCATAGGAGCATTCTTTGACTTATCTAAAGCGTTTGATTGCTTAGATCTAAATTTGATTTTAAATAAAGTAAACATATTAGGAATTCGAGTATCCATTAATGATTGGATTAAGCCATACCTCGAAAACAGAAAACAAATTGAATTAAAACACTTTGTAATTACTTTGTTATCACTATCTTCACACAACTCAAATCAAACGGTGAATAGAAAACAAATTATTAAATTAGAAAATACTTTTTCAGATTTATATGATGTAACATTGGAAGTACCACAAGGGAGTGTGATAGTTCCACTACTTTTTATACTTTTTATTAACGACCTACCTACATATATTATCGACTCCTATGTATGTATCTTTGCTGATGATAAATCAATGATAGTGAGTGGTGCAAATTTTGAGATATGTAATAATAAACTCAGTAGAGTAATAAATCAATTTGTAGTATGGTGTAACCAAAACAATTTAATTATAAATTACTAAAAAACAGTTTGCGTTGAGTTCTACAACATACACTCCAAAATATCTCAATATACAATGAGCGTCAATAATAACAACATAGAAATTAGCCAATTCACAACATTCTTAGGCATACAAATTGATAAAAATCTTTCTTGAACTAGGCACATAAATACTCTTATATCTAAACTAAATAAAGCATATTTTGTACTATGTCGATTGAAACATCTACTTGACGAAGATGGTCTTATGTCTGTATACTATGGAATGGTACACTCACTTCTAAGGTATGGTATTGTCGTGTGGGGACAATCAACTGCAGCTACGAAGGCATCCATAGTACAAAAGAGAATTGTTACAGTAATTTTTAATATCAAATATCGTGATTCATGTCGTATGACCTTTAAACATAAAAATATCATGACCACCTCATCAATCTTCATCTATAAATTACTTACACACATACACAATACTAAAGACACATTTGAAAGACATACAAATATTCATAAACATGATACTCGACATGCTTCAAATATCCACATATCACACTTCACTACTAAACAACATAGAAAATCCCCTGTCCATGCAGGTAGTGTCCTATATAATAAACTCCCGAAACATATAAAACAAACTAATATAAAGCACTTTAAAAACAAATTAAAATCAATTTTGATATCGAATTGTATTTACTCTGTTAAAGAATTTATTCATCTGCTGCAAAGTAATCTAATGTAAAAATATGTTGGAATCACTATGTATAATTTTAACTTGTACTTTGTCTTTGTCTTATTTCTGTAATATTTTGTATTTTTTTATATGACGAATGTATCTGCATTAAATGTAGCAACCAGCATAATAAATAAATTGTATTGTATTGTATTGTATTTAGCTGTCAAGAATTTTCAATATATTCAATTTAGTAGGTTAATAGAGGAGGTTGTGTGTATTAATTAATCAAATTTTTCACGCTTAATCCATTTTTGGAGTATGATAGTTTAATTTGCGTGGGTGGCTTACTATTAGCCAGTTATTCACTCAGGGGAATAGTGTATACCGGAATAATTTACACTTAGTGTTTATTAGAATTATAATCACTGACCAGTAGCATTTGATGAGTTCGTGCAAAGGTACTTTTTTCAGATGTGGTTGAAATTTCTTGGTATGGTAATGTGTATGCATCGACGTGTTTACTGAAATAGTCTATTGCCACGATAATGAATTAATTAATGGGAGACTAAGAGAATTGGAGTTCGATTGAATGGGCTGCCGACATACTACTGACATATCTTATCTCCTCCGTTGTTCAGAATCATTGTTTGTAGAATAAACTACAGATTTTGTGCTTAGTTTATGCTTAGGAATGAAAATCGGCTCTTTTTTATACTGGCTCTTTGAACGTTTTACGATTTGCAACATTTCGTAATTTAATACACCAAAATTCTAATGAGTATAGTACGATTTTAATAAATATTTTGCAATTTAAACGTTATGTTGAATTATTATTTATTCCATTTAATCCAGAATTGTAGGATGGAATCACTCTTCTTTTTAATTGTATGTTTCAGTTACTTTGTATTATTATTTGCTGTACTTGACTCTCTTTTGATTCTGCGTTGTTACTATGTTTACAGTGTTCTTGAAATGTAGACCATATTTTTGCAAATTATTACACCTCGGAGTTTAGAATCAAACTCAAACTTTGGAGATTTTGCGACTTATTCTCAGATTTTTTCAACTATGTATTTGTATTTGTTTTTAATGCTTTGATCTTCTTATAAAAATAAATATATTACAAATTAGATAGATAAAAATATGTACTTATAATTTTGACGTAAGAGATTCGGGGGGAGTTCACTCGGCCGAATGTTCTTCCACTCCAGCCAAATGCTGCATTTTAAGATTATTAGCTGATCATACTTGCAGACTACTAATTGCCATTTTAGCTTTATTTTGCTTCAAAAAGCATTGCGCTCATTATATTTTCCCTCTGATGTCAAACTGAAATTACCGTATATTGTTTTGACGGGCATTTAAGAATAGAATGGTTAGTTCTTAAAAAATCCATCCACGTAGATATTTTAAATAATTTCTATCGACATTAATGCTGTAAGTAGTTCTTTTCTTGTCAATCAGTAATTCCGCTCTGGGTTGCAACGTTTTAATAAAGTAGGTTTAATTCTTGCATTTTGTGCATCGGTATCTAACACGAATTTTCCATCTGGTAATAGATAACTTAAAACTGGTATGTTTAAAAGTACATTTTTTTAGTGTTTGGAAACTAACATTCCTAGCTCCATTGAAACTTTTGTTTTTCTCCAGGAAGATGCTTTGGTAGTTAAGTGATATTGGAAAATAGGTACATATTCCAAAAAACTTTTGTAGTAGATGTAAATTTCTTGGTACCAGCAATTCTTGTACCGTTGAAATCTTTTGCACATCGACTAAAACTTATTCACTCGAGATGATGTGTTCTAGCTATTATACTTTCTTCCTGAAAGATGATATTTCCTTGGCCCGAGTCTTAATGCGGAAAGGGGAGGTATAAGCCTTCCTAAGTTTTTCATGTAGTCATGGAAGATTTTCCTTTCAATTACATCGTCTAGTAAATCAGACAGAATTTTTATGATAGCCTCTTCAATGTTGTCTTAAATTTTGCAATTATATAGCATAAACCCAATGGGATTATAATGAATTGTCGAAATCATGTTCTTACAGTAAATCCCGCTATTTTCATTTGTTATTTTTTTCACGAAAACATGTATACATAAAATGGTGATGTGGCCATCATAGTACTTTCCCTATATTTTTCTCGAAAACTATGAGGTTTACGCAAAAATGTTATTCTAAATAATATGTGCACTTTTGAATTCTCTACAATTATTGGTTATATAAGTTTTATGTAACTCCAATTGTTTATTAGAAATTGGCAAAAAATATCAAAATTTTCAATTTTGATTTTTTTCTCGAGAGTTAAGAATTTTATGAAAAACATATTCCAATCCCGTAATATTGAAGTTAGCGAGCGAACATCCCTGCGTACCCTAACAAAACTCCGTCATCCTATTAATCCTCTACACAATCCCTCCAATCAGCTCCTCTATGATACTACTTTAGTTATCCCCATGCTAGAACGTCTTTGATACCTTTTAGAAAAATTCGCCAAAAATCCTTTTAACTTTCACATATTATCCCTATACTGTCTTCCTAGAAACCCAAACATAATCCCTAAATATAAAAACCCACATTCTACCATTTTTGATTTCATTTCATTATTTCATGCATCTACTCACTAACGACTGACGCCATATAACTGGACAAGACAAGGCAGAAAGACCTCTGGTCGATAGCATTTTCACAGATTAATACATTAACGCATCATTCATTATTCATCATTTTAATGTAAATATGTACAAAATTTGTCACTACTACATATTCCAATTAAACTTGTTCAGTTTTTTATTCCCTTTAACTTTTGTTTGAATAGTTTTTTAAAAAATTTTCATATTTAGAAAAATTTCACGAAAAAACAAAAAAACGCCTCGAGTAAACATCCACTTCCGGTTTATGAATATTTACCAAAAGCTTTTCAGATCGAGTTTTTAGCAATAAAACCTTACGTTTAAAGTTTTATCCCATTCGGATAATACGTTTTTGAGATAAAGCGCCCACCGACAGACAAACACGAAAACATTACTACCCAAATGGTGATGTGGCCATCATAGTACTTTCCCTATATTTTTCACGAAAACTATAAGGTTTACTCGAAATGGTTATTTATAATAATTTGCTAAATTTTGGATTATTTACAATTACTTTTTATATAAATCTAATGCAACTCCTATAGATTATTGTCAAAGTTATTAATTTTTTTTTTATCGGAAGCTAAGAACATTATGAAAAATATATTTCAATAAAACTTGTTCAGTTATTCATTCCCTTTAACTTTTGTTTGTAAAGTTATGTAATATTTTTCAAATTCTTTATAGAAAAAGTTAGAATAAATACAAAAAAAGTTCTAGAATCCTCAAAAATATATAAGAAATTTATTCTAGAATCACCAAAAAATATCTCGACGATTAGAATAGAAATTATTGAAAATTCTAAAAAAATTGTGGAAAATAAATCTTAAAAAAAGTGGATAAAATACAGCAACTGAAATAATTGCAATAAATTTTTTTACAGATGTACTGAGTTTATCCCTCATCAAAATTTTGTAGGAATTTCTCTTCCAAATTGCAAACATTGGTATCAATTTTATAATCAACAATGGTTTTTGCAAATTTCGAGATTTTTACATATATTTTACTAGAAGTGTTCAGGAAGGTTTTTATTTTTAGAAGACTAAAATTTCCAAGCCATCCTAGAAATTCTCTCCTAAATTTCTAGAAAATTTTTCAGTATTCTAGAATATTTATGGTTGAAATTATTATTTTATAAATTTCCAGAAATTTGCTCTCGAAATTCCTAAACAAATTTCCAGGATTGTAGAATTTTTAAGGAACTAATTTTCTAATGTCCAAAGTTTACCTTCAAGGATTTTAGAATTTATAAAGAATTTATGCTACAGGTGTGCCATTTTGAATTTTCTAGGAATTTCTTCTCCAAATTTTTCACCTATTTTACTAGAGGTTTTTATGAAGTTTTTTTGGTGATCATAATTTTCATGCCTTTATAGAATTTGTTCCCTAAATTCCTAGAATATTTTTCAGGATTCTTAAACATTTATGGAATTTAGAATCTCAATTTCTCTTCTTTATCTTTTGGAGATTTTTCTTTTAAATTTTTGGAACTTTTTCCTGGTTTGTGGAATTTTCCAGCATTATTATTATCTATAATTTCAAAATTTGCTCTTTTACATTTCTGGAGAATTTTGTAGGATGTAGAATTTTTTAAGAATTAATTTTCTTGAAAAATAAAGAATACTTTTACTTAGTTAATATCACAATGTTTATTAAATAGTGACTGCAGTTTCGATCAAACAATGATCATTATCAAACTATAAGTTAATTTTCTTATTTTTAAAAATTTTCTTCAAGAATTTTAAGATTTGCATGATTTTTCCATCTATTTTACTAGAAACTTTAAGGAAGTTTTTTAATGACTAGAATTTGTAAGCCTTTCTAGAAATACTCTTCTAAATTTCTAAAATATTTTTCAAGTGTCTTACAACCAAAGTTTTCTAGTAATTTCTTCTCCAAATTTCAAGATTTTCCCGTCTACTTTACTAGCAGATTTCAGGATGTTGTTTATGACTAGAATTTGTAAGACTTTCCAGAACTCCTCTTCTTAAATTTCTAAAATATTTTTCAGGAGCCTTACAATAAAAGTTTTCTAGGATTTTCTTCTCCAACTTGCAAGATTTTCCCATCTATTTTACTAAAAGCTCTTAGGAAGTTTTTTTATGACTAAAATTTGTAAGCCTTTCTAGAACTCTTCTTCTAAATATCTAAAATATTTTTCAGGAGTCTTACAATCAAAGTTTTCTTGGAATTTCTTTTCCAAATTGCAAGATTTTTACATATATTTTTTTAGAAGCTTTTAGGAATTTTTTTTGATGTCTAGAATTTGTAGGACTTTCTAGAATTCCTCTTCTAAATTTTTAATGTATTTTTAAGGAGTCTTACAATCAAAGTTTTTTTTTTCCATTTACTTTACTAGAAACTTTTAGGAAGTATTTTTTTGGTAACTAGAAATTGTAGGCCTTTTTAGAACTCCTCATCTAAATTTTTAAAATAGTTTTCTAGAAATTTCTTCTCCAAATTACAAGATTTTTCCACCTATTTTACTAAAAGTTTTCTGGAAGGTATTTTTTCGATGACTAGAATTTTCAAGTCTTTCTAGAATTTTTCTTCTAAATTTCTAGGATATTAATGGAATTTATTGTACAAATATACTAGCCTTATGATTCTTTACAATTAAAGGTTTCTCTTCTAAATTTCAAACATTGTCATTAGTTTCTTAATCGCATGGGAATAATCAACAATAATTCTTCCAGATTTTCATAATCTCAATAGGTCTTCTTTATTTTTTTGGTGATTTCTCTTCTATTTTTTTTTAACTTTTTTCTGGTTTGTGGAATTAGTATTATTATTTTCTATATTTTCAGAAATTGCTCCCAAAATTCCTTGACAATTTTCGAGGTTTATAGAAGTTTTTAAGAATATTTTTTTAAATTTTCCAATATTTTCTTCGAGGGCTTTAAAATGTATAAAGAATTTATTCGACATGTCTATTAACAAACATGTCATGTTGACCTTTTTTTAATCAAAGTTTTCTAAAAAGTTCTTTTCCAAATTACAATATTTTTCCACCATTTGAAATTTGAGTCAACAGCTCTATCATCTGGGCCATTATGGCATAGTGGTGATAATTATTGTTCTTATTCGTTGTAAAAAAAGATGTAGAATCCACCAACAACTAGTAATTAGAGTTATCATGTATATGTAGGGAGGGTGGGTAGCCTCTATTCCACCCTCCAATCAGTAAATCATAAGCGAGGGATTTAATTAAACATAAAAAAATGGTAATGTGGCCATCACAGTAATTTCCTTACATTTTTCTCGAAAACTATGAGGTTTACGCAAAAAAGCTATTCATAAGAATTTGCTCAATTTTAAATTCTTTACAATTACTTGTTATATAAATTTCATTTAACTCCTATTGTTTATTGCATTATGCAAAAATATAAAAATTATTAACATTTTTTTTTCTTGCAAGTTTAGAACTTTATGAAAAAAATATTTTAATAAAATTTGTTTAGTATTTTATTTTCTTTAACTTTTGTTTGAAGAGTTATGTAATATTTTTCAAATTTAGGAAAATATCATGGAAAAAAACAAAAAACGCCTCGAGTAATCATCCACTTCCGGTTTTTGAATGTTCACGAAAATCTTTTCAGTTCCAGTTTTTCACGATTAAACCTTAAGTTTAAAGTTTCATCTCAATCTGATGATTCGTTTTTGAGTTACAGCGCCCACAGACATTTTCATGCACGAAAACAACAATACTTCCCCTATATATACTATATAGGGAAAGTAAAAACTACTTTTTTAGTTATGTAAAATATTTTCTCGTACATTGTATTTTTCAATTTTTTCCATGTTAAATAAGTGTCACAGATTTATTTATTCGGGTCTCATCTGCGAAGCGAAATTTAATACAAGGAAATAGAATGTTTAGGTCTATTCCAGTCTTGGCAGCACATAACAATTCAATACAAATAAATTAAATCTTAGGGTAATGCAAAAAAAATTCTGTTTTCCATTGGTATAGACACTCACTAAACAAAATGATATAATTATTATATAAAATGAGGAATGTGTTTTTATATAAATGTAGTTTTCGCAAATACGTGAATTGTATCTGTTGGAGTGTAATACATAGTTATTGTTAAGGGTAGGTTTTTAATGTGGCCGGCGCGTACAAATGTGTATTAACGAGAACGGTTGCACCAGAAGCAGTAAATTATAATTTCAAACTTCGGGAACTGAATAATAATGGTACGGTCTGGAGATAATCTGTTGGAATGTGTGTAAACCTGTGCTCGATTAAAGTTCTCCGAATGATCCCCCCCGAAGGTACAACCGAAAGAATGGGGGTAATTTTCCTAGAGGTGGTCGAGTCCCGTCCCCCGGGTGACGCCGAGTTCGATCCCTGCGCCCGGCCGACTGCGCGACGACCGCCCCCACTGTTTACAACCAGCTACGGAACACAGTGGCAGACACGCCGAGGGTCTGTGTCTGTGTGGCTCTCCTATCGAACGGAGCTCCCTCACAGGACGTGTGTTCCAAAATACGGCATTCGGTACCGACGCTGACGCTGACGCTCGTTAATACGTTAATTGCTAGTGATAAAACGCTCATCGTTTGCACCGGCCTCATCATCATCATCACCATCACGCGGACAGGCAACGTTTCACCATAAGGTAAATTTTAATTCACACTTTTAACTAACCTTTAAATAACATAGTCATGTTATGAGTTTTAAATTATTATACAGCAGTGTTCCCGGCGCATCCACCATTATTTTCTAATTTATAATATATCAACACAAAGTCTACAATTAAAAATACAAAAGTATTAAGTGGACTCTGGAAAAAAATTACATTATTATGAATTTAAATCATATTTTTCTTTATTAAAGATATTAATAAGATATAAAAATTAATTAAGATATAAAAATCAGAAATTCTGCACTTATATATCAAAAATCGGGTATAAATAAGTGAAGTAAGGAGCAACAGAGTTTTCATTTGTTGTAATTAATGACTTTATAATATACAGTTACAAAAATCGAGTACCTCATGTATACCGTTTAAGTGTTAACAACAATAATTAATTATGTAGCATGTAATTTACGTAATCTTTAATATTATCAGCATGAAGTAATTATCTTACGTTATTATATATAGATAAGATATAGTAGTTAATAGACGTAATATTTTTTTCTTCTTAAAAATAATAGATTTTCGTCAATTATTAATTCAAGTCAATTTCATTTCATATTTTTGAAAATATTCCTATGCGAGTTTAATCGTTTACTTTATTATTTGTTTATTTATATTTTTCTAATAATAGTATTTCAGCCAAGTTAAACTTAAATGATATATACAGTCACTTAATTGATTTACTAAGCAAGTTAAAACAATAATAATACAAGTTTATTGTATACATACGTCTTTTTCCTTTTCGATATAAACAACATTTAAATGCCTTCGTTTGAACAGTAGCCGATTGTTTGAAGAATGACTGAAATAAGGCCGGCTTATTTTGAAATGTTCTGTTGATTTAATGTTTTTTGACTGTCTGTCAACATGTACATATTTATTTTCGTCCGGTTCTCGTTGTTGGTCGTAAATACGTTTCGAATGCAATAGATGTCACTGCGAGTAGTTAAAATAATCATTATATTTGTACTAATTGCTAATAAAAATAAAGTGCAGATTTCTAAAGGAAAGATAACGCATTAATGTTGCATATTTGAATTAGCTAACAATAAAGGTATAAAATAATGTGTTTAAAACTGTTACATTAATCAAGTATAAAATATCATTTTGTTCTACCACGATAGTTATTTACGATTATAGTTTCGATCATAAACTGATTATTATCAAACATAAACTTTATCAGTTTATAATCGATCATTATTGATCAGTTTATGATCAAAACTATAGTCGCAGTCAATAAATAACTATCGTGGTAAGAATGTGACAAGTGTTTTACTATTTATTTTTAATCAAAATATACCACTAAGTAAACGTCGACAACATTTAAGAATTAATCAAGTATTTTGATGTGTGCACAATAAATCCAAACATTTTAGAAAACGAGCTTAATATATTATCAATATATTTATAGAATAAGAACTTCTAATCAAAAATAACATACTTTTGTTCAGAACAGAATCCCTTATTTTATATCTTCACGGAAACTGATTTGCTTTACGAGTATATGATACTAAACATTTATTAATATTTAATTAAAATGCCCCAATTGACCAACGTGTTAATAATAATATTAAGTTTTTCATCAGCTTGATTGGATACGATGTTTATAGATTTCACAGGTTAATGATTTAAAGAGTGGTACCCCTGATCTATCGAATACCAATTGTTGAAGACGTAATTAAGCCTGGCTGTAAGATATGAGGAACTAAGCTTGATAAATCTCTGAGAAAGACCAAATGCGTACAGCTTATTTAACAATATAGAATTATTTATAGTGTCAAAACTACTGGAAAAATCCGTGTAAAAAACTATTTGCACTTGGCAATTGAAAGCTTCGGTTATAAACTGTTTCATTAGTTGGTTACCGTTGACCGTCCAGGTATAAATCCATGTTGCTTGGGTGGTAAATATTATGTTATGAATTCATTGCTTATTTTTTTCCAAAGTTGAAAGTATAGTAATCGGTCTGTAGTTTTCAAGATCCGTAATGTCTGCTTCTTGACTACAGGACAAATCCTCGTAAGTCCTTTAAAGTTCTTCAATATGATTTACATATCTCGTTGCATTCCACTTCAATCTATAATGTTGTTTCAGTTATATAGACAATCGTATCTAATTTACATTTACCCACCCATCATGCATAAAATTTTTGATTAATTTACTCACTCAAAAATTTTACATTTTGAATTTCTTTTTTATACAAAAAGTTTTGCAGTTAATTTTACTACAAACCGCGTGACGGTCAGTAATTAAAATTTATATGTATATGCAGGGTGGGTGGGTGTCCTTTATCCCACCCTCCAATCAGTAAAACATCATCAAAAATTATTTGAAATATTTGTATGAATACATCAATTAAAAATGCAATTATTTTGTGTTCGTTTACATTTTACAACTTCTAATTAAAACCTTTGCTTATGTTTTACTGTTTGGTGGGTGGTATAGAGGCCACCCACTCACTCTACATATACATGATAACTTTAATTGTTTATTGTTAATGATTTTGCTGCTAAAAACAGTCAAACCTTTTATGTAATAAAACGAATCAAAATTTAAACATAAATTACTTTCTCTAAATAATATTATATAATTTAGAGTTAAAGTCTGCCCATCCATCAAGCATCAAATTTTTACTAATTTACTCACTCAAAAATATCATTTTAATATCTTTTTTATTCAGAAAGTTTTGTAATTAATTTTATTGGAAACCGCCAGACGATAAGGATTTAAAGTTTATATGCATATGTAGGTTGGGTGGGTGGCCTCTAACCCACCCTTCAATCATTTTATAGATTCATTGAACAAATTTTGAAATTCTGAAAAATAAGACATACCTTCTCAAATAAAAGTTAAACAGAATAAAAAACTGAACAAGTTTTATTAAAACATGTTATTATTTTTTCTCGCAAGAACTTAATAATAATAATAATACTCTTTATTACTGAAATCGCCTTTTTTAGAATTAATACAAACATATGATATGTACAAAATAATATTAGTTAAAGAAATACAATAAAATTAAATAATTTGTTAACCTTATATAACAAAACCGAAAATACATTATATCCTGGTTAGCGCATACACTATGAATAATATTGTTACGAAAACTAAATTAAAATTTAAGAGTAACTAAAACGAAAAGAATTAATGAATACGAGAGATAATTGAAGTCTTGCAAGAAGCTAAAGAATTATTAAAAATGTCGAAATCATGATACATATTGAGTGTATTTACATTTCTCATAATTATTTCCATTGGAGAATTGTAACCATAATTGGTGCGATGAAAGTTTGGTCGAAATAATGATCCATTACGAATGGATATATTATGTGTAGAAATTAAAATTCAACATGGATAATAATCCAGGAGAGATAATATGACCATTAATTAGTTTGTGGAGAAAACAAATTTCTGCAATTTTATGACGGCCCTGAATTGATTGTAGGTTTATATTACTGTTAAATCTATAAAATAAAAAAACGAACAAATATTATTCAATTATGATCCAAGTGGGTATTTTTCCTTAATCCCGAACATAATGATTTCTGTAGAATTCACTAATCCACCTCAGGTATAAATTCAGACCTTCAGTCGATTATATTTCATTCTTGTGTCAGTTGCCGTACATATCTGAGTAAGTTATTTATATTTCATTATATTTATTATCATATTTCATTATATTTATTTTAGTAAGTGTTTTTATTTGTATTTAAAATCAATTTTATAATAAAGCTGTACTGAAGAGAGCGAAAGTTCGAAACACGTGTCTGCAGATGATTATAAACTTGAATGCTAGATTTTTTAATTGCTTTTGCTAATTTAATTTAATGAAATCAGTTTAAAATTAATTTTTCATAATTTTTCATGTCATAGTTACATTTAAACAATCTAAAGTACATTTTATCATTTATTAGTTTATTCAACAGAAATAATTTCATTCAAATTAGTGTTGCTTTGATAGTTGTACTATTTGTAACACGCAAATTAATTTGTATTATTTAATGTCTGTCGAAGTATTAGCTAGAGAAGTAGTTGTTTCAAATTAATTTGTTTTGTAGTCTTAGTAAGACTCATTGTTGTAGATCTACGAAATGTTTTCGTATTTTTAAATTTATGATAAATATATCTTTCTAAATGAAACGAAAAAATTAAGAAATATTAAACAATATTGTATTTCAAACGATATCTTTTATATTTAAAGTAGGTATAGGTTCTTATTTCAGTTTAATCATAATTGTTCCGTTTATTCGTAGAGGGCGCGGCAATCAATTGAAGAATTAATTTTATTGTGCTTTTCGATATATCGAAACAAATATATTATATTATATCGATTTATCAATATATCGAAACAAATAGCATGGAGTTATTTTTTTCGATATTTCGAACCGATAAACGCGTTTGCACGAGAAATACCTTAATCGCTTTCACCACCGATTAAATTCTGAATTGGTTTTTATTTATGTGATATCATTATCGGTAATATTAATTGGTCATTTGAATTTAATTATGTTCGGATCGTTTTGGTGGGGTGGGGGCACTGGTCTTTCTGGGGGGGGGGAGAGTGGGCGTGTCCACCCTTGCAATATTTTTTAATGATGTTAAAATTAGATGGATTAGATGCTATTTTAGTGGATAGGTAATATAGGCGATCAAAGGTAGGGATAATGGATTTGTAAAGGATTGTGGAGACATTATTTGGGTGACGAAGTTTAGGATTTTGATGGTTGATGGTGGAGATTGGAAAAGGAGGATTTGTATTCCAGCAAGGACCGGCATATGGTTTTATATATTTTGATGGCGTTTTGATGGCATTTGATATTTTTCGTAGATAAGACCTCTAAAATATTTTGCTCTTGCTGAAACCTTGGATTGTATTATTTGGATGTGTGATTTAAATGTAAATTTTTGATATTGTTAGTGTAATCCATGTTACTGGGTCATTAATAATGTAAATAAAAATATAAGACGTACTTCCCAGTCTATTTTAATAATATTTTTTTAAATTGTTCGTGTTCTGTTATTCCTAGATATTTGCAGGTGCGTGTCAATTCCGTAGTTGACGTAGTGAGTAGTAGGTGGATTTGCATATTATTATTTGAAATTTTAGATTCATGAAACTGTGAATATCGAGAAACTTTACATAGTTTGTGATAGTTTTCCTTTTGAGGAAAAATGTTAAGGTAATTGACTTTCTAGAATTCACTGATAGTTTATTTGCAGCAAACTAAGTGGAATCTTGATCTATTGCAAACTTATTTTGTTGATGGACAATATCTTTATTAAAACCAATGGTTTTTGCAGTTGTGCCATCAGCGAATAACACCGTTTAAGAATTAGTATACTGAAACGGTAGATCGTTAATGTAAATTAAAAAAAAAGTAAAGGGCCCAAGGTAGACCCTTGCGGGATTCCGTGGGTTACCTTTAACTCTTTAGATGTAGTATTGTTAAAAGTTACCAACTGTTTTCTGCTACTCAGATACGAATTTATAATATGGCAGCTAGTAGGATGAAAATTATAATAATAAAGTTTCCGCAGAAGAAAATTATGTAAACGCAATCAAAGGCCTTACTTAGATCTAAAATATTATTACTGAATATAAGCCACCTTCGAAGCCTTGATAGATATTATTTGTGAAAGTTAATAAAATAAAAAATTGATTACTAGATATATTATTATTAACTTCCAGATAATCAACAGCTTGCATGTATAAGATTTTCTCGAGAACTTTAGAGATTATAGGAAGAATTGAAATAGGTCTCTAATGGTTATAGTCAGATCTAGTACCTTTTCTGTGGACTGGGATTACCAAAGCTTGTTGGAAGCATGATGGAAATATACCTTCATCGATGCAATTATTCAAAAGGAGAGTCAAAGGAGATATTATACTATCTACTATGCTTTTTAACACGTACTCATTCCGTAAATGTCTCTAATTTTAGAAGATTTAAATTTCTGAATTATAGTCCGAACAGTACTGGGATTAACATTTTTGAATTCAAAGTAATTATTTGGTTGAATTAGCATTTTACTTAATAAAACACTTGCAGAGTGTTGAGAAGGCGGTAGAGTGTTAAATATATCCTCCACTACCAGCATAATATATTTATTAAATGTATCTGAGTTAATGTTAGTATTTTTGTCATGATTCTGAACATCAATGACCACAAAGCTTTTAGTTGATATTCAGAGTTTTATATGAACTTTTCATTGGCTGATATTTTTGCATTATTTAGTTCTTTCTTGTATTTTTGTTTCAGTATTTTATATTCAGACAAAACATCTGTTACTGTATTCCTTCAGAAAATTTAATCATTCACGCATAGAACGGAGTTTTGAGTTATACCAGTTAATTGTAGAAGTTTTGCTTTTGCAAACTACAATTTTTCAGGAATATTGGCACTAATACCATATTGAAGAATGTCCATGAATTTGTTAAATTTTCCTTCCAGGCAGCCTATCGTTTAATAAACAAAACCCCAATCGATATTTTCCAAGTAGTTAAAGAAATTATATTTGTCAATTTGGGTAAACGGTCTTACGCGATGCTTATCAGGGGATGTTATCTTTTTAATTACTTTTAAGTTTAAGAGTTTGTTTTCTAGTCTTACTATCTGACAATTAGAGGTTAAAATGGATAATGGGTGAGCGTTTGGATTTAAAGCCAAATTAATATTCGGAGATGGAGTTATTAAGGATTTGGTTATTTTTTTCTTTTAGGATAGATTGTAAGATTTTGCTTATACTGGAAGAAAAGTGATGGATCGATAGCTGCAGACTGCTTGGATCAGAACCATTTTTATAAATACATACAATAATTCATTTTTTCCATCTGGGTGGGAAGTGTTGGTGTCTAATTATAAATTCAAAAAGTTTTAATATGCCTAGAGTGAGATTTTTAAGAACAGTGCGATGTGTTTTGTCATATCCAGGTGCAGAATTTCTTACCGCTCTGAGTTTGCTCATTATCGCAGCTAAGTAGGGACACGGAATATAAACGGAGTTATAAAACTCTAATTCTCTGTTAGGTTAGAGGTACAATTAAGGTGACATTTATTGTCTGAGCTTTCCAGGTAGCTAGTGGTTTATCTACTCAATTAGAGAAATCTGTTCAAAGACCATACAATAAATCTTAACTTAATAGTGCTTTTATTCTAATGGAGAACTGAAGTTTTATAACACTGTAATAATATTTTCTTTTATTATCTTCAACGGTTTTTAGTTCCTTTTCTTTTTTAATGAATCCTTCCCTAATAATGTGATATTTCGATAGATATACACTTTATGCCATTGCAATAATCTGGTTTTTAATGATTTGGTAAATTTGAAAAATTTAGTTAAAACACTTTGTTGTTTCCTTCCTTTACTTTTATTTTAATATGTCAATTTTGTGGTTGTTAGATTAAACAGAGTACATATTTCACGTATTAAACTACAATCTTTATTATTACTAATTCATCATGATAATTCATCATGATAATTCATCTCCCCACACATATGTCCATTAACGACGCAAATTATAGTCCACATTTATATTGTTATATTCAAAATGACTCAACTAATTCAAATTGTTCTAAGTTTCCGATATTGATACTGTAATTTGCTCATAAATAAAAGGATTACGAATTAAGTCAGTAATTTGCTCGCTATAATTTTATAAAGGAAAATTCTAGTTACTCAGAATGTATATCCATCATATAAAACCGGTTATTTAGACAACTAAGAAGTGCAAGACGAAAGTAAATATCTTAGAGTTCGTACATAAATCTCGGTTCCTTATAAAATGACATGCTTTATTGGGTGATCGATGGTTCACCTTGTAAACAAACACGCGCCTTCGAACTTTATTTACGTCTACATTTAATATCCTCTCTTATATAATTTCATTTTATAACAAATTTATGTATACTCTTCAAGATTTTTACAACGGCGAAACAAAGTTTCCCCTGTCGCTATTAAGATTGAGTATATTTTTTATCAATAAACTGAAATCAAATATGTTTAATAAAGTAAATTAATATATGTTTTATTTCAACGAAAAATGTTATTACAATTAAAATATTGTTTAGATTTTCCGTGTAAACTATAACGAAAATATCTTAAAGTGTTTATTGAATTGACAAGGCGCATATATGATGAAACTCCATAACTCATTTAAATAATAATAAAGGACGACTATGAACTTAATCTAGAGCAAGCTAATCAAAATGCTATTCACCGAATGAACTAAAAATCTCATCGATGAAAAAAATTGCTGTCGTTTAAATTAAATATTGTGATACACTCGATATAATTTAATTAAAAGATTTGATTTACCGAATGAAGTAAAAATTTCATCGATGCAAAAACTTTTGCTGTCGTTTAAATTAGATATTGTGATACACTTAATATAATTTAATTACATTGATGCAAATATTTTATTTTGTTAAATATGATGATTGTGTCTTTTAATTTCATAAATAAAATAAAGACGCAATTACACATGTCATTTCTTTGTGAATCTTTATTAAATTCGAGTCAGCCGGGCTGCCGAAAGTGCGCTGCAAAATAAATTAGGAGTTGTCTCCAGAAACGGGCAATATTTCGTAGGAATGAAAGGAATATAATTAAATTTTGGAACGGGGCCGCTTTATTATTTTTCTTCTCGGATTTTGACGAATATTTCGAGGTCAGAGTCTCGAGCTTTAAATGTGAGTTTGCGACACGACCGACAGTTTATTATTTTTAGAAAATGTTGGATTATTATTATTTAATATTAACTGAATGATATTAAATTTATATATAACCTCCAAAAATATTTTTAAACTAGTTATTAGTAGACATGGTTATATAATAAAATTATTTAATTAGTCTATATTTTTTTTATGTATTATGTATTTATTTATTGAAGTGTTATGAGTTAGACTAATAACAATAATAATATAATGGGTAAAGAATTATTAAATACTTGGTTTGTTTTTATGTTTACTTAATCAACTTCGCTTGTTACAGCATTATCAAAAGTATTTATAAAAGTTTTTATATATTCAGGAAATAAGTACTTTAAGTATCGGGAAATGCTAAATCTATACGTTGTCATTAACGATGAGTTTCCCTGATTTATTCCTCTATTTATCTCAAGGTTCTCTCTCAGATTTAAACTAAATCCATTATTACTAGAGTATAAAATCTTAAAATTATTTACGTCTATAAAATAGTTTTTAATTTAATATACACTTAGTTATACAATGTTTTGGAATATTAGGTAAATAATTGAACACTTATATTAGGTAAAAGTGTTCATAAATTCAATTCATAATATTTTAGATAAGTGAGTTGCTTAAAAGTCGGAAAGGCACACCAGAAATGTTTAAAAAATATAAGAGATGCATGTTACCATCGATTTGCACTTGACCAAGAAAGAAATGGTACCCACTTTGAACATTTGTTGCATTAAATAATATTCAAGTTATTAATTTGGTTTTCATTTTTATCACGTGGGCTATTAAAATATTCAAGAAATAAATAGCGGGTTGTATTCCTTGCGAAGAGATCTTTCAAACGAGGTGTTACTTGACATACCTTCCCATTTGAAAAACAAAGGTTGGTGGTGGGTGGGCACTTACGGGAACAGATAAACAAACTGCATATACATAGAAATGAGGGCAAGAAAAAATAATACTTTGGCACTAAGACAAAAATAAACCAATTACAAACAATATCCTGAGACCTGTTGAAGAGATATTATTAAATTAAGTCACTTTAGTTTAACAAGTATTATGTCATAATTCACGCGATTAAATGCTCTACTTTGGTCAAAACAACAAGTTGTGCTAAAGTACATTTGTACCTAAAAACTATCTTAATTATATTAGAGGTAGATTAGTGATTGCGAGACCTAAACCTGCAAAAATATCAATTTATAGCTAAAATTAAAAAATTAATGACGAGACCTAAAACAATATTTTTGCTTTGGGAATTGCTGAACCAAATCATAAAAAAAGGGAAAAAAGAGAGGAGGTAGATAAGCAGCGAAAATGTCTACTCACTTAAATATTAAGTGAGTCGTTGGGCGTCGTCGCATTTGTTGAAATTATCTGTATGTTTTTTTTATTTCGATTGCTTCGCGTATACTCATCTTGATAAAATGGTCTATTACTACTAAGTGGTGTTGTCGAAGTTTCTCTTCTGTCCCTTAGATTTTGAGTATTCATCTCGCCGTAAATTCATGCGTCCGTTCGTTTGTCCTATATAACTTTATCACAGAAGTGTTAAAAATTGTTTCGATGTTACGTCTTTTTAGTATTTTAGAGATTCTGTCAGTTGTGCTTCGTATCTACGGAAGAAATATTATGTTTGAAACTGCTTGGATAATTATGTTACTGTACCTGAAAAAAAAACTGTATTGGGCAAAAACTGTCTCGAGGGTGGTGAATTCGTTATTCAGATTAAATTTGTCTGTTAGTGTGAGGGTGTGAGTTAAAAGAGTTTTTGCCATAGAACGAAGTTGGTCAGGGTGATGGCGAGAAGAGGTATCTAAGTATCTATTTGTATGATTTATATACAGTGTGATCGAAAGTTCTATCAGAGTTTTTATTGATTTAGTATGCCGAGGAATGGCAATCGGCTGTTTTGTACTAATTCCATTGAAAATTTAATTTTAGGCCAGCCTGAAATTGTTAGACTATACTTCATAACACTTAAAGCAGTTGCCGAGTATAGATTTTAGAGTGTATTAAGGGATTATTTTTTAAAGAATCAAATTAAAGTATTCAAACAACAGTTTTATTAAAAAAATCTTGGTTGTTACTGAATTTTTTTTAGGTATTTATCTTTTCTATTTTAAATTATAAGAAATTCTAACATTCTAAGCATTATCGATTGTTTGATGTTGTTCAAGTGCTCGAGGAAGTAATTGAGCTTGTATCTACCATGGGAATAAATGACGAAGATGTTATCAACATAACGTAGCGTAGGGACGGAGCATAAGGGGCTGATTCTAATGCGATAATCTTGAAGTCCTCCATAAATAAATTAGCGATTACTGGCACAGATCATCAATTGGTGCTCCTTCAATTTGTTTAGCGGTTTCTATTGAACATGAAGTAAGTATTTGTCAAGCAGTGTTTAATAAGTTTTATTGTTGTAATAGGGTGTTGATATTTAACGTCAAAACTAACCAGAATATTTGTCTTATATAATTTCATCGGTTTGCTGGACCTCACAGGAAGTGTCATTAGATTTTGAAATAGAATTTGACTTATTCGGTAGTGTGTTGACTAAAACTTTAGCTAATTTTTGTTTTGACAAGTCGAAAGAACCGATGAGTCAGAGTGATCTGTCGTATATTTTAGGTAGGCCGTATGAAGGACTTTTCGCGTGAAATGTAAAATTGTATACTTTTGCTGTCGAGAGGCGACCGCATGGTCTTGGTGGTTTTTTCCAGGTATGCAGTTGGATCAGAATCGATCAAATTATTGATGTATCGGCTAACAAGTTACTGAATTTATTGGTGCTTGAAGGGCGTGCGCTTGTGGATCAAACACAAAGGGGGTTTTAAAGTCGATGTATTCAGTATTTACATATGTACAAGCAGGTTGGTTCTGTGTGTGGGTGCCGGTAGCTCTGGCGCATTTCGTAACGTCGTGGATCGGTGGGCGTCCTCCTTTTCGGACGTCTAGGGCAGTGGTGATAACGCTGGTGGTATCACGGTGTAGCACGTCGCCGGGCGTTTTTCTTCTGTCGGCGCTGGTCCTCCGCAGTCGGCGGGGCTTCCTCGGTCATCAGAGGTTCGTCTTGGTAATCGCAGAACTATGGTGAGCTCTTTGATCGGGCAAGCTATGGTGAGGCCACTACTTCGGTTACCGGTTAGGATCACCTAACGACGTTAAGTCGAAGTCTCCGAGACTGTGTAGTGGATTCGATCAGGCAAACGTGATGAGCCTGCCGCTTCTGTTACCAGTTAAGATTACTCAACGATGGTAAGTCCAAGTCTGCCGGTTGAGCTGCGTGTCATCCTTTTTGACGGCTGCCTGTGACCATTCCGTCGGTTTGATCATTGGGGCGCCCTCTGTTGGCGGGGCATCCTACTAGTGCGTGCCATTGCCGACGCTACCATTCCGTCGCCCTCTGTTGGCGGGGTATCCTATTCGCGCGCACCACTGCCGCCGCTACCCTTCCTTCGCCCTCTGTTGGCGGTCTAGGCTACTGACGTGCGCTTGTGTGTTCGCGAACCCGGCTTGCATAGTGGTATTCAGATTTGTTTTGGACTATTATGTGCCCTTCCTATGCAATATAGAATCCTGTCTCCACAAAAGCGTCAGGGTCACATCCTAAATTATTCGGTAGATCATCTATTTAGATCTTCATGCTCACCAAAGCCCAATCTATCATGAGACGTATTTGTGGCGCTAATAACCTTAAAACAAAATACAAAACACACATCACCTACAAAGGAAACATCGAAGGAGCACCAACGGGATCTCCTCCCCTTAAATTCACAGTGGAATTAGAACAGAAGAATTGGCATTCCTCAACATACTAATCAATAAAACTCTGATGAAACTCTCGGTCACACCGTATATAGATAACAAACAGATACTTAAATGCTGCTTCTCACCACCAGTCTGCCCAATTTGTCATAAACTCTTTTAAATCGCTACCCTAGAGACAGCTCTTGTTCAAAATGGTTTCTTTCAAGGTACAGTAACATCAACACAACATTTCTTCCGTACATATGAGGCACAGAATCTGAAACTAACAGAATCTCTGAAATACTACAAAGACATAACATCAAAACAATATTAACCATTTCGCGTAAAACCGGACAATTCCTTCATTCCCCAAAAGACAAAATTCCTTGTGGCGACGAACATATGAGAGCCTTTGAAAAAGGTCTACCTTCCTCATTTCTGATTAAACACTCAAAATCCACAGAAGATAATCTTTGACTATACGACTTCCAACGCAGTAGTAGATTTTCTCAACAAACGCGGCGACGCCCAATGACAAGCCCTTACTTGGAAATCCACTTTATGCAACAAGCATGTTTCATTACCCGCACCACCTTTTAATCTCCACAGGTAGTATTTACGAAATCTCTGTTAATCCATCCGGCCCATTTACTAGAAACCGCAAACGCGCCACCACACGTCAAACCCCAACACCGCAGGTATAAATATCGCACTCCAACAAAGCACGATCGCAATTTGCCAACGATCGCCATCTGAAGAAGACCAACGTTGTAAATCGGTTCCATTCAGAACCATTATAACCTCCAAAATCGAATTTCTGCCGAGAATTAAATTTGTACTTGTCGGATTGTAGAAGCACGTGAAAATGTTTATAATTAAATCAAACACTAGTTTGGCACTTTTTTCACTTGGTTTAATAGCAAACTGAGTTTGCTATTGTTAATGGTCACTTTGTGACCGAAATGTACATCTAGCGATCAATAAACCAAGCGAAAAAAGTGCCAAACTAGTGTTTTATTTAATTTGATAATTAAATGGGTAGAATTTGGTCAATAGTTGTTGTTTAATAGTGAAACAATAATGAAATCCTTAATTATTATTGTTAGGAGTTCTGGTTTAATGTTCACTTCGACTGAACTAGGCACAACAACAACAAATAGTAAATATCTTAAATAGTTAAACTATCTGATATACGATTGTCGAAAAGTTTGATTTTGAAAGTGGTCTTGTAGAAGAGTATATAAAGTGTTACTTTAATATCTATAAAGCTATAAAGCTAAATATGACGAATTCGTAAACCTGGAAGCTGAAATTACATTAGAAAAACAGAACATGAGTTGCTATTGAAATTAGTAGAAGAAATGTAAGACAAATTTTGTCTTAAAAGCAAATAACAAACTATTGGATAAGAAAATTGTTAATTTAGAATTAAAGATAAAATTATATTTTAATGACATCTATAAGTCAGGAGACAAACTGACATATTAAGAATAAAGTAATAAACTAGTTATAGCTATAGCAAAATCGACAGATGAATTAATAAAACAAGTAAAGTCAATAAAAGACAATACCAATAATTATGAACGTAGATAGCGAAAGTTGAATGAACAACAAAATTAAGATGATGAAGAAAACTATCACCTTTAGAAGGAAAAGGTACATAAATGAGTGCACCGCTTAAAATACAAATCTAAAATTTTCACCTGAAGAATTGTGGTGAATTAAATGAAATTTTTGAAAATCTATCACTTATTATTAATTGGATATAACCTTATATATTATATTTTATATATCTGCTATATTAAACAAAATTAATAACACCCATTTAATTTAATATAGAATGAGTCAAAACTAATAAAATACATGATAAACTCGTCAATACTGTGTTTCGAAATAATCAAATGCCATACATAATTAATGTTATTAACAGTGATGTAGGAAATGATAAACAAACTACAATATCCGTATTCGAGTAGAGATAACATCTATTGCATTCAAACGAATGTATCGGATGGCTATATAATGATAATTAAGATGAACCATCAACACTTTCGATTTATGATAATTTAGAAAAATAATAATACAAAAATATGATCACGTATATGGCCTCATTGAAGTCTTAAGAATTGAATAGAATATCTAAGCGCAAAAATATTATAGAGATACGCTGCGAGGAAATTCAATTTAGGCACTCGGAGAGATATTCTTTTAAAATTTTTACTTTTAACATCGATATTTTAAATCTTATTATTTTAAGTAAATACGTATATTTTTTCTTATTGTGTTGGGTTACTGAACTCTTAAAAATGTTAGGAGATACTCTGGAAACATATTAAGATTGTGCCGGATGTTTTAGTTTCGTTTGAGACATCTATTATCCTTGCAGAAGGTTCTCGTCTTTAGTTTTAATGACGCTTTCAAATATAATTATATTTCAACGTAACAAGTTTTCGCCCGACAAATTATGTTCGCTATGATTCACGCAAAGCATATTATACAGTGCAATACCCTTGCCAAATTAATCTAATTCATTAATATTATCTCGAACAGTGCAATGATGTACAATAATTTAGTAAATCTGTATTAAATATACTTAAAATCAAATGTTGAATAAAATGAACGTATCATATATATCTCAAACTAAATAGAAAAAAGATAACTCTAGTATATATAATAATAATATATACAGGGTGACTGACGAAAAACCTTTGGTGCTGTATCTCGCTTATTTTTGATCCGATTTGAATAAATAAAACATCAAATTAAATGATTTTTAAAAGACCTTAATATGAACTGTACTGATATTTTTTCTTGCATCCAGTTTTTGACAAAAGACGATCAACTTTTTTTTTTCAAATTGCACTGTATATATATTTTGTACTGATCCGCAAGGAGATTTTTTTCTGAATCTAAATTTGTAAACGATTTTATCCATTCATCAAACCAAAGTCGAGAAATTGAGGATTAAAAAAAAAAATTAAAAATCAAATACCCATAGTAAACAATATACAGAGCCTATTCCAAAAGTCAAAAGTGACAGTGTCAGTCATTGGTACAATACTGCAATGATTTTTAATAATTTCATAATAAAAATGTTGCAAGATTTCAAAAACTGAAAAACGATTTTTGTAGAAGCACAAAATTCTAGTACAGTGTTTGAAATATTGCAACATTTTAATTATGAAATAATTAAAAATCGTTGCAGTATTGTATCAATGGCTGTCACTGTCACTTTTGACATTTAAAATAGGGTCTGTATATTGTTTACAATGGATACTTGACTTTTTATTTATTTTTTTAATCCTCAATTTCTCGACTTAAGTTTGATGTATTGATAAATTTGTCTACAATTTTATATTCAGAAAAAAAATCTCCTTGCGAATCAATAAAAATATATATACAGTGCAATTTAAAAAAAAAAATGTTGATCGTATTTTGTCAAAAACTGGGTGCGAGAAAAAAATAACAGTTCATATTAAAGTCTTTTAAAAATGGTTTAATTTGATGTTTTATTTATTAAAATCTAAAAAAAATAAGCGAGATACAGCACCAAAGGTTTTTCGTCAGTCACCCTGAATTAATTAATACTCAACTCCGAAATGGTGGGAGGGTGGTAGATGCACCGGCATGAAAATGAAGATGAATAGCGTCCATTCAATATTGTATATTTTAATATAGTATATTTGCAAACTTCATGGGTTCTACAACTAGTAAAACCATAAAACAAATAAAATAAGTAAATCAAATTTTAAGGATTTTTCTTCGGTGACAATTGGTCCCGATAATTCAAAGTGCAACCCGACACGTGGGTTTGAAACACTTAACACAACAATTACTATAATAGGGTACTAACAAAAAACATAGAGAATGTTGATACTGAACTCGGATTCGTCAATATCTGAAGCTTTTGTCTTCTAATTCTAATCATTTGTAGAAATCTATGTCATATTTTTTAGATGATCAGAGAATTGACAGCCGTCTCTTCAATCCAATACTACGCTAATGCTGCCAATTCTTGTCTTTTAGATTCGGTTACTAACATCTCTGATGACGATATTGTAAAGTTATGTAATGGAAGTGTTCTTCTGAATATGAAAAACCAACAGAATTTCTCACTGGTTAGCACCAGTCTAGTTGAACGTTCTTTATCCAAAGTTACAAGAAATACCACCACATCTGATGGCATTGGTAAAGTAATGATTAAAATGTGTTATCCATATGTGGCTGAGACACGTACATGAAGTGTGTGTGCGATTGCGATGGAAAATGACGTAGAGAGGGACCTGAAAAGGCTGAAGAACAAACAGTGCCAGAAAGTGGTGGAGGATGGAAAGGAATGGAACAGAATAGTTTTGAAGGCAAAATCCCTATGACGGACGTAAGACCAAAGAAACAAAGAACAAAAAAACTTAAAACATGTCACATTGACATATTCCATAAAATAGTTCCATGTATTTACATGGAACAGGGAACAAAAATAGGTGCTAGCAATGGCAAAAATATTGCCTGAATGGCAAGAATCACCTGCGGATATTCAGTTATAGGAAATAATGGATTGAGTGGAAGAACAATTCACTGTGAACTTCACCTTCAAGTCTTGTGATTTAAATTTTAAGGTTATTCTAAATGTATTTTCTTTTGTTGATTTTTTAGTAAGACTTGTTAAGAAAATAAACTAAACTGAACTAAAACTGCTACCTCTCTGTAAAATGTTGTAGGTGATATTTCAGCCATTGATAAACAATTATAAACAATTACTTTATCGCTTAATACTACTTGATTATAGTAAAACATTTCCCACTATTAGTCATGGCTGTTACTATTTAAATTAAACTACATTGGATTAATCTTACGCGCCTTTTCTTTATTTTAAAACTTTATATTTTAAAAATCGATACCAACAAGTAAAAATCGACAACATAATATCGAATATTGATACCTTTGGTGCAGGTGTCTCACAAGGATCTATTTTAGGTCTTATTTTAATTTGCATTTTAATTTGTATACAAATATCTTCTTTAACGGTAATTTTAAAATTCTCCACATTTAATTTATGTACTGATGATAACAACTACTTCACAATTTGAAGATCGAAGGTGTAAATACAGTAAATTATAAAATGTATACTGATTTCTCTAATTTATTAAAAATATTTTATTTGTAAATACTAACAAAACTTCTGCAATATTATTTGGTCCCAAAAGAGCCTTGATATTGCACTAACTTCCCAATATAAATACTTAATATTGGATAATGTGTCAATATTATTTGTAGAGTATAAACTTAACATAGGTTTAGTTATTGATTTAGATTTCGTTTTAATGTAGGATACATATAAACAAATGCATTTTGCATGCTTGCTTCAACTTATAAATTTATGTCTACTTTAAGTATAAAAACAAAACAATTGCTTTATGAGGCTTTAGTGTTTAGTCACGTTAACTTCACAGATGTGATGTATGATTCTTGCTTGAAAATAAAAAATAACTAAGGATGGCATCCAAAAAGTCTTATATATTAGGAAAATTTTGGAAT
The DNA here is from genome assembly GCA_963969525.1 of Ontholestes murinus. Lineage (NCBI taxonomy): Eukaryota > Metazoa > Arthropoda > Insecta > Coleoptera > Staphylinidae > Ontholestes > Ontholestes murinus. The sequence goes on along the minus strand of OZ018393.1, from coordinate 51,201,759 downwards.
CTAAAAGTATGGCCAAATATCTAAAAAAGTTGCTGGATTTAATTGGTTAAATATGGCTGATATAAGAATTTGTTATTGTGGTGTACTATACTATAAGGTAATTAATTTTTACTTTCCTCTCTACTAATGTTTTAAAATTTTGTAATATTAATGTAAGGTTTTGGCGATTAAATTCACCACCTATTTATAAGTCAATATTATTTAAGAGATCATTCTCTTGCAATATCTATAAATTGTACAATGAAATACTTATCTTGAAATGATTCTCACAATTTAAGAAAAACTTATAGGTACATATCCATAGACATAAGCTGTAGAGCTGTAAGATCTCTATAATTAATAATATGGGATTGTTAAATCAAAGAAAATAATTGGGTCTTAAACTCGCAAAAGTATTTTCTTTTTAGTGAAAAAGCTTATTACTGAAATGAATAACTTCTCTGTGTCACTCTAAAGCGCCTTTCTGAAATCTGATCCAGATAAACTTTCTTAATATTCACGATGGTGTTTGAAATTCACCTTAATATGAAAACATCATTGATTTGCTGTGGGGCAGACATGGGGGCTATCTGTACACAGCGGTAGTAAGACCAATGCTAATCTATGGAACACTGGTTTGGTGGCCCAGAGCCAGACAGAAAACCTCAGCAAAGCAGCTTACTCAGTTGCAAAGGATAGCATGCCTCAGCACGACCGGAGAAATGCGAACAACACCCACTGCAGCAATAGAAGCAATGCTCCTTGGAAGGAAGACAGACAATTTGCCACCCTGCTACGTCTTCAATAGACCCTATAATGTATCGATAAAAAGAGGAACCGGGAGTGCAGAGGGTGGGGAAACCCTCCGAATTTACACCGATGGTTCTAAAACCAAAAGAGGATCCGGGGCGGGAATTTACTCGCAACAAATAGACCTCTCATTAGCTATACCCCTAGAGAAGCACACAACTACTCTGCAAGCAGTGATCGTTGGCATCATCCAAGGGGCGAAAGAAATCCTACACCGAGACATCCGTGATAGGAACATCCAAATCCTTACAGACAGTAGGGCAGCAATACTAGCAGTGAGTAGTCACAAGATCACCTCAACACTAGTAAAAGAATGTCACAACACCCTTAAACAAGCAGCACAATCAAACAGTATTGAGCTGCGCTGGGTCAAGGCCCACCTTAGAGAGTCCATGCTAGGGGAGCTCTGGCCGAACATGGCCAACATAAGGGATAACCCTCCAAGCGTTGTGCTGTCCTTTGCTCGCCACCTTGGGTGGCTAAATGAGTGATAGAACAACGCAGGGCTGTCCCAGTCAGGGGGGCACAATGGGCCTAGTGAGGCCTAAGTGCTCTGGTCAATGATTTGATCACCCTTGGCAAACTCAATCCAGATCCAGATCCAGATCATTGATTTACCTCGGTCACTTTTATGTTAATTCAGCGTATTCTTGACCTACCTCAATTAATTACGTATTGATATAGCGTTCCCTTGATCTACCCAAATTCAATTTTTGTTAACCAATCGTTCTCTGGTCCTATCACAATGAAATTTATCTTAATCTACCTTGATATTTTTCGTTATTAGGTTAGCGTACTCTTGACCTATCTCAACGTATTGTGTATTAGGGCAGGTTAAGAATACGTTGGTTTATTGCACGTTTATAATTCGGATTTTACTTGCACACACGTTATATCTAACAAAGGCCTTTATTATTATTAGAAAAATATGCGTGTGGGTGGATGTAAACTATATTAATAAACAAAAATGAATTGTAACGCTAGTAACTAAAAAAAAAATTAAAACAATGATTAAAATCGATTAATTTTTGTGCGAGCCTTTCGAGGGCAAAGCTAATGGTAAAATCTAGGAATATTTGGAATATACAATATTTTGGATGATGGGAGTTCTAAAAGTGAATCGTGTGTGGACGTAGTATTTCCTACTTTACAGGAAATAACAGATGTTAATCTTTCAATTTATTTTGGTACATCATCTACCAATATCGATAAAAATAAATCACAACAGGCTATTTCAAATAATAAATGTTCTACATCGAGTAACAATAAAACCCTAGATAGTCATAACATCGTTATCGTGGTTTCTAGTAGAAAAAAAAAAACATATTAATCCATTAGTCATAATTGCTGACGGAGCATCTGATTTTGGGTTTCAATCAAGCTTAATTAAGAAAAAATGGCTACATATTTATTGGGTTCAGCCAAATGTTGATCCAAAAGTCATTGCCAACCATGCAAAGAAGATATTAGTTGGGAATGTCGATATCACATGCTTCAAAATGGTGAACTCTGATCAGTCATCATATTTTAAAATTGTTATTGATGAACCTCATTTTAAAACTTTACTTGATACGTCGAAGTGGCCGCAAGGTATCATAATTAAAGAATTTGTCACTCTTCATCACCATTTTCGAATAGAAAAGCCGCCTACAAGCCAAAGTTAGTAACTATTAAACAATTTGGTCTATCTGTGTTCTATAAAAATGTTAAAGGACTAAGAACAAAATCATTTGATTTCTATAATGCTGTTTTGGCAAATGACTTTGATGTCATTTGTATTTCTGAATCATGGTTACATTCCGAAGTTATTGATAACCGTTATGCTATATATCAATTCTAGAGGTGGTGGCGTCTTTATTGGAATAAATAGGAAGTTAAGTCTTGTTACTGTGGATTTCGAAAATCGTGAAGAAATTTGGGTTTCTATCAACGGCCAGAATATAATTGGTTGTGTCTACATTCCTCCGCGATCAGCTGCTGAGAGGTATGATGGACATATTAGTCCATTATCTGAAATCATTGAACAATATCCGGATTATAACATGTTTTTGCTTGGATTGGTTGATTGAGTTACGTTAAGATCAAATTAATTTGACGAATAAAGCACTAATAACCTTTCTTAGTCATTGTGAAGAAGCTTTCTGCTTGGAGATTACAACCTACCGTTGGATATTTACCAATAAATACGGTTAGTGAAAGTGCACGTCTTCTATGTGATGATATTATGAGTGGCAGTTTTTATCAGTTTAACTCCTTTATTAATAATAGCAGTAATATTTTAGACCTTGCTTTTTCTAATGTCCCCACTCTAAATTGTTCTATCTTTAATCCATTGATGTGTGACATTTATCATCCACCGTTATTAATAGATTTTAAAGTTCTCAGCAGTTTATCAACATTAGGTAAATCATTTCAATATAATTTCTCTAATGCTAATATCGTAGGCATAAGTTATTATATTAGCAGCTTTGACTGTGTAAATTTGTTTAAGAGTCTCTCAATAGAACATGATATAGATACATTTTACAATATTCTATACCACGCATCTAATCGTTATGTCCCTCAACGAAAGAAATTAAAACCCCATTTTCCTGGTTGGTTCTCGAAATCTTTAACAAGTTTAATTAAAGAAAAGCGGAGAGCTCACAGAAATTTTAAACGGTAAGGTTCTAGGAATGACTATGCAATTTTTGTAATTTACGAGGTGTCTGCAAGGACCCTATAGTTAAGGATCACATCAATTATATATATGAGAGGAGTATACCTTATGACATCAATATATTTTGGAAATATTGTAGATCTAAAAAATAGCAGTGGCAGTGGTCTTCCATGCAGTATGACGTACTGAATCCTTGTCGCAAACTCGGATTCAGGTATAGCAGATCTATTTGCTGATTATTTTAAAAATTCATATTCTTATCAAACTACAATTTGTCCTGAAGTTATTAAGTCCAGTGATATAATATTCAATAATTTACAATTTAGTGAGACAGATATTTTAGAATGCCTTTCTAAAATTAAAAATAGTGCTACGCGTGGTCTGATGGAATACCGCCTGCTTTAATAAAAGTATGTGCACCTGCTTTGTCTTTACCTCTTACTGAGTTATTTAACCGTTCACTCAGAGATGGATTCTACCCATATTTTGGAAGCGACGCTACACTGTTGTTTTTGGTTTTTTTCCACCACGATCTACAGCTTCCAACTTCTTTATATATTCAAATTTTATTATCGATGCAAAGAAGGAAGGGACAGTGGTAGACTCGATCTATACCGACTTTAGTAAAGCGTTTGACAAAGTTAGTCAGTGTAGACTTTTATACAGACTCCGAATGATGTAGCGGAGTATATGATTAAATGGTTTCAATCGTTCATGAGTTGTAGACAACATGTGATGAAAATAAACGATGCAGTTTCCAATTCTCTAATAAACACAACTTTCGGTGTGCCTCAAGTTTTCTCAACTTGGGCCATTGCTATTTCTCATCTAAAGACATTCAATCAAATTTCTTACTCTATACCGATGATATGAAGCTGTATTGTAAAATCATCACCAGTGAAGATTGTCGCTTCCTGCAAAATGATCTGGATCAACTTATGATATGTTGCTTCAAGAATAACTTGTATTGTAACATAACTAAATACATACGGGTTTCTAGAAAACAAGGGCTATCTGTATCGGCTGTCTATTTTCTAGATAGCAATCCTTTAGAGAGGGTTTATATACATTAATGATTTAGGCATTATATTTGACAGCAAACTTCAATTTAATGAACACTTAAATTTAACTATTGTTGCATAATTTGGTCACCATATTGCCAGTCACATTGATAGATTGGAACGTGTACAAAATGATAAAACTCATCTGCTACTGATCAAATATTTTGTTTGATAATAATAATTATGATATACTTCTTACCTATCTTGGTTTGCCGCCTCTTGAAAAGCGAAGAATTTATCTTTTAAGACTTGTTTTTGTCTATAAGTCATTTTGTGTTTTATTTTATTCAATATTCAGCAATTATTATTCTCTTTGAGTATGTATTTCTTCTCTTGTAAAATGCTTCTCATATGCCGCTGTAGGTATAGCCTTTTTTGCACGTTCGTGGAGGGCACCTTTTTCACCGGCTAGGAATTTATCATTTAATTTTCGGTCTTGATTGTTTTGGTATAAAGTGTAGTGTTTGATTCCGTCCATTTATTGAGATTGAAATATTTATAATACGAGGTTCGATCAATAAGTAGGTGTGTGAAGATAGGCTGCGTTGGTGGGGAAAGTTGTCATTACCATCGTGTACTAAATTTCAGACTGATTCATAGGTAACGTTTTTTTGGCAGTCAGTTGTATCACACGTGTTTCGTGACAGTGTCGATACCTATTTCGCTTCTTACTTTTGCATGAAAAAACTTGCGAAGTAATAAAACCGAAGTTGGATGCTGTCTGTGGGAATTTTCCTCCAACTATAACAACCATAAGATATTGATTTAACGAATTCCAACATAGCGGTACATCTGTTTTTGACAAGGAGTGCCTAGGCTGCCCATCAAAGTTCAATCAGTGTTCGCATCTTTTTAAGAGATAATTATTAGGAGTTTTTGCATCGAATTGATAAAACCTGGAATCATTATTATGCGTTAGAAATCAAGCAATAATCAAAATAATGAAAATTTAGGAAGAAGACAAAGAGGTTATGCCTTCAATTTTCAAAGATTAAGAATAATCCTTATTGACTATGAAAAAAGTCCGGATTCACCACGATAGCGAATTAGTACATTTATTTAAAACTGTCGCTGCCAAATTGCATGCTACGAATTGCTTACGCATCCACGGTACTCACCTGACTTGGCTTTATGCTACTTCTTTCATTTCTCCAATATGTTAATGTGGCACGGGGAAAAATTCAGTTCAAACGAGACAGAAGTCTGTTTTAAAGAGTTTGATAATTTTTTTGGTAGAGGTTAATGAAATGCTAGAAACGTCTAGAAAAGTATATTGTCCTAAGATAGATAATAGAAAAAAAGCTGTGAAAATCTTGCCTTCACTTTTCTAACACGTGTACTTAATGATCGACCCTCATATAACATGTTTTTCATACACTTTTTCATGTCAATTGGGTGTTAACTATCTCAACTTTTTAATTAGCATGATGTGCATATGACATTCAATACTAAAATTTTAAGTAGTCTCTAGAGGAACGGCAGATTTTTAATATGATATTAGCTGTTTTGGTTGATTATTGTATTTGAAACAAATCGCTTGGGGTTAAATCACTTTATCTGCAAAGTTATACAAAAGTTTAAATTCTAAAACTGAATGAAAAGCTGTACTTGCCATAATAATCAATAAGTATTGTGAGAAATAGTAAATTCAGTTTTAGAATGCTTCGAGGAAATCTCTTCGAATTATCTACAATGAATTAGAATTTTTATCACCAAACAAATGTGTAGAAAATAACACACCAAATAACCTATGACCCTCTAACAACCTCTCGGATAAACACATTCCTTGGATTACAGATACTATTAAACGCATTATGTCTGAACGGAATATCGCACTTGCAAAATTTAAGGAAAATAATACTGAAGAAAATTGACAATCTTATAAAAATCTACGCAATTTTGTAATATCCTCTATACGCAAAGAAAAAACAGCTTAGATCAATTCAGAAAAAGAAAAAGTCACTAAAACAGTTCTGGGAAGTATTAAATAAAATATCAGTCGGTGAATCTATTAAGAAAATAAATAGTATACCGGATGCACTTTCTAACCCGGATGAAATTAATAACCATATTTTAAAAGTTAATAATAACGCACGAGTAAACTCGGATAGTATGCTAAAGTTTATTACATAAAATAAACGATAATATATCATTTTGCTGGCAACCAGTCAGTACTACTGAAATTGAATAACTCATTTATAGTATCAAGTCTAACTCGTCGGGTACAGATGGAATAAACAATCGCATGCTAAAACTATGCTTGTTCTCGTTGACTCCATATATTACCCACGTAATAGTTTAGAAATTTGACAGTTTCCTACAGCCTGAAAGGAGTCTATAATATGCCTTATCCCGAAAAAAAAAACAAAAGGTTAGCAATATTTCTGATCTACGACCCATTAGATTACTACATGTATTCAGTAAAATATTAGAAAAAGTAGTACATGCACAATACCTTAATTATCTAATAGTAAACAATATATTTTCAAAACATCAATCAGGTTTTAGAGCAAATCATAGTACCACAAAAACATTGCTGAGTGTAGCCGATTGCATAACTCACGAACTAGATAGAAAACGTTCAGTCTTCATAGTGTTATTAGACTTCTCTAAGGCGTTTCATTTGATTAATCATAACTTGTTAATTACCAAACTTAAATATCTAGGATTTTACTAATAAAACTGTGCATTTCTTTGAATCATATCTTAATAGTCGACAACAGAAAGTTAAAACAAGTGACGGCGTGTTTCGAATAGGCACAGTTGTATCCGGTGTGCCGCAAGGGTCTATTTTATTTTACACCCTGACGTGATGTGAGCTATTGTTTCTGTGTTTATTACACTTTCTGCATTTGTCTGTTGTTATGGTGTTATCTTTTAATATGTACTTTTTGTAGTTTAGCCTGCTTATTACCTGGTATTGAATTGCTAATATGAATCCTTCTTTCATTTCTGGTTGTAGGCTTCCTTGTTGCAACCATTTGTATGTGGATTTCTTCTCGATGTGTTCTTGGTGAACTATGTTGTAATGTCTGCCATGCAGTTCCTTTCTGGACCGTTTTTCCATTTTTTCTGTTTTCTCAGGTGTTATATCTATTTGTGCTATGGCTAGTTTTAGAGAAGTATAGTGTTTATCAACTGTGCATATAGTGTTATGAAATTGATTGGTTTGTTTGTTATGAAGGTATGATCTTAGCTGTTGTGTTATACTGTTGTGCAAATATTGTATGTCTATCACACCTCTATTATCATTTCCTCTACTAATTGTGATACGTTCTATGGATGAGTTTGTGTGTAGCTTTCTGTTATGTGTTAATTGCGTTCTGGTGATTCTAGATCCGTTTGTGTCCAATTTATTACTCCGAATGAGCAAGTGAGTACTGGTATTATATAGGTGTTGATAGCTTTAAACACATTCTTCGAGGTGAGTTGTGATTTAAGTATTTTATTTACTCTGTTTCTATATTGTTTTTTAGCTGCTGTTTTATGTTTTGGTGACTTATTTTTGTGTTTTATACCTAGGTATTTGAATGTTTCATGTATTGTCATATGCTCTATTATTTCGTTGTTTTCTAGGATGATTTTTTCGGTTTTTTTCCACTTTCCTTTCTCTATATCATTACTTACTCTTTTTGTAATATTTATAAGTTTTTGTAGTTTTTGCTGTGAGTTAGCATAACGTTTAATGTCGTCCATGTAGAATAGATGGTTTAGTGTAAAGAGTTTGTCTTCATCGTGTTTTATGTTGAAGCCATATTTAGTTTGGTTTAATGTATTGGATAATGGGCTCAATGCTAAACAGAACAGAATAGTGCACTGTGTGAGCCACCCTGAAATATTCCTCTTTTTATACTCAGTTCTTCTGTTTGTATGTTTGGTGTTTGGTTTGTGTCTATTGATATGGTTGTTTTCACCATTTCCATTATATGTTGTAGGAATTAGATAATCTGATTATTAATTTTATATACCAGACAGCTCTGATGACCAGATCTGTCTGACAAAGTGCCCATACCTGCCACGGAGAGCGTTTTTAACGGAGGCCACATCATGCACATGCACATGGTGCTGTGGCACGCCTAGGTAGACGTATGTCCCTCCGGCATTAAGGTGGTGCATAATGCTTCCATTTACAAGTTGCGCATCCTCTTCTAATTTCCCGTATCGTCCTCTCTTCAGGTGGATTAGTGCACATTTGTCGCGCCCAAATTCCATGCCTATTGCAGTCGTATACTCCTATACCGCTTTAAGGGATTGATGCAGATCCCGTTCTCTGAAGGCATATAGCTTCAGGTCATCCATGTATAACAAATGGATGACCTTGTGCCTCCGATTGCCAGATGGACCGCAATAATATCCACGGGTGTTGCGGATTGCAACGGATAGTGGCAATAGCGAGATGCAGAATAAGAGAGGGCTAAGACAGTCCCCATGGAATACTCCTCTTTTATACGCGACCAACTCTGTTCTGACATGTTTTTCGCCAGTTCTTATAATGAACCGGGTCATCCAGAGTGGCATAAGTCTTTGGATGCATCTTACTGGCACCGCAAGGCATTCGAGAAGATTGAGCAGTAGCTCGTGAGATGTTGTATCAAATGCCTTGCGGTAATCGATCCAGGACATTGATAGGTTTCGCTTAATAAACAAGATTTCCCTGCAACTAGCTACGCCTATCTTTGACCCATGTTGCTCATATATCTGTTGATACACTCCATCGATTGATAAGAGTATACGGGAGTTCAGTATGCGCGTGAATGCCTTGTAGCACGCGTTAAGGCAGGTTATAGGGCGGTAATTTTTGGGCTCGGAGAAATCTCCTGAAGCACTGTTCTACCCTCGACAAACCACGTCGGAATTTGCTGCTCTCCATCCAGCCAAGAATTAAAAATTCTAGCCAGATGCTGGTGGGTAGAGGTGAATTTTTTCGACCAGTAGCTATTAATCCCATCGGGACCTGAAGCAACAAAATTCTTAGAATCTGCAAAGGCCTTTTGAATCTCCTCAGTGGTTATCGGTTGGTGCATTAATCTTATGCCGTGAGTCCTACAAAATGACTAATTGCACCAGGCTTCCGTCCATAAATTCCTCTTCACAAGGTTTTAAATTTCTGTGACCGCGGGTGGGTTGGCTACTACAGGTGACAGTGGCTGAAATAGGCGAAAGGATTATGTTCGGAAGATTGCGTTTTCCGCTAATGCCCTTGCTGGCTTCGCCAGTTTTTTTTTACCGCCACCAACATCCGTATACTTTTAAGGCAGTGCTGTTTGATGGTATTCTGTGTGGTGTGTGCGCCTGAAGCCTTTGACTAAGCGACGCACTTTGGCAATAAATGGTCTATTAGGCGTTATATACTCCACCAAACATTGGATACGGGATATATGTTGCCTAGCCACCCGGATTTTTTCCTCAATTTTGAGGACTCGCTGCTCAGCCTTTGCAAGAGCTGGAGTGGGACCCCTGTTGTCACCCTCTGGCAAGTATTTCTGAGCAACTTGTATACGCGAGAGATGATCTGCTATAAATCTACTCCTCCCTAGAGTTCTTCATGGACTTCTGCATTTCTCTGGCCTATATCTCGGTGTTTTAGTGGTCTGATATGAGGTAAGGGACGACGTTCATCGATGCTTATGTTTACGCTAGCTGACATAGCATTTTGGGCTGGACCAACCTGCAGAGAGGCCTCCACCGGTGAGCCATGTACCACTGGCGTGATCGTGTATCCCGACCTGAGGAGATAAGATACATAGTACCGCAGAAATTATGCGGTCCGCGTGGAGTGCTCTGGATATTTCTCACTCCATAAGATGTTCATACGCGCCATGTATCCTCTCCGTCTAGGTTCGCTGTCATGATAGCATTGAAGCAAACTATCCCTGAGACCTTTTTATACTTTGTTTGTCATAAACATAGTTTATCTAGCAATACAAATATTAATATCCTTTCTGTGGAATAATTTTATTACGATTTGTAATGAATTTAACGTTGATACTGTCTAAGATAATGTTCTATTTATTGAATGAAATTTTTACGAATTTAAGGACACATTTTATTAAAATTATGTAGTTTCGATACAATTGAACTGTTTATTCTCAAAATGATGTTTCTTAAGATATATATTTGTTTGATATTAAGTTTGAATTATAATCCTACTGTGACGTGGGAGCTTACTGTACTTACTTATTTCCACGGTTTGTTGTTTACTTTTTTTTTGGGCACATACATGGTTTATTCATAAAGTTTCAAGATTTATTGTTTTCTGAGTTGGGGTGCGCGCAAATGAAAGGATCGCTAGTGGAGTGAGTGCATGTCATTGACCTCCGTCGAAATAGTTGAGTAAGAGAGTTCTTCTGAAAAGTTCTGTGTCAAACTGAAGAAAATGGCGATAAAATTTGTTTCTTATGATTTAAGAGGGGCGTGTAATAGTTTTCATGTGGCACCAAAAGGTTGAGGTTGAAGATGACAACCGAATTGAGAAAAATCTGGAGAAAGTGCGTTAACTGTTAAATTCAGACCGTCATTCAAGTGTTAGATTTATTAAGGATAAACTGCAATTGGTTCAGTCTACGGTATGGAAGTTAGCGATTTGCAGTGTGAGCAAAACTTTCTCCCAAAGTTCTGACGAATGAACAGAAGGCACTGCACCTGGCTGTTGGCAAAGAAGTGCTTCAACCTTTACAAGACGAACCCAATTGTTTGAATAAAGTGGTTATTGATTGATGAACTCAAGATGTGAAAACCATGCTTATTGATTTTATTCGATGCTAAAGGTTTAATCCAGATAGAATTTGTTCCTGTCGGCCAGAATGTCACTGGTCAGTTTTAAGCTGAAGTACTTCTCCAATTAAAAAATCTCTCTATCGGGGCCGTATAGATATCAAAGACGATTTGGTTGTTCACCACGACAATGCGTCCTCTCGCACGTCACGCCGCTGCCAAAGTTTTGTCAAAGTATAATGTATTAACACTGCCACAAGCCTCGTAACTTGCTCCGAACAACTTTTATTTACTCTCCAGGATAAAGAAAGGCATGAAAGGAAAGCGATTCGACACGATTCAGGTGGTCTAGGCAGCTTCGACAAGGTTCCTTTACAGCCTTGCGCGCGAAGACTTCCAGGGAATCAATGCACAATGGAAAAAACTTTGTAACAGACCTTGTAAATGTTGGTAAACCTCATAATCTAGCGTATTTTCTAGGTGTATCAGGAGCCTTGTTTCGCCTTCACCACATACCCATAAATCACTCCATGTTGTTACTTCAACTCCTGTAATTTTTTATCTTTATCATCTTCTGTTATCTTACTGCTAGTGATAATTTAACACATCCATTAATATTAGTAATTATATTATTTGCTAAATATTTACTGTCAGTTGTAACCTGTTATTTATCATCTGTTATCTATCATTTTTATTTATTATATTCCTTTTCTGCTTTATAATTTGTTATTTCTGCTTGTCACATAGCTTATCATTTTGTCGATAATAGTTGTATGAAACAAAAATATTTACTTGTCATGTTTTATTTACTATTTGTCTTTTATCGCCATTTTTTTTCACATATAATTTTCTATCTAACATCTGTCATTTATCACTTATTAATATTTACCTTCTCTCTGCATATACAAGTTGCCTTAAACATATTAATTCATAGTAATTCGTGTCTAGTTCGAGCAAGTAGAATAATTTCAATTATGTCAATTAATTGTGAACCATTTTATTACGGTAATTCATTAAACATAAACAATTTAGATTCCCTAATTAATTGTGTTCAGCCGATTATACCGAAACCGAAATAACATGATCGTTTACATTTCATGAATATGAAACTCTACATTTACTAATCGCTGGCAATTTACGAACGATCTGTAAACTATATAATATGCCCGAATTTATTGAATATTCCCAATAAATCGGATAACACGTGTAAATTACGGCCTACCATCTGAATGGCCGAACTGGCAAATTAGGTAGCTGCATTAATAAATAATGCATATCGCGTTCGTTTTGTGCTATATGTAAAATCGATAAATTTTTGCCGAGCGTTAATTTGCAGCAACGACGGCGGCCCGTCCATGATTTATAAATAAAATATTACATTATGCGTGCATAAATATAAATACATTACACACATATCATTGCCGCGCCGAATTATTTGATGTTGATGTATGCAAATGCCTGTAATAAAAGGGAATGTATTGTGCATATGAAAATCACTGCATTGCACCACAAAATGTGGGAATAAATATATATTTTTTTATATTTGACGATAACGGCTACATAGTGTCAAGCGTATAGAAATATGAGTGGAAATTTAGTGCATAATAATGATTTACTGTTATATTATGGTTAAAATAATCTCGACCACATTTATTTCGCCCAGTTATAGTATCAATAAATTTTGAGGGTGATGGAATATGTTTGCTGCATAAAGTGGGTGGTAGTTGAGCGTTGTCGCGTTTGTTGAGATTATCAGTATGTTTTTCTATTTCGATTACCGAGCGAATAATCTTCTTACTGAAATGTTCCGTGGTTTTTGAATGTTAGTTTAGTATGTTCCATTAGGAGATGATAAATCTTTTGATACAGTTGAAATTTTAAAAATTAAGCAAGTAAACATTAAACTTATAAAATATCTTCCTTTTAAATTTTGTTTAAGAGGATATTAGGTTGAATTAAATATCGATTCGTTGGAAAAGAGTCGAAATAACAATTGGCTATAAATAAATACATGTATTTACTAATTTACTATTTTTACTAGAGATAGAAATGACATGATATAACATTTTTATAAAGTACAACCCGTACGAATAAAGTAATCAGATTACAAAAATACCAAGTGAATCATATTTGGGTCAGTCATATCGTGGAGCTTTCAGGCAAGATAAAACGCATAGAGTGTATAGGATATATTTTCATCTTGAAAATAGTAATATTTTATAAGAAATATAAAAAGAGACAAGAGGACGGCGTATTAAATTGAAAAATTATTCTACACAAATACAAGTACACATTTATTCTAGTAACAAGGACTTATTTAATGTCTAATGGTATATAGCGATTTAATTGTTAAACAAAAAAAAACTCACTTACTGATGATGTAACGTAATTTATATATAAATTTATACATATTTTAAAAATATAAAAAAATAGTTTTCTTTAATTTGATTTAGTAACATGCTAGAACATCGAATACATGTAATAAATGCATATTTATCTTCATGATTAATTTATTAATATAAAGATATTATTCATTACATGTATAGGTTTATATTTACTAATGGTTTCGATTTCCTTGTTATTTTAAAAAATAAATTTTATATATCCGTAGTAATATGTATAAGAAACTATCCCTTTTTAATTATATAAATAATTTAGAGAGGTTTTTACTATATTTTAATTAGTGATTCTATAGTTCATTGGTATATCAAAATATAAAGAAAAACATTAAGTTTTTTTTTTTATAAAATATTGGTCAATGTAGCACTTTTTATTAATTCTTTTGTATAGATTTGTTTAATGAAATTATTATTATATGTATACCAGACAATTTAATATTAGATCAAAAATATATTTATTATTATTTATTATAATTGCTACTATTTTTTTTCATTATCTTTTTACACATTTTTTATTTCTTTTGTATATTCAAAACTAGTAAATTTTCAATCATCCTGAAAGGTTGTATACTATACAAATGCATAACAAAACAATAGAATTACCTGTTTTCATTCCGTACATATAGAATTACAATCAAATCACGGTATAAACAATTCAAATCCCGGCGCCGCCACCAAAAATGCGCACTCGGTGACAACGGATAGCGTAATCGATACGATAGAAATAAAGCGTATTCACAAACATTTGCTCTGCCGTATCCACTGATGGAATTAGATCGAATGCGACGTTATATGGCGAAACTTTCGTTCGTTTTTTTTATCGCGTCTATTCAGTTCTTTCACGGAGACGCGGTTTATGCAAGAGTGCAGACAATTCGCACACGGCCAAATTTCCCGGCTTACAGAATGGAACAAAACCCGCTTTATCTCGCACGCCTCAAGCATGTGTCTTTGAATTTATGTACTCGCCCCAAAGCCCCTAATCTCGTAAATTTTAAAATTACACCCTCCCGCCGAAAAAAAAGCGTATTAAGCGTCTGTGTTAATTTAATTCTATGGTTTATTGTGTTTATTTTTACCGCTCAACGTCGGCTAACTGCACATTATGTTTTAATTTAAATTGAATATTACGTAATTTGTATTATTATGTATATTTTAGATGTCACTTCATTAAATTTTTGTTTTATTTATTTATTTATTTATCTTTAGTCTGCTTTCTTAAATAATACATATTCAAACAAATTATTAAAAAAAACTATACAAACACTAAACAAAAACGCTTACTTACGTACTTAACATATAACTTTTAAATTTTAAATGTTTAATTATGGAGGAGTTTACTTTTTTTACTTTTACTAAATTTTATATATTACACATTAAATTTTAGTGGTTAAAACGTTGTAAGTAAATTTATTTAGTGTTTATGTTTTCAATTACCGTGTAGCAACTGAAAACCCTAAAACAAAAAATATTAAAAACCCTGTAGGTCAACAAAAAGAAAACATAAAATCTGAGTTTTGCGCAAATCAAGCTTCCCTCACGATCGATTGGTAATATCATCCACAACATTCGACATTTTTTTATAAAAATATGATTTAAAACAATAGCTTTTCTGCAAATTTCATAGTTATGGGGCAATCATATTATAGCAGTGCAGAATCATAAGTCTGTCAAAAATTGGATATGTGTCCTGTACCCTTTGTAATTGAGCAATCCTTTAAAGTAAAAAACCTATAAATATCTACATAAATATACAAAACCATGGCGGAAATAACCTGGCCAATAGCCAAACATAAGTACCACAAATTCTATTTTTAAGTCCTATGTCTGTACTTATTACCTGCTTTTTTAAATGTCATTATTTTAATGTTTTGCTAGTTAAAAATGTTTTGATCAGAGGAATATGTATAAATTAGGTTTATTTTTTTAAATTTTTATTTTCTATTCTTCGTTTCTATTCTTGTATAGAAAAATAGTCATCTTTTATTTTAGATTTTGCAAAATTCTGTCTGCTTACATAAGACAGATGTTTAAAATTTTTGGACATCCTATTATGTTTTGGTTGATTAATGGGTGGGAATCAAAGAAATCTTTTATACGATGACTTAAAAATATGTGAAATAGTGAAAAAACCAAGTGTTTAATTCACCTTCTAATTGAAGTCTTTTATTTCTTTGATCATTTTGCCCAAGTCACAGTTTTCATGTTGGAAGTTTTTGGAGGATTGAATATTGTAAAGATAAATGATCTAATAATAGATCAAGAATAAAAATACAGTTCCATTCCAAATAAGGTTGGATCTTAGATAGGCATTACTGTGATACACAACAAATAAAATATGATTTATAGATGATACATCTTAGAATCAGAAATTTTAAAAGAAATTGGGTTTTTTAAATCTTGCCGTTCTTCTTGTCGTATAAATACCGCCTAAATTTATTTGTAATTCATTATACATTTGATAACGGTCTTGTAGAGGTTGAAACTATAGTCACAAAATAAATCCTGTTTGTAATATTAACATAGTGTAGTTTTGTTTTAAGTTTCTGATTACAATAAATACAGTTTGAATTTGATTAAATAGAGGAATGTTGCTTAGTTATTTATTGTTTGTATTAAAATTTCCCAATTTGACAACATAGCTAAATAAAGATTCTTTTGACAGGATGGTGTATTTGATGGAGAAGGAATGATGAATCTAAACCAAAATATGTGGAGCAGACACAAAAAGGGCATCGAACAGTATTTTAGGCAATTCCTTGATTGTAGAGGCTTTTACTTTATTTTAGGCGTTGCTGTAAATAAGTAGCTCCGCAAAGGTTTTTTGGTGAGAATAGAAGAGAGATGTAAATTTCACAGAGAAACAATTATAAATAAAAAATGACAGACATGGATTTCTCTAGTTTTATTTTAAGATTTGCTGCAACTATAAATCTCTGAGAAGGTTTTTGTTGCGAATAGGAGAGAGAAGTAAATTCATAGAAAAGCTATTAATGCTGAAAAAAATGTTTATAGGAAGGATTGGCTTTCCCTACCTTTATTTGTTGCAGCAAGCAACTATGAATCTCCGGAAGGGTTTTGTTGAGGATAGAAGAGAGATGTAAATCCTACAGAGAAGCAATTATGAATGAAAATTGTTGACACGAAGGATTGGCTTTTCTTATTTTTATTTCAGACTTTGTTGCAACTATGAACCTCCGCGAAGGTTTTTGCTGAGGGTAGAGAGATGTTAATCTTCCAGCGGCATCTACACATCATTTGCGATTTACAGATTTTTTGTAAGTACTCCCAGAAACACCCATGGTCCAATAGGAGCTATGTGAGGTGGTTGTTTAGCTCCCCGTAGCTCCGATTGGTCTACTGAGACACGTCCTGAATGGAACGCAGCGACCGTCACCAGGGATTCTCACTCATCACTCATTTTCAAGGTTTGCCCGAGCCAATTTCGTTGCCGATGCCTTGTTTCGACCATTCTCCAAGATGTATAACTTTACGGGCACCTGTCTGGGGGAGGCATTCAAGCTAACACCTCCGCCGTCGCTGTAAAGACAGTCGGGTACCACCTTATAACTCTAAGGGCCGCCGGTCTGAGTACGCTCCCTACTCGACCTATCTTCCTAGCAGAGTTCATACATCCTGCCCAGTCCGGTGCGAAATGTAGTACAACGTGCGGCAGGAGAACTTGCTGATTTGAAAGGTCAATAAAAGAAAAAGTATTTCACATATCGATTTAATTCTTTTCTTATCGTATTGTACACATCTAAATTTTTGTTTCAAGTGATTTTAAAAATGACATCGGACAAATTGCGGCCCTTATTAGCGATACACTGATCCACCCGCCTTTTGAAGTTTCGCTCCACTCTTTTGAGCATACCGACGGGAATGTTCTCGATGGATTGGCGAATGTTGTCCTTCAGGTGCTACAGGGTCCGTGGTTTATCATTGTAAACAATGGATTTGAGATATTCCAATCAAAAGAACATCACTCCTCAAGGATATTAGGCGCTCTTGGAAGTGTTCCCTCAAAAATTCCATTGAAATTCTCGTTGTGTGTGTCGTGGCTTCGACCTGCTAGAACCATACATCCCCAAGATCCATTTCTTCAAGGTTTGGGAGACGAAATGCCTCAATCATTTCTCTGTAGCGAACTGCAACAGTAACAGTACTTCCTCAGTACTTCCTCGAAAAAGTAAGGCCCAATTATCGCAACTCTCGACAATGCACACCACACAGAAGACGTTCGCAATGAAATGGTCTCTCATGATGTTTGTTTATGCATCCGGACCACCGAACGACCATTGGAGAAGTAGGTCTCGACGGCGAACGCACGTTTCTCCGACAACTGGCTTGAGCGATAACAAAACTTCCAGACCCCCTCTTTCGAATGGACACTCCCTACTTCTTTCTGACCACGTCTCGCTCATTGATGCCTAATTCAAATCAGCAAGTTTCCCTGCCGCACCCTGTAGTTTGGCCATCGACACCGCCATCAACAGACGTCACGTTAGCTAGTAGCTTGGCCATCGCCTTGACTGACCATGCCGCTGCCTCCTCAATGCAGCATGGATTGGCTTCCAGCATGATTCCGAGGTACTTACTTTTTTTTTTGGTTACTTTGATACCCCTTCTCGGAAGGTCTAGTGTTTTACTCACCCGGCGTAGGGCTCTTCTCCGCGGTCGTTTTATCGGGCGCAACTGTGAGTCAGGCTGAGGCCAGCCAGTTTGCAACAGTGTTTACCACAATTCGAGCAGCCTCTTTGACTTCTGATATGTCTTTCTGGACACAATAATCAGGAGGTCATCCGGGATCAAATGATTTTGGCAACCTCTGGCAGAGATAGTCTGAGGACCCCGCCATATGCCAGATTTAAAATTAGCGGGCTTAACATTGATCCCTGAAGGACCTCATTTTGATACTTCTAGTGTCTCTCCCCCCAGGCCCGCACATATGAAGTCTCTGTAATTGGCGAGCATACGCTTGAGGTAGTGGGGAATATCTCTTCTATGGAGTATGTTTAAGACCACCGATTATGACAGGATGTTAAAGGCAATGCGTATATTGAGGCTGACACCTAGGCAATGTCATGATAGCCTCTGTGATTGTACGCTAGCAATATTTCCATCACCTTGCCTTAGATCGGCTTGTACGCTTTCAACTCTTCTACCGATTTGCTCTTTTTGTGGATGAGAACCAGTCTGTAAAGTAAAGTAAAGCTTATGCTATCCATTTCTTTCAACTTCGATGCATTCAGTTTGAATATCCAATGTGGGTACAGTTGAGGGATAATATTTAGTTGATGCATGTCATACAAAATAATATAAACTTGTTTTATAAAAAATTACATGAATGTCGAAATGGTTAAAGGTATCCTATTTTTTTTAAACAAGACCCGTAGAAATTTCAGACAGAATTATTCTTTGTTGCGTCAATGATTTAGTCATGATTTCTCGAAGATTTCGCGTAAGTTTAGATTGATATCATCTGGTTCACCTAGTTTTGGGCCAAAGGTTAGATAATCAGCTGAATAACCGGTGCTGGATTCTAATGCGGTTCGTAATGTAAAATGACATTTACTACCTCCTAGTTGAAGGACTGGAAGTTGTTCATGTATCATCGATACCAGGAACATGTTTGAATGAATAAGAGAACTTTCTTCTTCTTCCACTGTCTCCCAGTGTATTCCTTCTGGGTCGATTATATGACTGATAACGAATGTTTGTGCAGCAAAATTTTCTCTTGTCCTTGTTTATTTTCAGATGATAAGCAAGGAGCTGATGACTTAGCTTTGTGTATATCGTACTCGGTGGAGATCTTCCTGGTGTTATATATTGAAGACAACTTAATGAAGTCATTTAGATAGACCAGTAATTGAATGCCAGACAGGTCTCGAACGAAGTGGTCTATAAGTCGTTGGAATATGGCCGGAGTATTTGATAGGCCAAACGGCATCCGTTTGAAGCAAATTGATCCCAATGGTGTCACGTATTAGGTTTTGATTGAGGTTTGCCAGTATCCATTTGTATGGTCGATGATGCATATCTAGGATCGCGTGGAGTAGGTAGTCAATGCAACGAATAGGTGTAGGCGATATTGAGTTTCTTGTAGTTGATGCAGTCAAATACCTCAATTATTTTTCGGTACCTGAATAAGGGGTGGGCTGGTTTAACATTGCTATCCAACAGACTGCTAATTTTTTCTTTAAGTAGCTGTTTACTAGGTTCTGTTAGATGGTAAGAGGGTAATTGGGCTTTTTGTGTTGATTGGTATTCTGACATCAGGATCGTTTTAGTTAGCAGACCAAATATGTCATGTAATTTGGTTAGCAGTTAATGAATCTCGAGATTCTACGAGGTGTTGATCTCTTCGGGTGCGGCGAATTTCATACTGTTGATTTAACACTTGATTTTCGTTGGCGGGCATTCGAAGGGTTTTCTAGACTGCTGTCTATAACTATCTATATCCATACCCCTATATGTTGAACACGTGACATCCTTTTCCCGTTATCTTCATTAATCGAAATGTAGTTATGTTTCTATTGGCGAAGGACTGCATTTATCGAATCAAGGTTTTCACATCCATTCATTAAAATTTGGAGTATATTGTGTTTTATGATATTTGTTTCAATTATATTTTTCGTTTTTCTCTTCGCTAAGCGCGTTTTCTTTTTCTATAATGGTGTCTTGCTCGAATTCGTTAATGCTGCTTTTCGGAATTTTATCCCTAATATCGCTGAGAATTAGGCTCAATACCATGTCGAGCTGAATTCCCTCCGAAAGTTTATGGTCACTTTAGGCTTTTTTTCTTTACTTGCGTAAAAATTGCAATAAATTGCATTGCATTTTAAGGTTTGTTAGAGCGTCTTTCTATGTTGTGATGTTATTCCTTATTTCATGTCGCCAAATTGCGGCATCATTTTCTAGTAATAGTGCAAGCCCTGTTGTTGTTTTTGTAAATACCTTATGTATTGATAAAACTCTCAGCCTTTGATTTTTCTCATAAGCTCGTTGTACATTCGCGATGTTCTCGTTTAATGCACTCCCAACTAAGCTTGTTGTTGGATCAGCTGCTGAAACTGCTT
Organism: Ontholestes murinus; assembly: GCA_963969525.1. Taxonomy (NCBI): domain Eukaryota; kingdom Metazoa; phylum Arthropoda; class Insecta; order Coleoptera; family Staphylinidae; genus Ontholestes; species Ontholestes murinus. The sequence continues at coordinate 51,181,058 of OZ018393.1, read as the reverse complement.
TTGTATAAGAACGATCCGTTTTCTATCTGCGTTTCTCCTCGAAATGTTTTGGACCGAACGTTGGGTGGTTCAGCTTGTGTAGATTTCAGTGAAAGATATTTATTAGTATAATATGTTCAAAACAATTTCGCAAAATAATAATGTAGGCCGTCTAGACTGTAATCAATACTCAAGAAAGCTTGATATTGGTTATTGTAGTCATTGCTCTAGAGGGTATTCCTACCGACTAAAATCTCTCCTTCGCGATCGCTGTTGTGACTAGACCTGGACCTAAAGGTCTTTTCTAGTCGGAACTTCAAGCGATGGATACTAGTATAACAAGAAAAAAAAACTAAGGAATAAACCAAAGTAATACTAATAATATGCTATACAAACAAACTATATATTATTAAGAAATTCAAAATAAAGAAAGATACATTAATTTAAGACGCAGGAAAAATAATACAAAAAATACTGTTCACTATACTTCATTAAGCTATAGTATTACAATCAAAATAAATTTTATATTGCATATGCAAATTAATAAATAAATTAATTAATGTATAAAATACGTATGCAATGATGTTAAATGTTCAAAGATATTTTAAATGATTTGTAATGACATTTGAAGTTGTGGCTAGATAATTCTTCAAAATGACCTTTAAATCTTGTATTTAAAGTATGCACATCCACACGAAATTTGACGAAATTTCTTTGTGATAAAATGTGACCGATTGAATCTCTTTTCTCGTTTACATATTTGTCCAACCCTCACCTTTTAGCTTATGAGATAGTTTATCATATTTTCGAATACGTATATAAAGTGTAGACAAGAATTTTATATACGTTTTGAAGTTATTGTATAAATTGCAGGACTGTAGATGTTTGAACAATAAGAAAAATGAGATAAGATGAAGGATATTTTTAATTTGATTGGCAAACTAGATCGATGAGGGTAGATTTTTTTGTCGCGATTTAATCATAATTTGTTAGCAATGAACCACTGCAGGATATTTTTATTTGATGATTTATTATTACTGGCTAATGCAGATTGTATGTCTTTTGATTTACTTAAACAGGTTGTATCATCTGCATACAATATAATAGAAGAATCAACACTTTTTGGTAAATTATTGATGTATATTAGAAACAGTAATGGTCCTAGTATTGATTCCTGAGGCACCCCATGTGAGATTGAGGCGTCCGACGACAATTGATTATTTGTTAATACTCGTTATGTTCTGTTTCTTAGATAACAGTTTAACACTCGACAGTTTTACGGGCTAAAATTATAAAAATAGTTTTCGCAAAAGAATGTCATGAGAGACGCAGTCGGTCGCCTTGCTAAGGTCGAGAAAGGATGCAACTGTGTACAGGTTAGAGTCGAATATCGCTAAGACCTTATCCACAAAAGCGTTGACCGCATTACTCGTCGACCTCTCTTTCCAAAAACCGTATTGTTGAGTAGGATGTTTTCGACTACTTTAGTGATGATGGGAAATATTGCAATTGGACGGTAATTAATTTTATCGGATTTTCAGCCTTTTTTATGAACAGGAATAATACATCCTATCTTTAATGCACCGAGAAAATTATGTATTTTGATGCTATAATTAATTAATTTGGTTAAAGGCTTAATAATAACACTTATTATGGATTTTACAATTCTAGTTGTCATGCCATAAATATCACGAGATTGGAATTTTTAAGCTAAGAATTACGTCTCTTACTTCAATCGTACTAACCTCATGGAAGTTAAAATAAACATTTTGTGCGCAGTTTGCATTAAAGCATATTATTTATAGAGGGTCAATATTAGAAGGAGGTAAGTGGTTGACTAATGTGTCTGCCACAGTGTTAAAAAATGTATTGAATTCTTCAGCTTCAATATCACCTGAATTATCACAAGCAGATGGCTTATTATTTATTAATGACTACATTGCTTTAGACATATTTTTGGTATTTTTAATAAAGTTATTTGCAGCAGACTGTCTACACTCTTTAAGAGCTACCTTATAGGCTAATTTGTAATTAAAAAGTTTATTATTTGTCTTAAATTGTTATTATACCAGTGGTATTTCTGTTTATTATTAGTACGGATGATTTTTTGTGGAAAGCATTTGATGATGTACCTTTCTATTGTGAGAATGAATGTAGAAAACTTGTCGTCCACACTTATTTCAGGATTATCGATATAAGTAAAATTTGTACATTCAAGAAGTTAAAAAAGGCTAAATTTGCCATGCTCGCTTATAGGTCTTATAACTTGATTTATAATATTTGGGTTTAGTGCTAGTTCAAGCTGAACGTGAATTCTAATATAATCGGATAATCCTTATTACACTAATAGAAAATGATGTAATATAAAAGAAATTTTATTTATTTGATTCACTTATGTAAGAAGCAACAACCTGCAAATATAATAATAGCAACGCAGAAAAAGCAAATACTTAGCTTGGGTGTTAAATAGTTTATAAGAAAATATTGCCATTTGATTAAAATTCTTATTTGTATTGGATTAAAAGTTTTACTTTGATATTTACTATTAAATTATTATTATACATTTTCGAAAAGTACCTAATTTTCTAATTTAATAATTAATAAATAAATACTTAGTTGAAAATCAATTGTTAATTATTACATTTACAAAATCTACATTTTATATTATTTCCAATATTGAATGTAAGTTAAATACATTCAACTAATCTTACGAAACCGATTTACTCAGTAATGTGTTTGATTTAAATTAGAAGCGTTTGCAGTGTGGGCTTATAATTATGCGGGGATTAAATGAAAACGCCTCGTTGTGGATTCGTCATTAAATATAGGGGCAGTTTCCCTGCGCTGGCATAATCGTCAGCAGGGAGGGAACGTGTCTGCGAAAGTTACAAAGGTGGCATTCGCCGCTATTCCAGATGTGTTCCGTCGGTGGTTTGAAAGGGGGCCAGACTTTTCCGATGGAGGGTTTGCGGGGATTGAATGGATCGGCAGGTTCACCCCAAGCAATCGTTATTCCCGTGCGAGAATTTTGCGTGAGACAATCGTGCCTTGATGGTCTTTCACCGCCGACAGTCACTTTGGATTTACTTTTTTATGATCTACTGTTGTTTTTCAATAAATATGACAGCGTCAATATAAAATAAATATTGTTTTGCAGAATAAATTATTATTTGAATGATTATTTCAAATTTTAAATAAAAGCCACAAATAATATTAATTATGAATTTATCGTAGACATACTTCAAGAGTATTATAGTCCTTTCATCAAATTAATTAACTATACTTGACTATGATTTAAGAAAGTTCAGATAGTTGGAACAAGTCCCTTCCAAGGTTACATTAGCCCCTGAATATTACCAAGGTAAACAAATCTTTAATAGAGAGAGTTTTCTTAATTATTCTGGTCTCTTTGTCGTACCCTTATTGTTTAAAGATCTGTCGTTTCCAGGATCATATTGCAGTAAAAATTTACTTCAATTATCTCAAAATTATGGAATAGTTTGATTTTATGAAAGATTATTTAGACGCAGGTCATATGAAGAAAATCTTAAACTTTAACTTCAGATACTTATTATATACCACATTACTTTGTAATGAAGCGTGATAATCTATTGATAGGTTCCAAACTACCAAATGACATTTTCTCAATTCTTTTGAAATTCTGAAATGTTATGCTGATATCAAACAGATGTATAGACAAATATTGGTAAATGAAGATCATTGCAAATATCAAAGAATAGTTTGGCGTTTTTCTCCTTGAGAACTACAAATTGAACACCGTTACTTATGGCATTTTATCGGCTCTATATTTAGCTATTCGCACGATCCTTGAATTAGCAAGAATAGGATTAAGCAATGAAGATATTCTCGGGCTTCTAATATCGTATCCTCAGACATCTTTGTAGATGATCTTGTCTCGGGATGTTCATCTTTGCCAGAAGCCAAACTTTCAGTTAAAGAAATTACTCATTTGTTGAAATCTGGAGGCTTTGAATTACGCAAGCAGGCTAGTAATGTTCATGCACTACTTACTGATGTCGTGGAATAAGTCAGATGCATAATCATTGTCCTTGAATGACATTGAAGATCCTTCCGGCAAAATCCTGGGTCTTCATTTGCAACCAAATATAGATTGTATTTTCTTTATAGTTAATTTGGTAGATATGAATTGCACTAAACGAACTATTCTTCTTGTGGTACTTGAATATTTAGCTAAACATGTTTAAGCTGTAGTATTCTCGGAGGAAATCTTGAAACTCAATCAAGGTACACCTTGTACTAAACATCTTCGCGTTCTAGCTTCCCTTATAGATAAAAGGAAGATTCTGAGGGTGGGCAGTAGACTGCACAATTCTTCCTTGCATTGCGATGCAAAGCATCATATGCTGCTACGAATTAAGTTTACAACTGTTATCATTCAACTAAAAAAATAAAATAGGAGAATTCAAAAAAAGATACGAATTATATACATAGGTTTAATAGATTTATTCATTTATACTTAATTTCACTTACTTTAACATCCGATTCAATTACTTAAAATCCTCCAATCCTCCTAATTAAATTACCTAATGTACGTAACAATTCCGTGCGAAATATAAGCTTCAGATGGACCCTTTTGAACAACGCAGCAGCGATTATATTTAGATTAAACGGGAAGGCCCTTTGAAGTTAACGTGCACGACGGTGAAAGGGAATTTTCCGAGTATTGGCATATTTATCTGTTGCGAGGGCTTATAGGAAGGAAGAGGAGGAAACGCGCAGGCAATAGGGACAAAGCTACCATTCATCGAGATGCACACTCCCTCTCACACACACACATACATTCAGCGACGTTCGACGTTCGGAGGCTTGAAAGGGTGAAGAATTTTCCGATCAAAAACTCCAATAGTTTCGCTTGACACGATCATTGTTCTCGGGGAAAGGAAAATTGTTGCGCGAGACAATTTATCGCCATCGCGTTGTTTTCCGCTCGACGCACTCATTTTATGTCGGGAATTAATTCCGGATTGTAAAGTATAAAATCTCTTCCGGAGAAAGTGCTCTCTAAGCCCTCATATAACTAATTTGTGTTGGGAATTACTGCGAATACAGCTTTGACTTATCTCAATTATCTTATAAAAAGAAATGAAAAATTTTAATACCTACTTATATTCATTATAACATAAATAATTTTATATTTTATTTTATATTTCACTTTACAAAGTCCTGTCTATATTATATATAAAAACTATAAATTATTCATTAATAATTACTAAAATTAATTTGCAGGATTTGCCGGCGGAGTTCACAATGTGTTATTTCACTCTGGCCCCTTCTTCTGCTTCAGATGACGGAATTATCTGTCAGTGAAGTATTTTTGCTGTACTAGTAATATTTTCGCCATCGCTGGCGTATTTATGTTCATTTTATATGGAGCTATTTTTATGATATTTGATTGTCATTGAAAAATATCGAAAAAAAAAAAACGTTTTACGAGGGAGAGTAGGAAAGTAATGCCTGTTTGCACCGTGCTGAGCACTGGTAAATAGAGTAGCCGCTGGATGTATGCTAACAGATTCAGTTCTTAAAAAATACGAAAACATATAAAATTATTAGTTAATTTTCTACAACAACCTAAAGGACTTTAATACATGTTATTATATTTACTTGTATTTCAGCTTGTTTGCATGCAAAGTAAACTGTATTGATTGTGCCGTTTATGTAAGTTTATAATGATCCTCAAAGTAAAGAACCATCTGTGAAGTTAGGGGGACTGTGATTAGACTACTTTATGCATAAAATGTGCGAACTTGCAATATTCATTGTCAATTGAAGGATGTGTTTGGAGAAAATGTTATGAATGCATTTTTCGGCGTTGTTGACGTAATTTCAACTTATGAAAAGAGAAAATCCATGATGACGAGTGTTCGGGAGTCGTCATAATTACAGACGAACTTTAATATATATAGTCCCTATAGTCCAGACTTAGCTGTTTACAAAACTGAAGGACTTTCTAAAAGGAAAGAAAGATTAGGTATCTGAACACATTGGCGGTGGAGGAGTATGAAGTTGGGATAAAAAAACTCGTCTACTACAAAAGATTCATGTGGTTACTATGTAGAGAAGTAGTTTGAGGTATGTTCTTTACAAATAAAACGTTATTATTTGTTAATATATACTAGTTAATACTTTTCGAATGGCCCTCGTAAGTTGGAAATTTCTTTTAAATATATTTTAGATCTTATATAATTAGACGCCAGTTCAAAAGTATGTAAATTAATTAATTAGAAAAGTGGTTGGAAATGAATGAAATATTGAATTTATTTTAATGATAAGATAATATAAAGTTCGAAGTAATCAAGTGAATGAATTTTTATGTCAACTATGAGAACATTTGCCACCAAAGTTATAGAAGTATGAATATTTTATGGTTATGTTGATAGCTTATAAAACTGAACTGAATTATAATCTTGACAACTCTATTATTAATATAAGATAGATAATAAGTAGTAGCTTATTTCCGAATAGTTATACAGTATACAATATCAAGTATATCTATAAATATATATCTTGGTCTTTATGCGACTTAATTTTTTTATACGGATGTAGTTTTAAGCATTTATTCGTTCGATTAATAAAATGAACATAATATCATCACTAATATCGATGGCAGCTGTACGCTAACTTATGACTTCTCAGATTTATCAATTTTGATTAGTTTTAGTTGAGATATTTCTCCAAATCATTAATAATAAAGGTTAATTAATTAACACACAGCCGCTGTGTAGTAAAGATCGTAGTCTGCATGTACTCTGTAATTTAAGTGTATTTTATTGGTTTATAATTACTAAATAATTGTGAAATTTGGTGTGATAAATACTTCACTTGTTGTATATATGGTGAGTGAATATCAAATAATTATATTGAATTATACACTGTATATTTGATATTTTACTTCGGTGAATTTCCATCCCGTATGATTTTTACATTTTATATTCACCTATTAAATTGAATCTAAAACATTTTTCTTTCATTCATTTCTTCCTTTCAATTTTTGTTCGCGGATCGAGAGTTGAATATATTAACAGCGTACTTTATATAAATTTAATTTATTATTAATTCCTGTATCTCATCCTCTGTTTTATTGTGTAAACCTTTCCGTGGTCTACTTACCCCTATTTGTCTATAATAAGTCGTTGCGATCGACCGTGCAACGTGAAAATTAGTGTTTTTGCTTTTTTCCCTTATTTATTGAAATATCCTGCAATATAATATGCCAGACTATAAATGTGTAGGCTTGTGTGGAAATTCAGTAGCAAGTAAAACAACTTGTGTTAAATGCAATAAGTATTGTCATCCTGGATGCAGAAAAAATCACCCCTGCGTTGCTGACATTGTATATACTGGTAATGATGCAATTATAAATGATTTTTGTAAATGTGTGAAAGAGCTGCAGCAATCTATAATGGTTTTAACACAAAAATGTGACATCAACAGAAAACAATGAATTAAAAATTCTAATATCTGATATGACGAATATTAAGAATGAAAACGCCAAATTACGTAGCAATTATGAAAACATAAATACAAAGATTAATAATATTGAACAAACTTTGTGTCAAATTAATGGCTCCACAAATTTCGGTGTGATAAATGAAATTGAAGACCGCAGACGTCGAGAGTGCAACGTAATTATGTATAATTTACCAGAAGTTCCCATAGATTCTAATATTAATAATATCAGCAGTAATAATAATAACGATCTTGTTAAAATTGATTCAATGTTACAAAATATTGATGACTCGATGTGTGTTAAAAATGTTTCCGATTAGGTAAAAAGGGTACTAATACGCGCCCACTTAAAATAATTCTAGCACAAACATCTATGGTGCACACAATAATGAAAAATAGGAATAAACTTGATAGAAATATTAAAGTTGGATTTGATAAGACTCTACTTCAACGGGAGGAATATAATAAAGTATTCACTGAACTTAAAAGGCGTGAATCTTTAGGTGAAAGTGATGTTATAATCAAGTATCTAAACAATACCCCAAAGATAATTAAAAAACGATCCAATGAAACAAAAAACTAAATTGTACCCAATACTGCAAAGAAACTACCTATTTAAATTGTGTTTATCAGAATGTACGAGGTTTAAATGAAAAATAGTAGATTTTTACAATAATGTCTTATTATATGACCATGACATTTATTTAATTACTGAAACATGGCTACACAAAAATGTTAACAATGGCGAACTATTTCCTATTGCATATAACGTGTACAGAACTGACCGACAGTCTGGTAGGGGTGGCGGCGTATTAGTGGCTATAAATAATGAATACATCTCTGAAGAATTAACATTTAATCTGTTTGATTGTGATGGAATAGAATCTGTAGCTGCTAAAATAAAGTCAATCACATGACTTATATAATTGTATGTGTTTATATAAAACCTGCGATAAGAGCGGAGACGTACAACTTATTCTTTGAACAAATCGAACAACACTTTGTCAATCAGAAGGTAATAATTGTAGGTGATTTCAATATACCAGGTTATATAATGAACACATCGTCAGACCATTTGGATGCTTCAAAAACATATTTAGATATTAACAGTTCAACTCAACATAATAATACACTGAACTCAAATGAAATAATATTGGACTTTGTTATTTCCTTAGATATCTACAATGTTGAAAGATGTTTATTTCCTCTCGTTAAGGAAGACAGTCACCATCCTACGTTAACATTTAATATTTATAATTACTGTAAAGTTGAACCATCTAAGTTTATAAGTAATGGTACAAGGTACAATTTTTGAAAGGCAAATTTTTTAGCTCTCTATAGAGACATATCAGAGATTAATTGGTCTAGTTTGTACAGATGTTAATGAAGCCTGTGATATTATTTATCAAAACATACACGTTCTATTTGACCGACATGTACCAAAAAGTAAACAAAACGCATATTCATATAAGTGTCCTCCATGGATTAATAAAGACATTCGAGAACAAACTTAGGTTAAAACATAAGTTTAGGAAATTATATTTTAAATATCATTTATCTCATCATAAAAGAAAATATGATGAATTAAGGAGATCCTGCAAATACTCTATTTCTACTGCACACAAAGATTACATCAAGCATACTGAGGAACGAATTGGACAAGAACCGAACCTGTTATTTAATTACATTAATAACAAAAACAACTCAACGCGAATACCAGGAGACATGACTTATCAAGGAACCGATTTGAGTGAACCAGTGAAAATTGCTGATAGTTTTGCAGTTTGTTTTAGCAAGGCTTATGAGTCTTCTTTTTCCAACAAAGTAGAAGTGCATCAAAACTATATTCAACTTGGAAATTTTTCAATCAATTCTGCTGAAGTTAAGCGACATGTCTGAGAGAAAAATTCACCATGGGCCTTGATATGATTCCAGAACTTATAGTGCGCGATTGTTCAGAAGTGTTGTGCGAACTATTGACGTACATATTTAAACTAATTCTACGTAATGGTGTATTCCCAAAAAAATGGAAGGATGTTCGTGTTTGTCTTGTCAAGAAGTCTGGTGATGCAAGATAAGTGGCAAATTATCGTCCAATATCGATTCTTTGTTGTTTTTCGAAAGTTTTTGAATCAGTGTTAAGTGAGTATATTTACTACAGTATGAGTGAGAAACTATCTATACAACAACATGGCTTTCTAAAACGTCGATCGACCAATACAAATCTATGTAATTTAACTCAAACAGTATCAGAAGCTATGGATTCTGGCAAACAAATGGATGTAGTGTATACTGACCTCACTAAAGCTTTTGACAGGCTTGATCACAATTTACTAATAAGTCGAATTTAAGATAAGAATTTGGAATAAATCAAAATATTATTGATACCTTAATATCGTATTTAAGTAGCCAACAATTACTAGTCGAGATTAATGGTATACAATCAAAATGGTACACGGCAACAAGTGGGGTGCCTCTAGGATCTAACTTGAGAGCCCTACTGTTTCTTTTATATTTTGATAGTGTCAGTGAAAATCTAAAATGCCCAGTATTAATGTACGCTGACGATTTAAAAATTTATAATGTAATTGAATCTAATAATGACTGTGCAAAACTTTAAAAGGACAATAATACATTTAGTCAATGGTGTGTAAATAATAAATTATCATTAAATATATCTAAATGCAATGTACTATTATTTTCTCGAAAGGTAAACACTATTTACAATAATTATACAATTGATAATGTCACTATTACTAGATGTACACATGTAAAAGACTTAGGCATAACTTTTGATAGTACTCTAACTTTTAATAATCATATTGATACGCTGGTTCAGGACTGTCGGAGATTTTGGGGATTTTTGATGCGTAACTGTAGATCATTTAAAAACATTCATGTTTTAAAAACTCTTTTTACGACATATATTTTAAGTAAGTTAACATATTGTTCAGTTATATGGTCTCCTATGTACGCAAAATATATTAGTTTGCTTGAAGGCGTTCAAAAACGATTTCTTCTCTACTTGTATTATGTGAAATATAACGTCTATCGCTATGATATACCATATAATGAATTGCTAGTTGAATTTAATTTTCTATCGGTACACGGAAGACATATACACGTTGTCCCCTGAAATTTTGAATACGGGAGTGTAAATGCGTTACTTGTTGCTTAGTTACCACGCTAGTGACGTTTTTTAATAGACTGACCAACGGGAAGTAATAAGTAATTTCTAATTTGTAATAAAATAGGGATGAATAAAAAATGAAACATATTTACACAATTCTGACGTAACGAATAACAAATAACTACAATGTTCATCTTATTCAATCTTCGAAAACATCTATTTATTGAGCCAAACAATATCCCAGACGATCATAAAATTCCTGTTAACATTTTGAAGCTATGTAAGTCAAATTGACATGCATATTGCAGCAACAACCATGGCAAGCAATAATAATAATCAAGATACAATACAAACACATTACATTTCTCATATTCAAAATTTCAGGGGACAACGTGTATATGTTTCTCTGTGCCAACTTTATAAACTTATTCATTATAATATTGACAACCCCCTGTTTTTAAATAAGTTTGTTTTAAAAGTACCCAGACTAACATCGCGAAATTGTAGAACTTTCAGTTATCCAATTCCTAATAATAATTATTGTTTAAATTCTGCAGTTTACCGAATATCAAGGTTATATAATGAGTATCAGTATGTAGTAGATTTATTCCATGATTCGTCTAAATGTTTTTGTAAGGATTTATTACTTGCTTTAAAATAACTGTAATCACTATTCTTGTATTGTGTTATTATTATTAGTAATAATGTTGTAGTTTCCTATCGCTTGAAACTATTTTACTTATGTTAGGTTAAAATTATTTGTATTTGTACAATTATTTGTATTGTAAACTTTGTAAATTAGCCCTATAAAAGGACTTCCAGTCTGTTGGGTTTAATTAAATAAATAAATGAATAAATAAATAAATGAAGAGACTGCATAAATGTTTGAAAATAGAAGACCTCATGTGCAAGATATAATTAAGAAAAAAGATCGACGCATTAAAATTACGAATCTATAACGATGATTTTGATGAAATTTTTATCTTAGATTACCATCCTATCCTACTAAGATATATCATTTTATTTGGCAATATATTCCGATCCCAGAAAATGACAAACGCAGTTATAAAATTAACCTACTTGTAAAACGCACTAAAAAAGAATTAAGAGTTCTTCTGGACAAATTGTAATCTAGCTAAATAAAATCCAGGTAACATAAAAATTCCACAACACTCAGCTCGACTACAAAAATTCTAGGATTACACTGACTATAATTGTGTAAAAGAAGACGACAAAATCGCAACTATTAATGGAACCGCCAAAATCGGTTACACATAACTTCTACCGACTCCTGCGATCCAGAAAATTATGGCTCGACATCCTCAAGTGGAAAAAAATCATCAAGAAGGATACTTCATAAATCAACGATTCATTTCCAACTTTGCCGATTAATTTTACTACTGAAGATGAATGCATTTTATTCATACATCTAGATGAACATAATAACAATAAAAACACTGTTTATCATAAGGTCCTGCGAGCGATTGCGCCATTGAAACAGTCTAAATCCTCAAAAAATTAAGAAACAACAAATTATACGGATGGCTGCTGAACTTAAAATCGCAAGCTGGACGCTTAGTCAAATGAACACTACAAATTGCTTCATATTGAGCGAAAATCGAACATATTAGTGGAGAGTAGAATATTATCGCAGAAGCCCTATCTCTATTTCAACTGCCACAAGGCTGAAAATTCAGTTACTCTTTAAGTCTGATTTTGCCACTGAGCTTGAATAAAAGAGAGAAAATGAGTTGAAAAAAAAATATCACCGTCATTAAGACTCATCAAGGAATCGAAGATACTATGTATTGGAGCAACACAGTATTCCTTTTGAGAAAGGAGGCAAAATGTTTTTAAAGTTTTATCTCTAATTGAATGACGCACCAACCATTTGTCATGTTAGAATATGGTCTTGTATAAGATTACAAACACATTTTGTTTTCTAAAAAACATGAGGAACGGCATAGCATTAACAATGCTAACAATATAAATCCTTCCGAATGATACTCACAGGTTTGGTATTGACTAATGAATTAGACTCATCGTCATCTATTTATTTAAATTTACTTTACTAGAATCGTTATATACTGTAAATCATTGTAATCATCAAACGGTCGAATTTTTTCAGTTAAAAAGATGATGTTGGTGAACGTTACTACGTAGTAGTTCATTTTAATGGGAAAATTAAGACATTTTAGTGTTGTAGTTTTCCTAACAGTTAAAAAGAACATCAACATCATACTTAGTAAGATTTTCTTGAAATAGGAAATATCAAAAAGATTAATCTCTTCACTGTTTTAACATCTACCAAGATTCTATAGATAGCTTTCACCCAGAAGCCAACCTTATGGAGATATATGGAACACGATTTTACTAAGAAGGGGTTTACCAAAAGACCTCTTAAGATATTCTATTCACAAACGAGGAAGGCCCAAAAAAAAAAACAGTAATCTGGCCATCTTGCCTTGCCTAAGACGAAAACAAAGTTCGTAGATAATATAATATGAATAACGAGAGATTGCGGAGGAATGAAAGATATGTTGAAGAGAGTGAAAAGATATATAGGCAAGAGAAGACTATTTGTGAACCTAGGGAAGACGAAGTGGATAAGGTTTAGGATTAAAGGAAGGGATGGAAGAATAAAATAAATAAAACAGAAGGGTGAGTTAATTGAAAGGGCTAAAGACTGTGTCAAGTCTTTACAACAAGCGTGTAAAACCCATCATGCTCTGGTCTAGAGAGCAGCGGGCGTTCGCCGTCGAGAGCTTCTTTTCTAATGGTCGCTCACTTGTTGGTACGCAACGTGCCTCTCGCGCTCGCTTTGAAATTCCACCTCACAGACTCGTTCCTGGCCGTAATTCGATTCTGTCGTGGGTTCACTCATTTCAGGAGTGTGAAAGTGTCGCTAAACCCAGAAATGGACACCAACGGACCACCAGAACTCCGGAAAATGTCGAAAGAGTGAGGCAGTCAATTCTGCGTTCTCCCCGGCGTTCGACTCGTAAACATGCAGCTGCTCTGGAAGTTTCTGGCACCACTGTTCGACGAATTCTCCTTGAAGATCTTCAACTTCATTCCTATAAATTGGTTGTTGTGCAAGAATTATCTGAACGCGATTTTGTTGCCCGTCAAAATGCATGTGAAGTGCTGCTTGACAACCTGCCTCAAGACTCGGTCAGTTTTTTCATATTTCCGGCTCCGTCAACAAGCAAAACATGCGTTACTGGATTGGTGAAAATCTTCGTGAACTTCACCAGAAGCCACTTCATTGTGAACGAGTTACTGTCTGGTGTGCGATATCGGTAATGGGAATAATTGGTCCTTATTTTTTTGAAGAAAACGAACGCGCAGTTACCGTGAATGCAGCTCGTCACAGGAAAATGATCGAGGAATTTATTCTTGCAAGCCTCGAAGAAATGAACGTTAGAGACGTGTGGTTTCAGCAAGATGGAGCCACAGCACACACAGCACGAGGCTCAATGGATTTGTTGCGACAACATTTCCCCGACCGCCTCATCTCTTTCAGAGGCGATCTCCCACGCTCTCCAGATTTGGCTCCATGCGATTTTTATTTATGGGGTTATTTGAAATCCCTGGTTTATGTCGATCGACCACGGACCATAGCTCACCTCAAGAACAACATTCGCGACGCCATTGCCAATATACCGATTGATATGCTGCGAAGAGTGGAGATGAACTTCAAAAATCGACTTAATCAGTGCATGCACAATAGGGGTCGCCATTTAACCGATGTAATTTTCAAAACTGTATGAAAAAAAACTTGGGATATTGTATTCTCAAATAAAAAAAGAATTAAAACAATAACTGAAGTACTTTTGTTTTTATTGACCTTTCAAGTAAGTAAATTTCTCTGGCGCACCTTGTATAAAAATCTACTAAAGTTAATATTTTATTTTGTCACAGCAAAATTGATTAAAAGATAAATTAAGAATAAAGAAAACACTTTTACTTTTTTCTACCACTTTAAACTTTATTTGCAGTGACTAGTTTCGACTACACGGTATGATTTGATAATGATATCAAATCAAGTTTGAGTGATAAAAATGTTAAAATATATTTCTTTCTGTTTCAGGTTCGTAATACATTTTGCTGATTTATATAAGTAAGTAGACGTTTAAAAAACATTAATAATTGGTAACTCTCTAGAAAAAGATAACGTATACTTCAAATTTGAAGTTTTATCGATTGTTTTAACAATTATATTAAAAGTCATATTTCAGAAAAAATATAATGCTCTATTATATCTTGTGGAATAATTCTAATAAAATTATGTGTTTAAATGCTACTGGTAGAAGTATATGGTTAGTTAAAGTCACACATCTTTTTCGTATAGGTTTTTATTTAGATCGATGAGAGTATATCTTTCAAACAGCTAACTTTTAAGTATGTCCAAATTAGAAGATTTTCCTGCAGTATAAACAAGTTAGATATACAACAGTGATCTCGGATCAGGGGAATTTGTCGGTAGGAGTTCTTCTATAAAAAAAACTGTAACGAAATAAGAATTAAAATCTAAACGTTAAAGGTAATATTTAGTGAAGTATAAACTATATTCAGGGTCACTGATATGTATGGAAACGATTTTCATTAACGCAGTCAACCTGTTAAAACATCATATTTCAATTTTTTCAAATTGAATGACCAATATTTTATCTCATAGTGTGATTCGCAAGACAATTTGCTATAAAAAAGTATTATACATCACTATATCTAGAGCCAGTAGTTTTTGAGTTATTTCGAAATTTGTTTCATCTCAGAATTTTTATTTGAATAATTTCTGTTCACGGGCACCATAGTGGGTTTTTGTCAATATTTGTTGAATCCAACGTATTAATATTTGATAATAATAAAGAATAATAAAAAAGAATAATAAGATAATCGACCTGTCCCCTCCGTTTAAGAATTTTATAAGGGTCAAACCACTTGTGTAAATGTTTTTCATTGCAACCAAGATTCTTTACATGTTTAAAAACCTTGACCATGTCTCCTACTTTGTACTTCCTTACCATCTCTTTCGATTGTTTTGAATGGATGTTTTCGACGGCAACAGCTTTCACATTTAGGATTTTATTTCGAAACTCTTTCACTACTTTATCTGTGCGTCAATCGTGTTCAAGAAGTATGGTTGCCCGGCGCCTCCACCAGAGGTTGTGTAGGGAAGTCGTCGCGACTTTGAGATCAAAGGTAAAAGTGACGTTACTGACTGATGCTACTATTAAATAGAAACTTACGTAGTCTAAATGACTAATTAAAAAATCAAATGTTTTAGAGTCGAGTAAAGTATTAATTGCTGCACTGTACTTAGGCGTTGGAACACCGACCCACAAGCTTACAAATTAACTCCAATACCTGAATGTCTGCCCCGACAGGAAAATAATACATAGAATTAAAGTGCTCATTATATTATTCTTTAAACTGTCAAGTATTAATCTAAGTAGATTTTTAGCAAATTTATCTAAAGCGTTACATTAAGATTTCCTAATTTATTTATTTATTTATTATTATGCTTTAGCTTACTTCTTAACAAAATACACGTGAATATATAAAAAACAATACAAAACATACAGAAATTGAGTGGGTAACTACCGAATAAACGTTTTAAAGTACAAATGACACTTTAATTCTATTATTTTGTTTTGAATATATAAAATTATTAAACATAATCCATAAATAATATATTTAATAGAAATAATATAAATAATATATTACATTTTTTATTAAAACAAAAACGTTTATATATGTTTCGCAGGTTACTTGTATGTATTTAACTTAAGATCGGTATTAACGTTTTATAGACCGATAATAAAAATGTGACGATTAAATGAATCGAATGCATATTTCGCTTAACCAAAATTGAGGAGGAGATATGTTGCGATATATTTGGTATTTTTAAATATTAATTCAATTATATATGTAGAATTCTCTTGCTAATAATTATTCAATAATGCTTTATATGGGATGAAATTCCTCAAACGCCTAGGATATTATAATCAAATTGGAATTGAATTCCGATCATACACTGATGTACTACCTGCAGCAAATTCTGTAATTACAATATACGTAAACTGAGAACGATGCACGTTAGTTGAGCGTAACAGCTTTTTAGACTACCTTTGTTGGATAATCTATTTAATATAGATAATAGTGATATTATTATATTATAAACATTACCTAAATTACTTTCGAAATTACGAAAATAGTTTATATTGAATTGACGAGGCTGTTACTTAGTGAAGTTTCATAATATATATGGTAAATAAAACACTTCATTTAAAAATCTCACAAGTTTAATGTCGAAAATATGTTTCGCCATAGAAAGACGATAAATCAGACAGATGATTAATAATTAATTTGTGTTCTGATATTCGTTTCATAAACAAAAAAGTTTAATAAACAAGAAAACCATCTTCAACATATGCTAATTACGCATTCAACAAAAATTTCAAAATCCTACACACTTGTAAGAAAAGCAAAAAGTTTAACAAGCTCGAGCAACTTGGAATCAATAAATTTAACAAGTCCTGCATTTTTCTCAATGACCAACTAGATGTCAACAATTCCCACTTAATTAACTTATAATTATAAAATAATATAATGTCTATAACTATTGCATCATCCAATTGTACACAACTATTCTCCCCACTCTAACACATAAGTATTTAAGAAAATGTTGTGGTCTAAGACAATCATTAATCATCTGCATGATGAAGTCTGTGTGTGCACTTTCGACATTAAATCTGTGAAATTTATAAACGAGGTATCTAATTTACCCTATAAAATAGTTACTTTTATTAATCAATCAATAAATATTATAATTTAGACAATAAAAACGTTTTACAATTTAAAATACTCCATTACAAATTAAATTTATTATTTTATACATAACGGTATATTAATCAATTTTAATGATAATTGCGAGTATTACAATACAATAATTTATATAAGTATTAAACAAGAACACATACAATATTTAACTGTTAATAAAAAGCGTTTTTAATAAACATACGGCAAAAATTCAAAAGGTTGTCTCCTCGACTATTCTGAGAAAAACAATTGCCCTTTGATGAATTTTTAAAACTCATTTGGTTTCGAAGATATAGGGGAACCAAAATTTTCGACCATAACAACATTTTATTGTTAAAAAATTACATGTTAAGTTTCTTAATCTACAAAAATTTGCATCATCGTGTAAACCACATAGCATTTCTTGGTGCCAATGGTACATTCTCCAGAAATTGACGAATAAATGCGATACACCTCGCCAGTAAGTTTTTCTGGTAGACAAACTGGTCTACTAGTGATGACTACTTCGTCATCAACAATTACAACCAAAACAAGAACTGATGTTTAAAGTATACTTCTAGTTACTTATGTAAATATTTCTAAGCCCCCACATGGTTATTATTGCATGTATTGAAAAATTCGCTCCATCGGTAAAAATAATCAGCGTCAGCGCCATTAAAAGAATTTGAACAAAAAATTGAGATTATTATTGGGTTATGTCAATTATATAAATGTGTGCATTTAATAACGGAGAAAACATCAACGAAATATTATTGAAAAATAATGCGTACAAATGGAATAATCCATAATCATTTACGTCATCCCTATAAATAAATAAGGGGTTTTATAATCAATGATAAACAGATCATTCAAAGTCATTTTACATGTATTATCACTTAACGAAAGAATATTCAGAATATTTAACGGGATAAAAAAATACATTTCGTATTAAAATAGAAGCTTTCAAATAAATATTTTAATTCTCATTATTTTTAATATATATATTTTCAAAATAATTAATTTAATTAATCGCATTAAAGAATATATAAATTACTAATAGTATACACTTAGTGCAATAAAATTGTGACTTATTCTGTATTATCAAAACAGTCTTATAAATATACCAACATCTTTATTTACAGATAAAAGGAAATAAATTTACATGTAATTAACAATATGACAATGAGACCATTTTTTTTTCTGTCAAATGGCTATCGACCCGCGGTCTTTCAGCCTAAACAGTCTTATTTTAATGGTTTATTAAAAACACTTATTTTGACTTTATTATATTTTGTCGGGTAGATAATTACTAATAGTGTACATATAGTGCAATAAAATTATGACTAATTCTTTATTATCACAACAATCTTAATTTAATGATTTGTTTAAACACTTAGCATGACTTTATGACATCATGTCGGGTAGGTACACAATTATTTTCAAGTATGTGCTTAAATTATAATTAAGAAATAAGAGCCGTCGCGATGAATAAAGCTTTGTGAATCTTTATACCCTCTTGCAGTTTTAAATCTCGTTCCTAAATATAAGAATCGAGCATTTTAAATTCTAGTTTATTCTTTATGTATTTTTACGTTTAAAACTCTTTACAATATTAAAGCAGTTAATTAAGTAAGTAAATTTAGATGGTTTACATACATTCTTAAAGAATGCCCATTAATATTTAATGTGACTGTTTTCTGTTTCTCACAGGGTGAGTTTCATAGATGTTTTCAGTGGGGATCTCGTAAACTATGAGAGATAGAAAAAACGGTTAAATGGAAAAAGTGAAGTTTAACGAAATATTAATGAAATAGTACTTTGAAGGTTTACAAAAAAGTCAAGGGTTACTAGATATTTTGAAAAATGTGAAAATTGTCAATTTTTTCAAATCAATATATCTCGGTTATTTTGAAAGATATAAATAAGCTATAAAGAACAAAGTTGTGTATAACTTTATGAAGAAATATTCATAATATTTAGTTACCTTTAACTTTTTTAAAGCTTTGAAAGTGGAATTTTATTCATCTCGTAAAAATACACTTCTTCCCCCTCACCAAGTCCATATTTCCCAAACTATGATCCCTCCTTCAGTTTCCGTAAAATACCTGGGCATAACCATAGATCAAAAAATAAATTTTAAAAAACATACAGCCATAGTAAAAAGCAAAATAACTTCTAGAGCAAAATGCTTTAGAAGCTTAACTTATAAGAATAAAGGCATCAATACAAAAACAGCTGTAAAAATTTATAAGATGATCTGCCGCCCACTACTTGACTATGGTTGTGCCCTCTATTCCAAACCCACCAATCCAATTTCCCGCAATATTGAAGTTAGCGAGCGAGCATCCCTCCGTACCCTAACAAAACTCCGGCATCCTCTAAATCCTTTACACAATCCTTCCAACCAACTCCTCTACGATACAACCCTAGTTATCCCCATTCAAGAACGCCTTCGATTCCTATCAGAAAAATTCTCCAAAAGTCCTTTCAACTTCCAGATATTATCCCTTTACTGTCATCCTAGAAACCCTAGTATAAATCCTAAATTTAAAAATCCCAATTCAACCATATTCGATTTCATATCATCATTTCATCCTTTCACGCATTAATGACTGGACAAAGCAAGGCAGAAAGACCTCTGGTCGATAGC
The DNA here is from genome assembly GCA_963969525.1 of Ontholestes murinus. Lineage (NCBI taxonomy): Eukaryota > Metazoa > Arthropoda > Insecta > Coleoptera > Staphylinidae > Ontholestes > Ontholestes murinus. The sequence goes on along the minus strand of OZ018393.1, from coordinate 51,161,004 downwards.
CTTTTGACAGATTAACTCACTAACACCTCATTCATTATTCACTATGTTTTTGTAAATATTGTAAAATTTGTCAATAAATATATGTATCTATCTACACTTCTTCCCATATTAACTGTTTTTCTATCGCTTATAATTTTCGAGCTTTTCGTAGAGAAAATCTAAAAAAACTCACTCTGTATAATTGATTTATCTAAATTTTGACAATTTTTAAATATTGTATGAGTTCAGGGTGGTTTAATTGATTAATTAGATAGGACATAAAAATTGTATCGAAAATTCTTTTGTATTGATTGAGGTTAATAGGCTTTTAACATATAAATTATGAATTTGTAATAGTTTTAATTATTGTTTATTTATATTAAATTTCATTTGTAAAATTAATAAATTCTGGAAATTTTTTACTTAAATTTTATCGATATAGGTTTGAAACTAGCCTCCCTAATCGCGACTGTTTCCTTCATACTGGAATTTGTTTACTTAAATTTTATAGATATAGGTTTGAAACTACAGCCCTAATCGAGACGGTTTCCTTCTAGAGTTTAAATAAGTGCTCTCATATGTTTTTAATTTAATTTTATGAGAAAATTACTTTAAATTAAAAACTTTGTTTTACTACTACATATTTTGATCAATGTAACTATAATTTCAACCACAATTTGTTCATTATTAAGCATAAAGAAATTAAAAGTTACGATTAATTTATTTCTCACTTAACCCTGGGTATAACATTTTTGCATAAATTAGACTGTTAATTAAAATGCTTGGCGATATAACAATTTCAAGAGTTTTAATTAATAATCTAATTAATCAAGAGTAATTTAATATAGCCTTGAAAAAATATCCGTCTGGATATCCCAGATGAAGGATTTAGTTTGGTCTTATGAATTTCTAATGCTTAAAATAAATCCATTCAATGATCTCTATCCGTAAATTTGATTTCTAAAAGTAGACTCTGGCCGAAAGTGATTAAAGATGTGCAATATACTAATATTTATATAAATAAAACCTTTTTCATCTGCCTTCAGATGTTTTATGTTAATTGTAATATTATTTTTATCAGTTTATTACAATTAAATCACCAAAAATTTATTTCATTGACTATGGAGGCTTCTACTTCGTTATACATATTTAATCACAAATTAAACACAATAATTACTTTGTTTTGTATAACAGATATTTATTTATATTGTGAGCAATGGTTTCAATACATTCACATATCACCGAAACACTTTCGGTTTGAAAATGATACCTGAATGTATTGAAACCATTGGTCACCATATAAATAAATAACTGTTATACAAAACAAAGTAATTAAAAATTTATTTCATTTCCATACTATGTATCCCAAATTTAGTGAAAAACTTTTCAACGCAAAATAAAATTCTTGAAGTTAGAAATAAATACAATGCTTTAATAATTATGCTGTTTGTAACAAGAAAATTACTTTTGTATGATTTATGTTAAGGGATGTTGGTGTTCGTTAAAAGTGTTATTATTCCTTTGCTGATACACGGATAAGAAAATAACGCCAAATGCGTAAACACAAAACATAATTATCTTAGAGAGAACCAGTTATTTAATTAATACTTAGATAACGTGGGACGTGTCTGTATCGTCGGTGTGTTATATTTATTTAATAAGTTTGAGACTGTATCAGGAGTCGAACTGTTTTGAACAAGGGTTGTCTCCAGGATAGTCCGTTCGTAAGTTTTATTAGTTAGTTTCTAGGAGTAAGTTAAAAGAGTTTTTTAGTAGAAAATTAAATTGTGAGGTATGCTGATGATAGATATCTGTTTGTATAGGCTGGTTTTCTCTAAATAGAGTGGCTGAGAATTCTATCAGAATGTTTTTAGATTTACGTGTCGAAGAATGGTATTGGTCATCATGTTTTTTTGCATTGTGAATTTTAGAGGGTAAATATTGTTTAAGCGATCAAAAATATATTACGTTTGTCTAGACCGTATAAACAAACGCCATTAAGATAAATTAATAGATTAATATTAATAATTATAGAGAAGGAGTACAAAGAACTAATTCTATTGGATTTGAAAATCCTCCATAGAATACACTATATATTTAGTTTAATATGATATTTATAGTGGAGAGATCACATTATACAACAATATTTAATATTTAAAGGTGAGATTCAGTTTTGTGTATCAGTTTGGCACACTCTGTTCTTTTACCTAATCTAGGAATAGAATATATCATTGCTCCTTCCTCATGTGTATCACAATGAAGTAAGCGTCATGTATTTAGAAATCATTTGATCTGGCATTTTTAGAATATATTGATCTGTAATTAGGCACCTAACTAAGAAGTTTTAATAATAATAATCAGACACATATGACTAAGCTATCTTTAGCAACTTCAGGATATGCTTAATCACTTTTATAGTTTAAGTTTTAATGTACATATGGGGTGGGCCAGTGTCCAATATTCCACCCTCTAATTATTATTTAAGCAATGATGATAGTATAATTTCATATAAAAAAAGCAAATAAAATATATGTGCTTCTATTTAAAATATAAGATCAGTAAATCTTTTGTTTATGTATAAAATTGAAGGGCGAAATAATTAACACGCATCCACCCTGCATATAATTTTCTGTTTCAATTGATGATACTGGTTTGGTTTAAAAGAACTTATTGACCCTGTTAAAATACTAAGTCAGTATTATAGTTTAAGTTTTAATAACAAAATATATTAAAGTTCACTTCAAGAAGTGATTTGTAGTCTTATTAAGGCTCATTGTTGTAGATATAAGAAAATTTTTCTTGTTTTTCTAGTTATTTCTAGTTATTAAGTTTTAATGTATATGTATGTATGGTGAGTGGACTACTCTTATCACACCCAAAAGAGTTTGTAGACACAAAATGTTCTTATATTTACGTTAGAAAATCAGTAAGAGTTTGGTCTATGTAAATAGTTGAATGGTAGGATGGAAGGCACACGCATAGCTAAATTTAAAGTATATGATAAGTGAAACTATTATTTATGTATAAAAATGGAGGATCGACCACCCACCAATTTTGCGTATACTTCTTTAATTTCTTCAATGACTGATATTAGTTTTCTTTAAAAGAACCTAGAGCAATCATTGAATTGACTTTGTTAAATTATTAAGTAAGTGTTAAGTTAAGTTTTAATTTATATATAAGGTAGGTGGGTGCTCACTATCCCACCCTACAATTATTGTGTGGGAAAAGGTTACTCAAGAATATAAATTATTAACTTGCTTATACGTAAGTTATAAAATAAATAAAACTTTGGCTTATTTACAAAGTTTAAGCCTAAGCTAGAGGCCACTGACGTATCTTACATATACATTTTCACTTGAGAAATTGTTACTGGTTTGGTTTAGTTTAGTTAGGTTTATTTACAAGATTTATTAAAAAATAAATAAAATACATAAATACACTAAATAATTTTAAAATTTTCAGCATAGACCCTGAAGGCGGAGAAAAATGTAAAGGCAGTGTTGTAGTTTGGGTTTTAATATACAGGGTGACTGACGAAAAACCTTTACTGCTGTATCTCGCTTATTTTTGATCCGATTTGAATAAATAAAACATCAAACTAAATGATTTTTAAAAGATTTTAATATGAACTGTACTGATATTTTTTCTTGCATCCAGTTTTTGACAAAAGACGATCACCTTTTTTTTTTAAATTGCACTGTATATATATTTTGTACTGATCCGCAAGGAGAATTTTTTCTGAATCTAAATTTGTAAACGATTTTATCCATTCATCAAACCAAAGTCGAGAAATTGAGGATTAAAAAAAAATAAAAATCAAATACCCATAGTAAAAAATATACAGAGCCTATTCGAAATGTCAAAAGTGACAGTGTCAGTCATTGGTACAATACTGCATTGATTTTTAATAATTTCATAATAAAAATGTTGCAAGAAAAAAAATACCTTTTGAATGAGATCACAGCCAACTATGGTTTCCATTTAAAAAATGTAAGTTTGCGTCATATATCGGAAAATAATGGCGATAAAAATTTTCGGATTATTTTTTATTAATCTGCATAAAATTATCTAAAACTTTGTCCTTATAGTTTTTTTACTATCTGTTATAATAACCGAGATATATTGATTTGAAAAAATTGACACTTTTTACTTTTTTCAAAATATCTAGTTACCCTTGAGTTTTTTGAAAACATTCAAAGTGGAATTTTATTCGTCTCCTAAATCTACACTTCTTTCACCATTTAACCTTTTCTCTATCTCTTATAGTTTCCGAGATCCCCATAGAGAACAGCCTGTATATACGTGGTGTGGGTTGGTGATCACTATTTCACCCTTCAAATATTATGTGGTAAAGGTTACTCAAGAAGAAATTAAACCAAAAGCGACCATAGAAACTCATAAATTATTAACGTGCTTATAATTATGTTATACACCCATTGTACATATATATTTTCACTTCAGTGACTGGTACTGGTTTGGTTTAAAATATCTGGCAGCAGTTATTCTGTTGATGTTTTTAAAAAGTTTAAGTCGGTGTTGTAGTTTAGTTTTTAGTGGATATGTATAGGGTCTTTCAATAAGCGCTTCCTATCTTTAAATTTAAATAAAACCAAGATATCTCACACATATGATCGAAACTTTTTATTGGTGCCATTAAGTATGATGCATTTCGCGCATCCGAAATTTCCAATTTTCGATGACTCTCGTGCATAACTAAGGCTGAATTTGACAAATGGAATTGGTTATGTTGGCTTTGAGGGCCTCTGTGGTTTCTGGTTTATTCGCATAGACCTTCGACTTAAGAAAAGCCCACGATCTCGATGGCCAGTTCACTACATTTATACGTGAGATGACCATGCCCTCGAATCGCTCGTTCAGAATGTGCAAAGTGGTATGAACTGTATGGCACATTGCGCCTCCCTGTTAGAACCACATGTCGTTGGTGTTCATATCCACCATTGCATCCTCAAATTATTATAAATAAATAAACGAAAAGGCACTATAATTCCGTATACAATAAATTATTAATGTGCTTGTATTTTAATAACTCAGTGAAACTTGTGTTTATGTAAAAAATTGAAGAGTGATATAATGGACACCCACCCACCCTATGTATATATAAGTATACTTGTTTTACTTACATTACTGGTACTGGTATTATGCTCACTTAGAGAATATGGGTCAATCGATATTTTTATAAAGATAAGTAAAATTTTTATTGAATAAAAGAAATAGTTTTACCTGGAGCGCAAATATTAGTTAAATCATAAAAACAGTAGTAATATGTATGTATTCTTGAATTATGTGAAGATTATATTAATGAAAAAAACTTTCTTCACTGTTTTTATTTAAGCATTAGATGTACATTTCGGACACTATATGTCCACTATTAACTATTGATAATGGACACATAGTGTTCGAAATGTATATCTAGTGCTTAAATAAAAACAGTGAAGAAAGGAATTTAACCGCGTTTTTATTGGTAGTAATATGACCTAAATGTTTTGTTTATAGTTAAGAGTTAAGTTTGTTTGTTGAGTTGAGAGCTATTAGTTGTTAAAAGGAGTCACCGATTAGTATTAAACTTTAGTTTACGGTTTAGCTCACAAAATTTAGTTGCAAAATTATTCTACAATTAATAATAATTTTTCTGGTTTTTATAGGTTATCTTTAAATAAACCAATATTTCTGTACTTTACCCTACAAAATGTTACCATTTTCTTATAGTAATCATAATTGAGCTTACCAGTTTCACGTATCCAAGCTCCAGTCATTGTTCTATTGAGAAGTTAGAAATCATATTCAGATAGAAAGATTTTATAATTCAAAAGGACCTCTAAAAGGCAATGTGCAAATAGAAATTTTAAAATTAAAGCATGCTAATTGATTTCAACAATTTTTCTGTTTCTAAAGATATTCATATAGCTGCGGAAGTTATACTCAAATAATTGTTTTATTAATTAGTTAAATAGTTAGGATGCGAGTGATCTTTCAAAATATTTCAATATGTACAAAACAATTTTTTTGGTGGTTATGAAATGCCTATACAATTTAAAATAATTTACAAATTAGGGCTAAATATTTTGCATGTTCAGGCTGTGACCCTACATCAGGTCGTATTAAAATTAAACAGACTTTTATAATACAATCTCCGGATTTTAAAGACTAATTATCTTTTCCTGATTAAATAACAAGGAACATATGAGTTCTTAAGAAAAATTTAAAGACTGCCGAATATTATAATCAAGTAAAATATCTTGTAGTTGTAGTAAAAATTTAATGTAGAACTGTTTCAGTATATAATTTTGAAATATGTGTTTTACTGGGAAGAATGCTACTAATTTAGTGATAATGAAACAATAATAAGCTGAAATATTTAGAATGTTATTCTATTGAAGATCCTTGGGTGAAATTATTCTTAATTGCTGAGATCGGACGTTTTTTAATTCGCTTTGAAAATAAAACATTGCCAATAATTCACTAGAAAGAACGTGTGCAATTTCTGGTATATTAAGTTATTACGTAACAATTTCGGTAACGGATTTGATAGTACATAAAAAGTTATATCGTGTATATGAGTTGTTAGTTTAACTAATTGTTGTTAGTTCTTAAATAAATCTAAAACTTTACATTACTTTTTCTCAATAATATGTTTAATTTCCAACAATATTTTATTAATTTCCGCATACATAATTAATGTTTGTATGTATATATTATCAACATTAATTTATAAGTTACGTATAGATGATGCAATATAAACTAACTTGTAATTACTTTCTCCGTAATTTATCCAATTTCGAGTTTCCGCCATTTTATCTTCATGTCGGTTAAACTGTGGAGAAAGTGATTACAAGTTATTTTATATATGTACATATGTATTTACATACCACCTACCTTCAAAGGTGTACGTAGTGAATATGAAATTCCAATCAATTAATATTTTAAACAAAAATAATTAAATAACACCGCATACTAAATGCGGTCGTTCAGTTGATTCTGGAGTATAATCTAACAATATTTACGAGCACTCACATTGCAATTTCAAATTGCACTCGTGAAACTTTTACGTCGTTTAAAATAACAACGGGGGAGGCTTTTATTGTGGTCGCCGCAAACGTCGGTTCCGGCCGTAGTTACGACGTTCTTTAATATTTAATGTAGCGGTATATGGCCAATCCAAATGAAAACTACCACAAATCGAGCAAATAACTTCAGAACATAAACGTTCGACTTTTGATGAAAGCTGCGAATGGAAGGAAAAAATAATAATATTGGAAAGGGGAGAGAAGGTGTTTCCAGGTGAAATATCGCATTTCTCTCAATTATTTCAGCACGAATAAACAGGAGAAATGGAGAGAAAGAAACTTGTTGCCGAATCATTAATTAACAGTTAATGAATATTGTCAGTCGCCCTTGTTTGATACTTTCTTGTAATTAATTGAATCATAATACTGTTACGGGTATATTATCATTTGTATTATCAAATATTTTCACAGTCCAAAAATAGATGTAATGTAAAAGATAATCGATACTGCCGTTTTGTAAACGTTGCGTTACGACGTGATTACTTCTGCAATCCTACAAGCGCATTTCATTTTAGGACCGCAACCGGCAATTTCCATTAAGTGGTAAATATCTGGGCAGGATTAGAAAACGCAGTTGGGGTTTCACTGTACGTTGCAATCCTTCCGCGATCAAGTCCGAAAAGGGATTAACGCTCGTCGGTAAATCGATTGAGACGTCTACCTGAAACTATTTCGCAAGGAACTTTTCCGAAGGGCGCTTGAAAGTATATTAGATTATATCAGGATTGGATTGAATCTGTTTTCAATTTTAACCGAGACTATTGATCATTTCTTTAGTGAAATATACCTCCGTCGCCTCTTTGAATTTGTATACTTTCGTTCAAACTTTCTAGGTACCGTGTTATCTAATAATAGATCTATACATTAAAATAGTTTCATATTTTTAATGGATATAATGCATGTCTTTTTTTATGGAAATTATATACATGTACTAAACGATGCCATTAGATTAGAGTTTATAAATATATGTAATTGATGATAAAATAGCGTATTCATAAAATATTGTGTAAATACATAACATCATGCAAGAGACTGTTTTAGTTTAAAACATATACTTAATTAATTTTTATACACATTTATTTCATTAATTCAATGTACTCTATTTAATTATTTTATTTTATAAGCCCTCAATTATGATTAATATATGTTTTCGATGAATAATGAAAGGGAAAAAAAGTAGAACTGAATGAAAGAAAGGAATAACCGGAGAATAAAATCGAAAACACAGAAAGGTATAAGAGAAGGAACAATGTCATGATAAAGGGCGTAGGAATTGATAACAAAGATAAAATTAATAAAAGTATTTATATACAAGAAAATGAACTTAGATTTTAAAATACAGACACAAATAACTAAAATAAAAAGACAAGTACAAGAAATAAAGTGAATACATAGAGGTTACTGCTTGATATAACCCGAGGTTAATAGTACCAATGGGAATTATATTAATTCCGGAAAAATTAAAATTTTTAACAAAGGAAAGATTAATAAATAAAAGAGTTTTGACAATAGATAATAATATATTAGAGAAAGAGAATTGAACGTCAATTGTAGCTTATGGTGTAAATAAATATGCAAACAATGAGGATAAGGGCAAATTTTGCGAGAAGTTACAAATAGAAATGAACTCTGACAATAAAGTTCGGTGAATGAATCAAGAACAGCCGATTTGGTATCATTGGTGAATCAAAACGCTGCACTTATTAGTTGTAGGTGTTGACCATCCCACCGTTGTTCAGTTGAGCGTCATTTGTGCGACGTGTAAGACTTGTTTTACAAAGTGCTTGTTTAATGCGTTGGTTCTTAACTGAGAAGAGGAAAATGAACGAACAAATCAATTTAAAGTTTAATTTTAGGCTTGGCAAGGCACCGAAAGAAACTCATGCGATACTGGTACGTGTTCATGAAGATCAAGCAGTGCCCTTGAAGTGTGTGTACGAGTGGTTTGCTCGTTTTCGAGAATGCCGGGAAAGTGTTTCTGACAACCCATTAGTATAAGACCGGCAACCTCCATTCATCCACGAAAACATTGAGGAAATTACTCAAGGAAGATCGTCGATTAACTGTGTGCGTGTTAGCTGATGAAATGTAGATTAACTGTGAATCCGTGCGACAAACTTTACCCAGAAATTAGGGATAAAAAAACATGTTGTTGCCTTGTGCCACATCACCTGACTGACGATCCGAAGCAGGTACGTTTTAAGGCTTTGCAAGATTTTGTCGAAACGGCGGATGCTACATCAAACGGTCTTGTTACCGAGGATGAGTTCTGGTGTCTCAAGTATGAAACGGTAAAGCATTAAATGACGTTATACTCGCTAGATTTCAATTCTCTAGTCTTCTTCCTATTCTTACGATACAAACTCGCTTTTAAAGGAAAGATGTGTGATGATATTCCTGACATCCAACGAAACGTGGCGAGACTCCACCCCAAAAGAAGCTTTCTTAAAAAGTTTCCAGGACATGTATAGCAGATCTCAGCGGTGGGTGGTGATTATTTCAAATCACAGTAAGAAAACTTTCGTTAATATTTCATCTACGTTAATGTCACAGGACTATTCACCGAACTTCATTGTCAGAGGTTGTAGAAGAGTAGGGTACCAAAACAGCGATTTAAAAGACAAATTTGGTGAATGATAAAAAAGAGACTAGAAATAATAATAGAGAAAGAATAATCCAGATATACACGTTGTCCCTGAAATTTTGAATATGGGCAATTGAACGCATTACTTGTTGCTTAGCTACCACGCTTTTAATAAAATAGGGAATCAAAATGAAACATATTTACATAATATTATAATATTACTATTTTTACAATCACAATTCTGACGTAACGAATAACAAATAACTACAATGTTCATCTTATTAAATTTTCGAAAACATCTCCTTATTGAGCCAAACAATCGAAACGATCATAAAATTTCCATTTTGAAGCTATATAAGTCAAATTGACATTTATTTGCAGCAACAACCATGGCGACAAATAATAATAATCGAGATGCAAGACAAACCCATTACTCATATTCAAAATTTCAGGGAACAACGTGTATATGGAAAATAACGTAATAATAACAAACTCAAAACCCAAGCAGAAAGACATTCATAAAGTTATGGGAACCAGAAACCAGATACCAGTAATAGATAATTGGAACAAGCTTAGGAACGTAAAAGTAATAAGGTGAGCTAAAATAGGGAGTGACCACTACTTACTAAGAATTTAAGTGGTATGGAAAGATAGACGAAGACCAGTAAAAAATGAAAAGGAGTTAAAGCGAAGATAAAAGAATATACACTGAAGAAAGCACAAATCCAAGGAAACTACCAAAAATCACTCATAAGGAAATTTAGAGAGAAAGAAAAGAGAAAAATCGTAAAAGGAAGATCGGAGACATTGAGAGGTTTGGATTAATTAAGTTACGTTAAGATGATAATAACTTGATTAAAATAATTAGAAACATTTCTTCACTATCTTATTTATAACCAGATGTATATCAATTGGTATTTTAGTATCAAACCACAATAATATTGTTTATTTTTCTAGTCTCCTCTATCATGTACAGATTTTCCCTAGTTGGCATCAAGTTTCTTGATGCCATTATTGAGTAATGAAGTCAGCCGTATCTTCAGCGAGAAGTTAAATATGAACCCCCATTTTTTTGTATAGATTTGAATAAATAAGAAAGTTTTATCTGAATTTTTTTGCATTCGTGACAGACGACGCTATATTGAAAAATGGGGATTTCCTGAGAAATACGAGGGGGTTTGTAAAATAAGGTTCCCTGTGCTGATGAGAAATAATGTGTATAATACAAATTTATAGATGTAGATAGTTTCCTCTGTTTCATTGTTTCAAATATTTTTGATTCGATGGGGTAAAACACGTAGTAAGTTCCATAATATTTTTATTTTCAGTTCCCTGATACGTGTTTCGAACATTTTCAAAGTACAAAACTAACTGTTTTTGATCATTTAATGTTCATTTTTACTACATTTCTGTTCTCACTATACATGTTTTTTAGTATGTTTATCATTGGTTTATCCCTACCTCTGTCTTACAGTTCTTTCCATATATCTTATCTTTTTATTCCGTTGAATCCATTTTCGAAAAATATATATTTATTAATTGGTTTTTTACTTTCCCTATAGTATATATAGGGGAAGTATTGTTTTCGTGCATGAACATGTCTAAGATGAAATTTTAAACTTAAGGGTTTATCGTTAGAAACTGGAACTGAAAAGCTTTTAGTAAACATCCATAAACCGAAAGTGGATGTTTACTCGAGGCGTTTTTGGTTTATTTCCAATATTATTCTAATTATGAAAATTTTTAAAAAACTTTTCAAACAGAAGTTATAGGGAACGAGAAACTGAATAAGTTTTATTAGATCATTTTTTAAAAAGTTCTTAATGTGCAAGAAAAAATTAAAAAATCAAAAATGTTGACATTTTTCCTATTGCTAATAAACTACAGGAGTTACATGAAATTTATATTACAAATAATTGTAGAGAATTGGAAAGTGAACAAATTATTAGGAATAGCTTTTTGTCGTAAACCCAAATCCAATTCTTATAAAATTTTATGTTTATAAAATACAATGTATAGAAAATTATTGCTTAGAAATTTCGATGTATAAAATATTATTTATTAAGAAAATTCGATGTACGGAAAACTCGGTTTATAGAAAATTCTTTGTTTAGAAAATTCGATATATAGAAAATTCTTTGTTTGGAAAATTCGATGTATAGAAAATTCTTTGTTTATTCAATACTTATAAAAAAATTGTTTAGAAAATTCAATGTATAGAAAATATTTTGTTTAGAAAATTCGTTTTATAAAAATTTCTTTGTTTAGAAAATTCGATATACAGAAAATTCTTTGTATAGAAAATTCAATACTAATAAAATTTTATATTTAGATAATTCAGCGTATAGAACATTCTTTGTTTAGAAAATTTGATGTACAGAAAATTCATATTTAGAAAATTCGATGTATAGAAATTTCTTTGATTAGAAAATTCAATACTTACAAAATTTTATGTTTAAAAAATACGATGTAAAGAAAATTCTTTGTTTAGAAATTTTTATGCATACAAAATTCTTTGTCTAGAAAATTCGATGTATAGAAAATTCTTTGTTTAGAAAATTCGATATATAGAAAATTCCTTGTTTGGAAAATTCGATGCATAGAAAATTTTTTGTTTAAAAAATTCAACAATTATAACAAAAATTGTTTAGAAAATTCGTTGTTTAGAAAATTCTCTATTTACAAAATTTTAATGCTCAAAAAATGTATATTTATAAATTTTGCTGTGCAGAAAATTCTATGTTTAGAAAATTAAATATTCAGAAAATTTTATATTTTATAATTATTACTTATGGCTAAACCCATGAATGTAAATATACTGCTTGGAAATAAACAAATACTAACTCTATAATGTTTTGTTAAGAAAATTCATTATTCAAAAACCCTAAGTTTTAGAAAATTCGATGTATTTAAAATTCTATTTAGTTGAATGTTCTAAATAGAATTTTCTATACATCATTCATATACATTTATGTTTAAAACATTTGTTGTAAAGAGAATTTTCTGGTTTTCTTATAAAACCTTATATTTAGAAAAATTCAATATTCATAAGACTTGTGTTTAGAAAATTCGATGTATAGAAACTTCTTTGTTAAAAAAATGTAATTGTACTAAAAATATGAATGTTTTCGATGTATAGAAAATTCAATGTTTACAAAATTTAATACAAAGTTTATATTTAGAAAGAAACGTAAAGAAAATTCTCTGTCTAGAAAATTCAATTTAGAAAATTTGGCATATAGAAAATTAAATGTATAAAAAAATCTTTGTTTAAAAAATATTTCATAAACAAGACTTTCTGTCTTTACGTGAGCGCTGTATCTCAAAAACGAATGATCCTATTGAGATGAAACTTTAAACTTAAGGTTTCATCGTTCAAAACTGGAACTGACAAGTTTTTAGTAAACATTCATAAACCGGAAGTGGATGTTTACTCAAGGTAGTTTTTTATTTTTTCCGATATTTTTTTTAATATGAAAAATTTTACAAAAGTTATCAAACAAAAGTTAAAGGGAATGAAGAACTGAACAAGTTTTATTAAAATATATTTTTCTTAAAATTCTTAAAAAAATAAAAATTTCAAATTTTGACAATTTTTCTAATCGTTACTTGAAAATTGTATGACAAATAGTTGTAGAGAATTAAAAAGTGAACAAATTATTAAAAATAGCTTTTAGGACTTTGCCTTATAGTTTTCGAGTAAAATATAGGGAAAGTACTATGATGAGCACATCAACATTTTATTTATTAGTTTCTCGATTATTTGTGTTATTATGAATATCTGATCTTGTGTACCTCTTCCTTTTCTAAATTGTCCTCTATTGTTTCTTCTAATTTATCTCTTAGCCTTTTTTTATAAAACTATATGCGATGCCTCTCTAATTTTCACAATTTCTTTAATAACATTTATTATGTGCTGGGAACATAATTCCCGCGTATTGGTGATTTTTTTTTTCGATTTCAGTACTTCTGTTAGTTCATCTATTTCTCTATCTTATTATTGGTATTATACCAATTCAGAAGTTCCTGGCGTTTTTCCATTTTTTTAAAAGATTTTCAATGATTTCTTTAGCTTTCTCTTTTTTATCTTTTCTATTGTTGTCATGATGTTCTATTTTTGTACCTCTTCTATTCTTTCTTCTATTTTGCTCTCTTATATCTTGTTCAGTCAAATTATCGAAATATTATCGACATATTTCCATGATTTTGTTTTCGCCTGAAATTATGTTTCCATATTTGTATTTATTGTTCATCATGTTGTATGCTTTTCTCTGTTTTAGTTGTTTTAGTGCTCCGTCAAATAGTTTTTGGTTACCTCTGTAGTTCTCTTTCATTATATTTCCAAACTTTGTCTAAGCTTCTTGTTCAGCTTTTTTTAGTTTTCAATTTGCAATTGTATTCTGCTTTTACTATACAGGTAGTTTTTCTATTAAACTGTTTCTTTTCTATTTTATTGTTCATAACTTTCGTGCACTATTTAGTTTTCTTAACTACAGCACAGCACTCTTTAATTGTTTCCAGTTTAATTATTTTGAATGTCCCTTCTATGTTATTTCTTTTTTCTGAGTGATTTTTGGTATTAAAAAAATGTGCCTCTTTTTATAAGGATTGCTTTTAAAGTAAAATCTTTTTGCAAATAATATGATCCAATATAATTTAATCTAATAACGTCTTTGGTAACAACACTAAGATCCTTTCTACAATATCGAAGAAAGGTTCTAAGTGTTTTTATCAAAAGATTATTATCTTCAAGTAACTCAATCAACCCAATTGATAAGGTCTTCTTTAGTCATTTATCAAACGTGCTGGTTAGTTGTAGTAATAGAAAATATTTTGCAGTAATTAAATATTTGCGATGTAATATACCAATCCCTCGGAATCTTGTAATCGTAGGGTATGTTTATGTTTTCTTGTCTTTCCATCTTTCTTTTTTTTTCTTTTGGCTGGTTTTATGTATCTTTTCCACCATGTCTATTCTTAGCAAGTGGCTGTTACTATCTATTTTAGCCTATCTTTTTTAAGATAGGCCTATCTTTTTACTTTCCCTATATACGAAGTATATATAGGAGAAGTATTGTGATCGTGATTTTTTTTTGAAAAATTTTGTTTGCGGAAATATCCGTTTTGAGGTCCCCTGAGTCCATTAAACTAATTTCTGGAAAAAAAAAAATTGTGTCTGTGTGTGTGTCTGTCTGTCTGTCTGTCTGTCCGTGGGTGCTGTATCTCAAAAACGACTGATCCTATTGAGATGAAACTTTAAATGTAAGGTTTTGTCGTTAAAAACTGGAACTTAAAAGCTTTTGGTAAACATTCATAAACCGGAAGTGGGTGTTTACTCGAGGCGTTTTTTGTTTTTTTCCGATATTTTTTTTTAATATGAAAAATATTACAAAACTTTTCAAACAAAAGTTAAAGAGAATGAAAAACTGAACAAATTTTGTTTAAATATATTTTTCATAAAATTCTTAACTTTCGAGAAAAAAAAATAAAAATTGAAATTTTTGACATTTTTTGCCAATTGCTAATAAACTATTGAAGCAACATGAAAGTTATATAACAAATAATTGTAGAGAATTCAAAATTGAATAAATTAATAGGGATAACCTTTTTGCATAAACCGCATAGTTTTCGAGTAAAATATAGGGAAAGTACTATGATGGCCACATCACCATTTTTTAAGATAAACGTTGTTAGCCTTGTTCCAATTATATTTTATGATTAGATAGTAATCTATTACTAATCTCTTGTTTATGTTTTTGTAAATTTATTCTAATTAACGTAATTATATAAATATTTACTTTTGTAGAAATAGAAATGCAGATGATCTCAAAAATGAATTGAAATATTTCGTCAAATGAATAGCAGCCACCAAAGATGATCATTCGGCGTCCTCACCTTCCTTTGACAATCACTTCCAACACATTTAGCGGTGCATAACATTTCACTTAGCGACCGATATATAAAAAAAATCTGTTTATATTTGATCGATCCTCGTAATAATAATAATAATAATACATAAAAATTATTTTCATAGATCATAAAGGTACTAATTCATTTTAAAATTATCTAAAGCAAGAATTTTAAAATAAATTACTAACAAGTTTTACCTAATTCAAATAAATAAACTTACGAAGGACAAAGTAAAATAGGGCCATGTAAACTAGTTACACTTACAGAACCTCAAGCTCAATGCAACAAATATATGCAGTCGTCAAAATGAATGAAATGAAATATTTCGTATCTAGATATTTCTAAATTTATTTAAATAACTTTCAGACTAGTTCAATACTAATGCGATCTAAATAGAAATCAACAAATTACTATTTTATATAAAAAATAGCAATAAAAGACAAATGAAAATACTTTCCTTTTCCTCCACGTATTACATAGTGTCAATGGCTTTTGTATACATTAGTTTAAATTCCTTAACTGCTGAGGCGAATTCTTTTAACCAATGAAGCACTTTTGGGAAATTAATTTCTGATAGAAGGCTTTCGTGTGAAAAGCCTTGTACAGGGTAGATACCCAATTTACGAAAATGTAACATCTTTAGAAATTTCCTTTGTACCTTTTTGAGCATATATCAATGTAGGGTTTTTATTGCAGAAACCAAATTATGGCACCGTATTCTATTGAAAGCCACATAGATTTTAATAAAAGCCGAAAAGACCTTGTATTGCGGAGAAGATAGCTAAGAGATTTACAGAATTCATTGCAAATTTTCCTTATGTGACTAGTAAGGTCAAGCTTAGAATTAATTAAACTAAGAACCACTTAATCCAGCAAATAGTGAAGTCAAATAGGCGTGATACTTCTAGAGAGTGATAGAGTTTTGCCTTTAAAAATATTCAAATTTAGAACATTTTTTTATTTGCACTACATATCGAGATTGTTTATCTGTTAAAGTTTTTATTTTTAACTATAGATAATTTACGGTAGTTGCTTTTACAATGAATATTGACGATCGTTCGTTTTAAGAATCATGGAGGTTATAGAGATTATTTGTGCAGCTTTTTAGAAACAGTTTTAGCAATGTGTTTATACAGGGTGCGGCAAAACAGACAGTGCAGCTTTGAAGGGCTATTAAAAGAAAATGGCGCAATTTAAAGAAATGGGGTTTATTTTATCTCAATGGCTACATCATGCCGTTTTATGCATTAAGTCCTGTAGATGACACCAGAAAGATGATGACCCCCAGCAGCGATACATTGATGAAGGCGATTTCTGAAATTTTCGGCCGCATTTTGGCACATCTCGATGGGTGTAGCCGCGATTTCCTCCCGAATTCGATCCCTGAGTTCTTCGAAGGTGCAAGGTCGATGCCTAAAAACCTTTTCCTTCAGGTAGCCCCACAGGAAGAAGTCGCAAATGCTCAGATCAGGGGAGAGTGCGGACCACTCCACATCACCTCTCAGAGAAACAAGGCGCCCAGGGAACACCTGTCGCAGTTTCGTCATTGAAACTCGAGAAGTATGGGCCGTAGCTCCGTCCTGCTGAAACCAGATGGTGACGGTGACTTTTGGGGAGTGAAGTGGTATCTCGTAAAGTTGCCTTGGGTTATTTACAGCCCAATATCGAAAATTTTGTTTAGTCACCCCTCCACAGAGATGGAAGTGGGCCTCGTCACTACTGAAAAAAGTTGACCTCGCATGGATCCGGTTCAACATTTCTTGGAAGCGTTGTCCAGACCAAACCATGGTAACAACTAAAAACGGCACGAGCCCCCCGACATAATGAGATCCCTCCCAGGTAGGTACCCCCACCACATAGTTTACACCTGTCTGCTTTTGTAAGATCATATTCCTCCTTATATAAAATGAATGGTTTTAAAGTTTATGGACGACAGATAGGAACAGCCATGAAGAGTTCTATGCTATTTGGGAACTGTTGGACATTTACATATTTTTCTTGTTAGAATGTGTGGTAATCATTGGCAGTAACACAGGTGTCTTATGCTAACTCACGCCACTCTCAAAATTATATATTGGCTTGGTAACTAAGTAATTTCGGTTTTGGAGTATGACATAAAATAATTTTTAATACAAAAAATAATGTTTAATCAACAAAATATTTTCATTTTTGTCTAATGACCTTTCGTCATCTATCTTGCAACTTCATGGTTCCGCGCTCGTAGAATTTCTGGTCCTTTCCAGCAAAAACTGAGCTTAGTGAGGTTTAAGGTCTTCGTAGTTTGTAAAAGTTTTACAATCTAAAAAATTTTTGCATATCGCGGAATAAATGGTAATCCGATGGTGCCTCTAGAAGAGCCGCAGAAATTTCTCACGAGTGGCCAAAGATGTGTGAGATGTCGCGTTGTCATGGTAGAACACTACTCCGTTGCGATTTTTCAATTCTGGTCGTTTTTCTTTGATTGCTTCGTCTAATTTTTTAAGCTGTTGGCAGTACACATCTGAATTAATAATATAAATATAAATTACATTTGTAATCCCACCAAATTGATAATATGATTTGTTCCGTCAAGCATTAATTTTAATTTTTCGAGCGAGTCCGTGCATCGCATTTTTTTCCGCAGTGGAACATTTTCGAGTCTCGCAAAAAAGTGGACCTTCTTTGGTGACCGTGAGCACGCACTATTAACGCCATTAGTATTCGAGTTGAACTCTTAACAAGTGCACGTGCTAATTTTCACAGCTGTTCCAAGTGATTATTCCTTTACCTCCTCATCCCATTTTCGCCCTTTTGTACCATCATATCGTGAAGTGAACAATTTTTATTTTACCTCCATTTTCGCCTTTTTGTGCCGTGATTTTGTGAATCATCCTCCCGTGAGGTCGAAATTAGCCGTCCGAGAAGCACCAGTTGTCTCCGAGCTCCTCCAAGGGGAGTTCAAGAATGCCCAAACATCAGTAAAAAGGTAGTGTGCATTTTATAAACTATTTACTATTTAAATTATTACTGAAAAAAAACTATAACGTTGTGCGCTATGCGTTGCTGCCACATATGTTCGTTTTTTCTTTTGTTTTTATTTTGTGGTATTGTTGGCTAACACTCCTATATGATTTTTATTTTCCCTATATAGTATATATAGTTTTCATGAAATATTTTTTTAATGGAAATATCCGTTTTAAAGTCCCCTAAGTCCATTCCACTTATTTCTGCGAATTTTCTGATGCAATTCAGCCTTCGATGTACTTTGAGCTGCTTCATTTTTCTTATACCATCACCGTCTTCGGACAATGTTGCTGTACATTACCCATTTTTCATCACAAGTGATGATTCTCTTCAGAAAGGGATCGGTTACATTATATTTAAGATACATATCACAAATTCTGATTCACTGGGGATTCAATTCATGGGGTACCCAAATATTAACCATTTTAACTAGCCCAAGGCGTTTTAAATGTTTTTCTGTCCCAGAATGCACTACACCTAACCTCTCTGCTTTCTCACAAACAGTTATGTGAGCAATCATGTAAAGATACACAATTTTTCAATAAACAAGGATCCATGAAAGATATAATCTTTTTGTGAGCTTGAGCAGTATTCTATCCTTTACGGAAATAAAAAAGTAAAATATGCCGTAAATGCTCGTTTCTTTCATTCATTTTAAAAATGTCTCACAACTAACAGCAACAAAATATTGCTTCTAAAGAAACGTCAATATGATTGATATAGAAGGACTACACAGGTCATTCGTAAAAATAAAACAAGGCTATATATAAGCAATTACCGAAATTACTTAGTTGCTAATCCAATAGTTATGAAATTGGAGATATGTTGTTAATATCTCTGAGATTGGAATGTGTATTATTATGCAAAATATCCATAGTGGCAGGCAGCCTATGTCCAATTTCTATACCCGTGTTAATCACACTTTCACGTAATATGCAAGTTCTCTGGTTGACAAGCAAGTTAATATATCGCCTGCTACCATCTCGAGTCATAGTTGAGTTACTATCGATTAAACACAACATGACATGACTAAATGAGAACAGTTTTTAGGATTATTTTATATTCGGGGGATATTTAAATATAATATTTTATATAAATTTAATTTATACTCACTCTAAAAGCAATTTTTAATAGGCATATTTCATCAACGACATTCGTGCCATGAAAGATAGTATCGTATTGAAATAATGAAAGATTGAGTAATCATAACTTATTATTTATTATTTATAGTTTATATTTATATATGTTATTATGTTTGTTATTATTATGTATTTTTATACATTTTAATAAAATACTACTACTACTACATTAAATGTTGTTAAAATAAGAATTATATTACGACTACTATTATTATAATATGGATTATTGTTACAAACTCAATAAAATTGATTGGACTCAAGTAAAGTATGTATTATACCCAATATTCCCGATCCATTAAAGTGGGGTGTAAAATTTATTATGTATCTAATGATGTATATTTATATTCCCAAACACGCCACCGATCCTTTGAATTTGCTCTTTAAAGCCATTGAACTTATCTTAAGGTCGCTTTTACTATCAAATTTCTTACAAACTTTAACAATATCATGAAAATAATTTCTGCACAAATTAGTTTAAAACCTGTGTTTTAATTTCAAGTTTGTAATAATTATATTTCTTTATATTTACAGTTTATGTTATATGTACTTAGTAATTTACAATCTGTGTATTAATTATATTTCTTTGTATTTGCAGTTGTATGTTATGCACATGGGTATAATAAATAGAAAATAAATGAAGAATATTCACCTTCACTCAGAAGTAACGTTATAATAAAAGATGAATGAAATAAATAGCACGACTAAAATAAATTTTACAAACCCAATTATGAAATGTAAGAACTCTATTAACGGTTTATAATTTAGATTAGAATAAAATGCAAGAAATAACATAAAAATGTTCCTGCTGCATTTTGAAAATATGTTCGATTAATGCATTATCAAGAATGATGTATAAAAAGACAATTATTAAGAATATTAATATACTAGTTTAAAAGAAAGCATTATATAAGTAAAACAAAACAAGTAAATCTTAATTATAAACCGTTTATTAATTATAATTATATTAAATTTTCAGGATTATGTCATATTTATTATATCGTTTTTAATTTGTGTTTTTCACTGCTAATTGCTTGGCGATTGAATTATTTTCACTGTCTCGCTTCTTTCCTTTCTGATTCGACTCACAGTGAATGCCTGCAAAAATAAGATAACGATACATATTTGTGATTTAAAATAATGAAACTCATTGTTCGTTCCCTCGCTATTCAAAGGTGATTAGTTTATACATTGCTTGCTTTCAATTCATCATACATTTAAAAAGACATAAATTATTGATTTTATAAGATATTTATTGATTTTATAGCTTGATAACATTTTGCTGATTATTTTCACTATAGATGCTAAAAATTTTACAATTTATTTAAGTTTATACTTTGTTATAGAAAGGTGTATACAGGGTCTGTTATAAAAGTAATCTGTATTTTCTGGGAAATATATATTTATTGATTGTACCGGAACATATGCTTAAAATTCTTCAAAATACTCTCCCCCAGCATTAATACACTTGCGAAACGTGTCTGCCATATATAGAAGACACCCTGAAACTCCATGATGGAAATTTCTCTTAGGAACGTTGTAAGATACTTTTGGATGTTATCCCAATGCTTTCCTTTCAGCTTTCTCTTCAGTGCGCATGGAGCCAAGTCGAAAATGGCAGCCCTTTTATATTCCTGTCTTCTACCATGCGTGCTACCCGGCATTTCTATCTCTTAAACGCCTGCAGATTAAAGGCTGAGCTAACAGTTTCTCCTTACGGTATAAACTTAACATAGACGATTCCTCGGACGTCAAAAAAGATAACGAGCATCGTTTTGATGCAAGACTTGCTCATTTGTACTTTTTTTGTGCAAGGGGATGATTTTGTGTGATACTCGCTACTCTGCCTTGTCCATTCTTTGTCGTACTCGAACATCCAGAATTCGTCTTCGGTTACGACAAAGATAAGAAAATCCGGCTTATTTTGAATTAAATCCAATAATTCTTGATGGAATGCAAAATGATTTACATATTCGTCGGTTCTAGCCATTGTTGGGCTTCCTTAACGGGGTCGTCGTCGATCTCCTTCCGGCCTATAACCTTGAAATGCAGTCATCTTTAAAGGCCTCTTGATTTCGAATCGCGGTTCTTACGACCTTTCAGACCTTTCACCACATTTCCAGACCAGAATAACATTATGCGCTACTTTCAGAAGAGACCTGTATATCAGTTCATTTTAGTTATTGATGGTAGGGTGTCCGTATTTATTTGAAAATTAAGGGTATCTATAAAATTTAATATAATAATATTCTTGACAAACTTCTTGATGGAAATATTTTTAGTTATTTATATATTCGTTCGAAATACTTTCGCCCAATTTCGGCTTTTATCGTGTTAAGTAAGGACTGTGCTCATTTAAACCAATACTATTTGGCTTGCACAACCCGTAAACGTCGGTCTATATTTTAAAACTTATATTTCTGTTTTGATAAGATTACCGAGAGCTGAAATGTGTAGGAATTCAGAGACAAGAGTGTCTGCTGTTGCCAATACTATGATTCGTACGTGATGGAAAGAAATAAAATGAAAAATACATTTTAGTAGAAAATTACCGGCCAATGCAACAAACAATGTAGAGACCGATAATTTACAAAAAATAAGACCCATTCTGGATAAATTTCGGAAAAGTTTAATTGCATTATGATATCATACGCAGAATTTATTAGTGGCTTTAGTTTTGATCTTTGTAACGCTATTGCATTTTTGATAATAACCTTGCAAAAGTTACAAATAAATCCTGCGTGTAATATCCACATTATAGTGTAGTGTATAATCTTTAAAGTTCCAATATTCCACATGTAGTGCTTTCCAACAACAAACCTATATCAAATCAGGGTTATTTTACAACAATTATAGCACAACTACAAACCAATTTACTATATAAATCTCCAACAGATTATTTAAATCAATTAAATACAATATACAGATTGCTTCTTTAAATTGTATTTTTTTTTAATAGTTAAGTAAGCCGAATAGGGTTATGCCTGGAATGAAACACATCAAATGTCCTCCATGGATTTGCTTTTTGCATACGTAGAGTTTGGTTTGGTCGAAATATTCCTTCGTTCTTTAATGCAGTGCTAGCAGAGTTAAAATAACCATATAAAAAGATATTCTGATTTGTTAAATTACACGACCTAGGAAAAAATTTAGTAAATGAATTGTTTCAAGGGCTGTATGGCACAGTCTTATTAAAAACAATATTTTTTCCATATCAATATCATTCAATTCAGGCATGAACTGTGTCATGATATCTAGCACAAGTAACATTAAATGCTTGACTTCAGTTTCTAAAAAGTACGCCTTTAGTACAAAATCCACACTAAACAGTGACATGCTGAATATACATGTGCTTTTCTACATATAAATGGAGCAATTTTGACGATTAAGAAAAAAATTAAAGAAATCAAAAAATTAAATATTAAAATAGCATTCAGAATGAACAAAAACCTAAAAAACATATTAAAAATAACAAAGATAAAATAAACAAATTCGATAGTTGTGCAGTGTATGTATATGCTAAAATGTAATAACTTCCTAAAAATCTTTTAAAGAATAATTGCATGGCAAAAGAAAAATAACACTTCAACCCATGCAAATCAACTGCTGTCTGAAAAGCAAGAATTCCAGATCCTCCATAGAGTGGAAAAGGAAGAAAATTAAATCTACTGGAAAACCTGTCAACAGATTTGAATAAACGGGTCTTTTAATCAATAAAGTAACTGAACTATCAAACTTCCCACTATTTAAAATATTTATTTCGTCATAGTGTTATATACCCATAGTTCTATGATTTCTATTCACCTTTTCACTTTTTTGAAAATCACAGAGTTATTCAAAATATTTTTAAACAAATGATTAAGAAATTATTTTTTGTTTGAAAACATCGGTATCCACTTAAGCATGTACAATAATCAATTCAAGGAACTTTGTGAGTAAGAAGACATAGATCTTTAGAAAGTATACACTGTAGAGAGCTATGAAATAACATTAGATGATTTTTTTGGCTTAGGCGTTAACGATGGCTTTGGGATCAAGTATGTTCATATTATAAGAGTTGTTACATGTCAGTGCATTGGGCTAACCATTCTGTCGAGTGTGTCTTACAGTTTCATATATATCATATTAATTATATACCGAACTAATAAATCCAGAATTAACATGCCATTTCTACTTAATAAATAATTCATAAATATTCATAGGTAGTTCTATTTTAAGGATTTATATATTTTTTGAATTCTTTATACAATACATTCCGCATGTGCAAAGTGGATCATTTTTAAGGTTTATATTATGTAAATGCGAAGGACTAATACAATGGTTAGTCTTAAGACGATAGATAATAGACGAAAAAATTTCTGAAGCACTGTGTCTAATTATGTATACCACTTCTTTAGGCAGCTCATTGTGCAATATCTTATAGTTTGTACGTGGGGATATTTCTGCTTCGGTTTTCTCACTTTTTTCACATGGATCTACAAAATACAGACATTTAATCAGAATATGGGATGGCTAGGATGCAATGTATATTTTGCAAATTTATGGCGCTTTTTGGCTGGTAGCCAAGGCTACCTCATTCACATGTATGCCATGAAGGGTCTTAATCCACACTATGTGTGACTTTCGGTTAACTACACTTAATAATTTAATTGTATTAGTTGAGTCCATATTTATAACTAGTGAATATTTAAATAAATAGTCAGGGTTCGTTTTGTACTGTTCGGTATTATTTTTTATTGTGTATTCTTTTATACTAATTTCGGATTTATGGCCGTCATCAGCAAAAAAAACGTCTTATTGGTATATATTGTTGTAGTGTAAAAATAATTTATAAATGTCATTGCCAGGATGTCCATGCTGTTTTGTGAAATTTTTTTGTTTTTTGGTTATACACCACGTGTGTTTTGAAAGAAATTTTCACAACGTGCACTCAACGACAGGACTTATTTTCTATACACCTATTTAGTTAATAAACATACAAAACAACACAATTCAATCGCCCACAAACATTTCTGATGATGGCCATAAAGCCGAAACTAGTATAAAAGACTAAACAATAAAAAATAATAACGAGCAGTACAAACGAACCCTGACTATTAATTTTAATAATCTAATGATGAGTGTGTACATTTAGTGTAGCTAGGTTATAAGTAAAATTTTAATTTTATGTGGTTTCCAAATGGGTTTTTTGTCCAATATTATTCTAAGGCACCTAGTGGAGTTAATAATAGGGATGGAGCCCCAAATCTATGATAACGTTGTTCGGAGAACCGATCCCTGTGTCTACTGAAAATCGTTATTGTGCTCGAAAATATATCTAACACATTGGTACTCGTTCAGATATGGAGCCTGTCAAGAATTTTTTATTTTCATTAATTCCATCGACTGGGGTTTTGCATGCTAGATTAAAACCAAAATCATATAAGCACTTAATATTGTTGTTGAAGAGTATATATGTATATCTGCAGTATAAATTATTAATAACATAGGTACCAACACAGACCTTTGGGGCAAGCCTTGTGAGGTGATTTTAGGCCCAGACAATGTACCCTGTCTGGTTTTAATATAAATTTATCTACTGGCGAAGAGGTTATCTATGTTATTCTTAATTAATAAGTTAGTCCTGAAGAATTTCAAAATCAACAGTTTTGTTCACAAATAAGGCTGGTTGATCCTCTACCCAGTAGAGTTTATATCGAAAACCAGGTCAGTGTCTGCCTTAGTAACTCGACCCCTCTAAAAGCATATACGGTTGAATTGTGGATAGAATTATTTTCAAGAAACCAGTTCAATCTGAGTTTAATTAACCTTCCTTGATTGATTGTTGAGGCGTTGAAAATGCAATTTCAATATTAAGATAACGGTAATGCCTGATTTTCAAATTTGTTTTATAACATATGTTTCGCCACACTATGGCTTCTTCAGCTTCTTAACTTTGCGTAAGTTTTTATAATGCAAGAAGTTAAGGATTTTGCTTTATATGCTAAGTCACTATCATGCTCCCTGTCTGGCTTCTTAAAAATTAATGAAATTACTTTTTTCGGTATAGAGTATCAAATAGAGTGCACCCACCAATTATTATATATATATTTAGAAGATATTGTTTGCTCTCAACTGGTAGATTCTTTAACATTTTATAGGAGATTTGGTCGTATCCTAGGGAAGTAGCTGATGAATTTCTGATGCAAGATTTTAATTCATTTAAGGTGAATGGTTTCTAAAGAGGAGAGTCGCAACGTCTACTTTCTAGAGGATTCTTACAGACTGCATCAATATTAAGTGGTGTAAATGGTGGGACTAAGCGCATTCCAATATCCTCGATCAGTATATCATGAATAGAGAAGCAGGCAGTTCTATTGTTGGATATGATATTCATGGTTTTCAATATTTTGGATATCCACATTTTTACATGTTACTATGGTTTCTTTTCTTTTCCTGATCCAATCGATGCATTCCTCCCATCATAAAAAAGGTTAAATGAAAATAATTTTTAAGTTTTTATACCACTATTTAATAATTAATAAATAGTGGTATAAAAACTTAAAAAATTATTTTCATTTAACCTTTTTTAAAATGAACTACTACATAGTAACGGTCGCTACCATCATTTTCATCCTCCCATCATATTTGAATATATTTTTTAAGTGAACATGTATAGAAATATCAATAAATAAATAAATCAATAAATGTCTACGAGATGTTTTGATGGTTTTAGTAATATTTTTTTATATCTTGTTTTTACTCACTTTTTATGAGGAACTTTTTGGCTGTTTATGTCAGCATGATAGATATAATATATATATATATATATATATATATATATATATATATATATATATATAATGATCTCTTCAGCCGCACTAAACAGTGACACAATAAGGATATACTTATTTTTCGATAATTGCGTGTAATTTACCTCAATTCTGAATGTATTTTGACGATTAACAAATCCATGGAGGTGCCAATATTCTTAATCGCTAAAAATGATTTATTTCAAAAAAACGGCATCCACTTTTTGGTGTTGAATAATCCATTCAGTAAACACTTTCATTGTGTGTTATAGTTAAGCTTTGATTTTTATATCAATAAAGTTTGTCAGCATAAAAGCTCAATTTAATACGTATATGCTTAGCCCTTGTAATTCGTAATCACCATTGTTGGTTTTAGTTTACGTGAAGTGTTTTGCAAATGAAAATAACACACAATTTATTCCTTACTTCACTTTTTTATTAAGTGTTAAATGTACATTTCGTTCACAAGGTGAACATTATCAATAACAAACTGTTTGTTTCACAATTTTCTCTATATTTACTCTACTAGTGTCGCCTTTATAGGCATTATCAAGAGTGAGTTACAAAAGAAACTGACGAGTTTATATATAATCAGGTAATAAGGGATTTTAAGTTCGGAGCAATGGAACTAGTCCACTAAATAGAGAAAAATTGTGAAACAAACCAAGTGTAATTTAATTTAAACTTTCATCGGTAAATATTGAGAAAGTATATCGAGGCATTGATATCAATAAAAGAAATCATACAATCCTTCTTGTTAAGGCTGAAGGACCTAGGGTCGATAGTCAAGAAAAGAAGTATTCAAATTGTTGTTATGTCGTATCAATGTAAAATTATCTTCAATTAAAATGTTTATTTCTTTAAACAATATTATATGTGTGATCTTAATTTATATTTGGAGTAGGTTACTACAGTCTTGATTTCAGAAGCTTTACCTTATAATAACGTATTTTTCTGATTTAAATTGCAAGAATTGTTACAAACCTATTGACTATATTTTTTTTATTTTTTGCTATAAATTAAATAGGTATAAATCATAATCATTCTTGTCTGTCGAGGTATTAGCTAGAGAATTAGTTGTTGTAATGTTTTCGTATTTTTAAATTAGTATTAAATAGTTATATTTTCTTTAGAAAAATAGTATATAATTACAATTGAATTGGTTCTTAATCACTTTGAGATATCATATGTGTGTTCATGTCGTATATAAGTTTTATATAGTATTATTATTTAAAAAATGAGATCTATTAAATTACTTTAAAAAAAGATACAGTAAAAATAACATAAGGCATATGAAAGAGTATGCTTTCTTTTTCTTTTTCTTCAATGGCACTACAGCTCAATTTGGGCATCCAGAAAGCCAGCTTCTGGATGCTATGCTTCCAACGTTCACGGTCATTAGCTGACCTTTTCCAGTTCCTTATTTTTAGCAATTCTAAGGAGTAGACTTTTTGTGTTCCATATTCCAAATCTTAGCTACTTATTCTGTTTGCTGGGGTCGCCAACGTTATTTCTGTCCGGATTTCGAGACTTGGCCTGAGTTTACTGAATATTGTGTTTTCCGAGATGACATTATTAGCATCACGCCCAATTCTATAATCAGAGGGTCATTTCACCCGTTCTCTTCAGCTCTGACCTTTTTCGTCCTCCATATGAGTGACATTATTAGCATCCCGCCCAATTCTATAATCAATTTAAATAAATTTAAATTGTGTATTAAATTACCAAGGGTTTGTCCTTCGTCGCTGGATGAATGAGAACCCCATAAAGGATGATGCGCATTGAAATAACCATCTATGATACAGTTATCCTTTATTGGGTCAAATAAGTTAACCCAGTCATTGAGGCTGGATTTTACCAATGGGGGTTTATGTACACTTAGAATGTTGAGTTTTTTTATTATGTAAAATTCTATGCCAATATTAATGTTGGGTGTTAGTATAAGTTCTTGAAAGTTTATAGAGTTATGAACTATAATCAAAACATCATAACACCTCCTTTTTCCATTTGGTCTATCTTTACGTACTGTGTTGTAATTTTTTATGCTAAATTGAAGGTAATGTTTTAACCAAGTTTCTGTTAAATGTAATGTCAATGGGATTGTTTATCAAGTAGTTTACAAAACTGTGTTTATTGGCTATAATTGACCTGCAATTCCATTGAGCAATTTTTTATTGTTTTCATTGAATTAATTAGGCCCTCTGTGAAGGGTAAGATCGTTGATGTATTCAGACAAATTGAATTTAAGGTCGTTTTGGAAATTATCTTCCTATATGAGGTGAGGGTTTTCAATTAGGTTTTTTAATAGGGTTAATATTCCACCAATTAAATCTTCCTTGAATTGAACAACATTTTCGCGATGGGGATTCGGAAGCACACATGATTCTTTAATGTTATTATTTAATTTTTAATGGGTGAATGCGTACTATATTATTGTTATTACTTTCCATGTAAACTACAAATGAATTGTATTGCATGTTTTTATTGTATTTAACTGAGGTGTCTGCGACCTTAATGCGATTTCGCGGATTATCATCGTTCGCCGAGATAGCTACGACCGCTTTGTCGTCCGTACTATTTGCAACTATTTGGTTATCGTTATTATTTGATGTATTTTTTTCGTAAGTTTTGTCTATGTTATCGCATCTGAGTGGGCTTATTAAATTAGCTAATGAGTGATTCGTACTTTTTATCGATGATAGCCGCGTGCCGATGATTATGTGGTATAGGCCCACAAGGCCTTTTCTATTATTATAATATTGTTAGTTATACTAGATGTAAATAGATAAAATAGATAAGAATTATTGAAACAATATTGCTCACTGCGTCCAGATAAATTCACTCTGCAATTTGCATGTGCTCTCACTCTCACTACTAGCACAAGACTGATAAAATTTAATATTTAATAATTTAATTAATAAATTCTTTATTCAGAAAATATGAAAACAGAATTGTTATTATCTAAGATCTGCTACCAATGCAGTTTAATGTAAATGTTTTTTATTTTACGTTTCAATATATGTAGTAAGCGTGTGAATTTGAAATGAGAAATGGGTTCGCACCATAATTTATTACATTGCAGTTCCAACAAAACCGTTACACGAGAGAGTACGATAAAGCAAATAAAATGAGAACAACGAACATCATGCACAGGGCAGGCAACTGGCGAAATGTAGCCGCGCCGAAATTACGGGGGCGCAATTTAATTTGCATGTTACGCAACCAGCCGGCCGGTTATCAAGTTTACAAGTTTATTCAGTAGTTTATCACGGGCGCAAAAATCCGACAGACAGGTAAACACTAAATCAAACAGAGCGCGTTCAGCAAACGTCAGATCTGCAACTTTGCAATTTACATTTCGCCAGAAATCCCGCAGACAACAGCTGAAAATACGGGATAGTTCCCATTCACCCTCTTTTCGCATCACTCCATCCCTCGCTGACATCCAGTAACAACCGTCGAAACAGTTCGAGAGCGGGAGAAAGTTCACGTCGAAACGCCACGGACGTGATTAAACTGTAATTTTATATATCGCTTAAGGCCATTGTGAACTTCTCTTACATAGGTCCTTAAGTTTCACAAACTTATTTTCGTTTAGAAATCGTATAAGATTTTATAAAACTCATTTTCAGAATTATAATCCTTATACCTTATCCTTATACCCTATATATAAAATAATCTTGTTTTTGACAAAAAATTACTTTTGTATAATTATATTTATATTAACAAATATTAACGTTTTATTTGTGTTTCTCTACATAGTCACCTCGAAATGACTGATGGTCATCCCGAACGTTCATCATCATGAATGGTCTCTCTCCCCAAGTTGAAATTACGACATCCGCGTCTGAAACTCATCCATAACATTTTCTTCATACACATCATTCAATTAACAAAGAATATATGACAATGAATTTCTTGCGTTTAAAATTAATTCACATCTCTAACTTTACAACTTTAGAACAATTCTTTATTTTCTTGAACATTATAACACTTACATAAAGAGTACTGTTAATATCAACGAAACGTAACTTTGCACACAGACAGCTGAAATGCAACTAAACATGTTAGCATACATCCTGCGGCTACTCTATTCACCAGTGCTCCGCACGGTGGAATCATGTACTACTTTCTTGCTATCCTTCGTAATACGAGTAGACAAAAGAATAGCTAAATAATATATTTTAAGGATGTTAAAAGCTTACCCTCGAATATGATGTATAATAAGCGTTCCATAAAAAAGTCTACGACAGACCCGTGAAATGGCACATCGTTTTCAGTTACAAACATCGAATCCAGAAGTTTACGAGGCCGCCGTAGAAATGCCAGGGACGCGTAATTTCATTTTTTTATGTCCCGTCGGCTTCCGAAATTCCCGTGGACGCGCGCCGACACGCACGAATTCTCTTCCATGCTAATTTATAATTACGCTCGGAGAAAAAAATAATAATAACACGGATTGTTATGTCCCGGTCCCGCATTCCCAGTTGCATTAGTGTATCCAGGGATTTACGACCAATAACAACATCGGTCAAATAATTACCCACCCACACATGCACGTAAATAGGGGTCGAAAGTATTTTATCGCATGCTCTAGGCAATTTACTTTTCACACTAATATTTGTTTCTGTGACACGGTGAAAAATCACCAAAACGCGCCTAACAAACTCGGTAACGAGCGATAACAGCGTGCATTATCATAATCCGGTCCTTTTCACAGCACTAATGATAAGGTAAATGCTGCTTATGTAACATTCAACCGAGGTCTTCATTTGAAATGATGTTCTGAATTGCGGATTAAATGCCATAACGTATAATGAATGGCGTTTGTATGCATTGCGAAATGTACTTAGCTCATGTTTCCTTGCTAAATACAACCCTGACTACTTTTTCGAGGGGCGATTAATATTTATTGTGGGGTCTTATTTGCTAGACGTAATTACTCTGTAATGTAAGTAATATATGTGAGGGATAATTGGTGAGCAGCAAAATTTTTTGTCACTTTAGTGTAGTTGGGTTATCTAATTAATCTTCGAATTTATAATCCTTTTAAAACTTAATTAACTTTAATTTTCATTAACTTAATCTACTGCTAAATTAAAATCAATATTTCGAATACATTTAAAATAAATTTATGTTATTAACATCAACATTTAGTTGAACTAGTGAAATTAAGAAATATTTTATCCTAATATTAAACATTTCCTTTCAATATTTTTTTGCGTGTAATTATTTTGCTCAGCTAAGCAATAAATTAGTAGATTAGAGCGTAATTTTCTACGCCAGTTTGTGAGTTTAATAGACATAGGTAATTAAAACGAACATATGTATTACCTCTTGTTTGATAATATTGATGTGAACTGTGCGTGGTGAAAAGTATTTTAATTAATATACATTTCCATATGTAAAGGCTTGTTACAGTCATAATTTCTAGCCATACAAAATACGGTTATTAATTATTACAAGTTTTTAATTCTGCTGTGATTATTGCCGCTCTTCTCTATACTGAAAATATTCGTTGCCTCATAGCGAGATGTTTTCTAACAAGAATCTAATTAAATATAATTTATTAAATGTTGAAGTACCTAAATGTGTGGTGTAGTATATTTGGTAATCTATGTCTATTTATATTTCAATTTATTTATTTTTGATTTATATTCCTTTAATACGGGATGTTAACTAATGGAAAATACGATTTTGTGTGACTTTTTTCTTAAATGCAGCTCAATTCCTAAATTAACAGACACCTTTTCCCTCTGTTTGACAGTAAGCTCTTTTGTATAAGTATTATCTATAAAATATTATATTCCATTTACCTTTAAATATTTCTTAAGGTAAAAAAATATTTTTTTTATTATTCTTTTATTCGAAAACAAAGACTTCCCCAAGCTTCTACTTTTACCCCTGCTATTTAATATTTTCTGTCTTTAAATGTATAACTTTGACCTTCTTTAGTTGATACCTTTAAATGCCTGTGCAATTTGGATATGATTAATCACACTTATACCAATACTTTCGAAAACCTTTCAATTTCTACAATAGCACATCAAAATCACACTTTCTTATTTTCTATCAACGCCATGTATAATTTTTGTATTATTTATAACGTTTATCAACTATCTGGGAATAACCATAGATCAAACGATCAATTTGAGAAAAACACATGGCGGCAATAAAAAACAAAATATCAGCATAGGCTTTTTAAAATACTGACATTTCTACAAAACTGCAGTAAACATTTCTAAAAATTAAACATTTATATTTATTTATTTTATAGTAAACCAGTTATGTGCAATACTCAAGTTAGGAATAGAAAATCCCTTAGAACCTTATGCAAACTTTTTTAATATGGTAAATACTTTGTTCATTGCACCCCTGGTGAAACAAAAATTAAATCTGATTTTGAACACCTGATAATATTCTAGTTGAGAGTTTGAAGAGTTGATGTTGATGTGTGCATGTCGTGCTCTGGCAGTTTATTATTATTGAGTGGGTATTTCTTACTCTATGTGCACCAAACTCGATAGACAGTTCACAGTGTGTATCAATATAGAGGAGAAAAGTTTGTGGAAAGATTGAGCAGCTGTGGCTGGTGATATAGTGTTTGGTAACAAACCACGTGGCGGAGCGGATTTCTACATCCAACGTTATCGCTGGCATCCGTAGTCATCCGGTGACGGGGCTTAGGTAGAGTGTATAGAGAGGAGGGACTCGCGAGGAGTTGTATTTTTGGCCCGGACGTTCCCGTCCGCGGCTGAGTTATTCAAGGCGCCTCCACCATAGGGTGACGACAAGCATGTGAAATAAGGGAAAACAGAAGGAGAGAAAAGAAGTGGAGGAGCGGGAGAGGAGAGAGGAGGAATGGGCGAGGAGGACGCCGTTTGAGAGGAGTGGGATGACGGGGAGGTCTCCACAACAGCAAGGGATGCAGGAAAATGCTGACAAGAGAAAGGTGGGTGAGACATCCTTTGAGGAAGAGGAGAGCAAAAAGAGAGAGAGTAGAGAGAGCGGGGAGAAGGAGAGAGGGGGAGATAGAGGATGCGGCAGTGAGATGGTGGAGGCAGTGTTGAGGGAGATAAGAAGAGAGAGGGAGATGTGGAAAGAAGAGATGCAGAAAGTAGAGGAGAGGTGGAAAGCGCAGATGGAGAAGGCGGAGGAGAGATGGAAAGCGCAGATGGAGATGTGTAAGGAGCATATGGAGAAATCGTGGGAAATGTGGAGGGAGGAATTAAGGGGATGTAAGGAAGCTTGGGGACAGGAAAAGGAGATGTTGAAAGGGAAAATATGGAAGTTAGAAGAGGAAATTGAGAGAAAAGGGAGAGAAGGAATAATATAATTATCAGAGAGAGAGAGAATTCCGAGACAGTAAAGAGGTGGAGAAATTTGCGAAGGAGATGATGGGAGTGGATATAGAGGTGAAGGAGTGCTTTAGGGTGGATGAGGGGAAAAAGATAACTGTGGCCAAGCTAGGGGGGAGGGACGATAAAGTGAAAATAATGACCAATAAGAAGCTAATTAAGAGAACAGGAGAGAGAATATTTATTGATGATGACCTGACGGAAAAGGAGAGAAGGATACAGAAAGATATAAGAGAAAGGGCGAGGAGGGAGTGGGATAAGGGAAGATCAGCAAGGGTGGGGTATCAGAAATTGACAATTGAGGGGAAAGTGTGGAAGTGGAATAAGGCAAAAGAAGAACTCGAAGAAGAGGTAAAAAAAACGAGTAGAGGCAGAGATGATTAGAGGTGGGAGGTGGGAGGAGGAATTAAAGGGGTGGATGTCAGAGAAGGTAATAGTAGGACTGGTGGAGACGTGGATAACAAAGGAGAATTGGGAAGAAGTTAAAGCGAAGCTACCAGGGGGGTTCAGGTGGCAAATGAAGGAGGCAAGAAGGACGGCGGAAAGAGGAAGAGCAAGGGGAGGTATGATAGTGGGTGTAAGAGGAAGCAGTCAACAGGGTAGGGTGAAATTTATGGAGGGCGAAGGAGATGTGGGGTGGGTGATATATGGACAGGGTGGGGAGGAGATAACAGTGGGGGTCGTCTATGTGAATAAGAACTGGAGAGAGATAAGGAAGGAGTTGGAGGAAAGGACGAATGAAGGAGGAAGATATGTCTTGGGGGGGGGGACTTCAATGCAAGGATGGGGGAATTAATAGGCGGAATCAGTGAGGAAGGGAGAGGGATCAAGAGAAAATCGCAAGATAAATGTGTAAATGCGGAGGGGAGAAGATTGCAGGAATGGGTGATAGAAGAGGGGTGGGAGATTCTGAACGGATGCACAGAAGGAGATTGGGAGGGGAAGAGAACGTATATTGGGAAGGGAGGAGGATCCGTGATAGAATATGCTATGGTGAAGGGGTGTAGGAATAGTGAGGTGAAGAGGATGGTCATGGAAGAGGTGGAGGGTTCGGATCACTTGCCATTAATGATGGAGGTAGAGATAGGAAAGGGGAGCAGGGGAGAAGACTCGCAGGGTCAGGAAAGGGAAAAATTGGAGAGCGGAGAAAAGGCGATCAGGGAAATGAAGGCTAAGCTTAATGAAGTGAAATGGGTGAGTGTGAGGACGATGGAAGAATTAGAAGAGGTGATAGTGGGATACGGCAAGAGAACGCGGGCAAAGAATGAAGGAGATAGAGGATGGTTTAATGAGGAGTGCAGGCTGGCAAAGGGAAGGATGAGGAGGGCGAGGAGAGAGTATATGGAGGGTAGAGGGAACGAAGCACAGTGCCGGGAGGCAAGAAAGCAGTATATTAAGGTATGTGAGGAACGGAAATCGGCGGTGGTAGAAGGAAAGATGGAGGAATTAAAGAAGTGCAGAAACGAAGCGGATATGTGGAGGGTATTGAGGAGTGGAGTAGAAAGGAAGCAGATAGAGGTGGCACTGGAGGAGTGGGTGGACAAGTGTAAGAGAGGGAGCGGAAAGCCGTGTGGAGCAGGAGTCAGAGGAGGATGCGGAATATCCGACGACTTCACAGAGGAGGAGGTGGACAGAGCGTTTGAGGAGGTGAAGAAGGGGAAAGTGGCAGGGTCGGATGGTGTAAAGGTGGAAGTTTGGAAGGCGATTGGGGAGGAGGGTAGAAGAACGTATAGAAAGGTGTTAAATCAAATATGGAAGGGGGAGGAGGATATACCGCGGTCTTGGAGGATTGGGGCCGTGTGCCCGGTGCATAAAGGAGGAAGCACAGGAGATGTGGAGAACTACAGGGGGATAACGGTTACCAACGCAGGGTATAAAATAGCAATGACTGTAGTAAAAAATAGACTTGTAAAAGAAGTGGAGGAAAAAGGTCTTGTGCCAGAGACGAAAGGTGGGTTCAGGAGGGGAAGAGGTACAGCAGACCAGATATTTACCCTGGCCAGAATGGTAGAAAAAGTAATGGAAGAGAGAGGAAGTGTGTATGCGGTTTTCCTAGATTTGAAAGAGGCGTATGATTCGGTACCTAGGGAAAGATTGGTGGAGTGTTTGGAAAGAAGAGGGGTGAGTGAGGGGATGGTTGAGTTTATGAGGAGAGTATATCAGGAGACATGGTGTGTGGCTAAGGTGGGGAATAGAGTATCTGAGGAATTTAGAACATGGATGGGAGTGAGACTGGGATGCCCGCTAAGCCCTCTATTGTTTAATCTGTATACAAGTGAAATGGATGAAATATTGAGGAGAGGGCAAGCGGGTGGCGTATGATTGGGAGGAAGAAAGTTTGGATGTTAGCATATGCGGATGATATGGTACTGATGGCGAGGGACTGGGAGGGGATGAAAGAGATGTTAGCAAGAGTGGAAAAGTACATGGATAAGAGGGAGTTAAGGGTGAATGTAGGGAAAACGAAATGGATGAGGTTTAGGAACAAAGGAAGGGAAGGAAGAATGAGAGAGCTGAAATGGAAAGGGGAAGTGATTGAAAGGGTGAAAGTGTTCAAATACTTGGGATTTATTTTTAAGTGTATTGGAGGGTATGAAGAGCACATGAAATGGGTCCAAGGAAAGGCGAGAAGAGCGTGGGGTGTGGTGTGGGAGAGGTGGGGGAGATGAATGGAAAATAATGTGAGGGTGATGTGTGGATTGTGGGATGCGTGCGTGAAGCCAATCTTGTTGTATGTTGTGGAGGTATGGGGAACAAAGAGGTATGAGTATGTAGAGCGGGAACAAAGATGGTGCATGAGACGAGTGTTAGGGGTGGAGAGGTCCACGCCGGAATATATATTGTTACAGGAGCTAGATAGGGAGACCTTAGGGTGTGAGGCAGTGAAGAGAGTGGTGAGGTTCGAGATGAGAATGTGTGCGCTGGAAGAAGGGAGATTGGTAAAGGAGGTATGGTGGATGAGTAAGAGTATAGTGGAGGGTAGATGGAGAGCGGAGAGAAGGAGAATGTACGAAAGGGTAGGTTTGGCGGAGGTGGTGGTGAATTAATGGCTTGAGAAAGGGATATGGGAGATGGCAGGTGCATGGAAGAAAGCCGAAGTATCGGGAGAAAGTGGTGGATGGGAGAGAGTTATGGGAAGTGCGTTTTGTGTAAGAATAGAAGGGATACTTGGAGGCGGAGGAATGCGAGGGGGTGAGTGATGAGTGGGTGGAAGGGTGTAGGAGGGTGACGGACTGGATGAATGAGGATGGGGCCATGGTAAATGTGCTTAGGAAAATAGGGTGGGAGAGAGGTAGGAGAAGAGTGGAGTGAAAGATATGGAAGGATTATATTTTTTGTTTATTATTAGAATATAGTTTAGTAGAGTTTGTATATGTAATAATGCCAAATAAAGGTTTCTTTCTTTCTAATATTCTATTTTCGTTTCATCAAGAGAAAAATAAAGAAGAAGAAGTGTTCAAATCACATATTTATTACATTGAGTCTAAAGCACAAACTTACTCCGTTCTATATGAAAATCAGATGCAGACAAAAATCCTTAGAAGCAACAAACAACTTTCTGGCTCCAGTTATAAAACAGAAAATGGTACACAAGAAGATTCAACTTGGGAAAACACTTTTAGTGTTTTCCCAAGTTGAATCTTCTTCATCATACAAATGGAACTAACCAAGCCAATGAAGGTGTCAATATTAAAACACACGAACATTATATCAAACAACACAAAAAACTCAATAAACTTAAACAAAGTTAAAAACCTGATGTACACCTGTTGCAGGCAAAACACCATATTCAACACATAGTTTTTATTTAAGGGAGAAAAACTTATCTAAGATCAATTTCAAACATACCGAAATGGAACTCAAATATTCTCCGGCCCCTAAAAATCTGAAACAAAATCTGAAAAACCTTGCGCTCAAAACTAACGTTGAACCGGATAAACATAACATCAAACTTGTTAAAAATCCCATTCACCAACATCATCACAAAAGCATTTAAACAATCAGCCAAATATCCCACAAATAATGGCCAGAAAGCAAACACCATAAGGAATAAAAACAAAATGTAAGAACAATAATTTAGTTATTTGCAAAGCAGACAAGGACAACACTATAACGATTTTGGATAAGGAAACATATATTACCAAAGTTAACAGCTTCATTGATGAAAATAATTTTCAAACCTGCAAAAAAGACCCGACCACTCAGTTCCAGAAGCAAATTGTTGAAGCAATCAAATCAGCAAATTCTATAATCCCGGATAGTGAAACTTACAAATACAAAGTTATGAATCCCACAGCGTCAACATTACGTAGCCTGCCCCAAGTGCACAAACCCAACAATCCAATAAGATCAAGTTTCTCCTACATCAATGTTCCTTTGTATAAAATATATTCCCTTATAAATTAAACCCTATCAGAAATAATTCTTTGCATTTACCATACATTCCAGGTGTTGGTGAGAAAACAATAAAAGTACTAACCGAACACAACACTCAAGTAATACAAGTCAATAGAGATAATTTAAGGAAAGATTCAGTTAACAACAAAATAAGCTACATGGAACACAAAAAGGCAATAGAAAACCATAAAGCGGGAACAGGATTATCCGAACACTACATCTCAACGGGACAAACATTAGTGGACTCAGTATAGTTTTAGCGCGTATTAAAGATGGACACTAGCAATGAAAAAATATGCTATATTTTACAGTTTTTCTTCAATAAAGGCACAAGCCAGGCGGCTGAAAATGTGAATAGTGTTTATGTTACTGGTATTGTAACAGCCAATCACGAGCAATATTGGTTTCCTCGGTTCCGTTCCGACAATTTCGATCTCAAAGATGCACCACGCACTGGAAGGCCAATTGTCGAAAATATCAAAATCATGGACATTGTCGAGTCCGACCGTCGTGTAAGCACGATTACACAAAAAAAACTATTTGGGCCAATTGAAAAGCGCTGGATACAAAAAGAAGCTCGTTGTATGGTTGCCACAGAAGTTAAGGCAAACAAACTTTATGAACTGAGTTTCCATCTGTGAATCTTTGCCGAATCACAAAAAAATCGAAAGTGGTTGGTAACTGGTGATTAAAAGTGGATAATTTACGGCAATGTCAAGCGAAAATGGTCGCGGTGAGCCGGCAAAAACAGTAGCCATGCCAGGGTTGGCGTCTAGGATGGTTTTGCTGTGTGTTTGGTAGGATTGGTAGGGAATTATCTACTATGAGCTTAGGGAACAAAACTCTTAACTCAAAACTGTACTGTCAACAATTGGAACGTCTTATGGAAGCAATCACCCAGAAGTGGACAGCTTTGGCTAATAGGGGAGGACTTATTTTCCATCAGGACAACGCCAGGCTATACACATTGATAGTGACTCGCCAGAAGCTCCTGGAGTTTGTTTGGGAGGTTTTTATGCATCTACGTTATGTCCGGTCCTGTAGCTAAGTGATTACCATCTGTTCCTGTCCATGGTAAACAATTTTGCTTTAAGAAAGGTTATAAAAATCGACTGTATCAATCTTTTGCCAATACTACCAAG
This sequence comes from Ontholestes murinus, assembly GCA_963969525.1. NCBI lineage: Eukaryota > Metazoa > Arthropoda > Insecta > Coleoptera > Staphylinidae > Ontholestes > Ontholestes murinus. Next base: position 51,121,615 of record OZ018393.1, on the reverse strand, counting down.
GGCTTCTATAAGAGAGACATAATGAAATTACCTTTAAAATGTCAATAAGTTATCGAATAAAACGGGGCATATTTGACCTAAATCACATCATTATAACAATGGTAATTAAAGCCTTCAATTTCATGCAAAAATAATGGATTTCTTTTTACTACACCTTGTATCAACATTTCATCTATCTACCGTAATGATAGATTGATGCCACTAGACCTACATAATCAGACAAGAATACTTCCAATCAGTGCCTATTTGTCAAAAAACCATTTTAATAGATACTATGCATTAGTTAAAATAATTATTATGTAGATGTATCTCTCTTCCGAAGATAACTTCTAAAGTCAAATTTTAATAATAACCGAAAGAATTACATATGTTAAATTTAACTATTAGAAATACATGTTTTTTTTATATATATTTTTTTTTTAATATTTATTTGTGCTAAAATACAAAGTACTTACACAGGTCATAAAAGTATGTGTGTATATAGAAAGTAAGAAAAGTTATATATTAAAATATCTTATAGTTAAAACATAAATACAATAAATTTTGATAACACATCATAAGGAAGTTAAGTTCATTGTTAAAAACTCTTTAAAATCATAAAAGGCGTGTTTTAACAAAAAAGTTTTCAATCTATTTTTAAAAACATTAATTGGCAAATTTCTTACATTAAGAGGTAATTTATTAAAGAACGGAACACAGTAATAGTTACAACCATATTTGGATTTGTGTATCCTGTGGAAGTCTGGTCGAACATTATGTTATTCTTAATATATAGCAAACATTCTAGAATAAAAATTGAGGGTAACGTTAAAATTTTTAACGTGTTAAAATAAGGTTTACATTCCTCTCTATAGCCTATACCCGCTATAACTCTAATTGCTCGACGTTGAAGAGCAAACACGTTTGAAGCTGAACTTGCATGGCCCCAAAAAATTATTGCATAAGACAATACAGAGTGTATGTACCCATGATATGCAGACAGCAGTGTTCGTTGACTAACTTTTTGTGATAACGAACGTAAGAGGAAAATTTGTTTGCTCACTTTTGAACATATGTATATTGAGTGCTGTTCCCATGTTAACTTCGGATCTAGATGAATCCCGAGAAACTTTAAATTTTGTTTACTTTGGTTATCACACAGTGTAAAAAGCATACATTCACATTTAGTAGAATTAATACATAGTCTGTTGGCATTAAACCATTGAGATATTGTTGACATGGCTCTTTCGGCATTTATTTTCAAATCAAGAATGTTATTATTGGTATTAATTATAGTAGTATCATCTACATATAGAACTAATTTATTATTTGGTAAACAATTTGGAATGTCATTTATATAGATGAGGAATAGAAGCGGGCCTAGAACAGAGTCTTGAGGAACACCATATAATATTTTTTTAGGTTGAGATATTACACCATTATATGATAAAACTTGAGTTCGTTCCTTTAAGTACGATTCTAGCAAGCCAATACTATCAGCATTGCAGCCATATATCTTTAATTTATTAAGCAGAATCTCGTGGGAAACACAATCAAAAGCTTTAGTCAAGTCTAAAAATTGACAGTATGCATATTTACCATTATCGAAATTTTCTGTTACAGAACTTATTAACTCATTTATCGCATGGATTGTAGATAGGCCTTTTCTAAATCCAAATTGTTGCGCACAGAGTAAGTTATTAGATTCAAAATATGTTGACAGTTGAATTGTTAATGCATATTCAAATATTTTACCAAATAATGATATAATAGAAATAGGTCTATGATTCTCAGGGGCATGTATATCACTCTTCTTAAATATTGGAACCACCTTGGACAGTTTAAATATGTCGGGAAAGAGATTGTTTTTTATTGCTATATTAATAAGATTTGTCAAAGGGATCACTATTATTTGCTTGATGGAAAAAAGTATAGCAGTATTGAAATTATAAGCATCAGTTGTTTTTGATTTTTTCAAATTATTAATAATATCTCTGCACTCATTATAAGATATTTCCCGAAAGTAGAAATTTGACGGACAATATAAATGAGATAGAAAGTTTAATGGATCGATGACAGAATTAGGTAAGTTGGCATCAATATTTGCAGCAATGCTAGTGAAGTAATTGTTAAATTTTTCAGGTGAAATACTGCTTTTTTCAGTTAGTTTGGTGTTATCTGTAATGATGTTCCACATTGCACGCTGTTGATTCTGTGAAGCATTTATATATTTATCATGATACTCCTTTCTTTTTTTCTCAATTGCATATCTGTATTTTATTTTGTAATGTTTTATTTCATTAAAAATACCTGTTGATTGATATTTCTTATAAAAATCTTGCAGAAATAGTAAAGTGCTGCGCATATCTTTTAATTCATCATCAAACCAATTAATATGAAGTGGTCTGGCTTCATTTGACAATTTAGTTTTAATCGGGAATGATTTCTCCATTGCGGTTATTAGTGCATGCATGGACATATTACATTTATTATTAACATCTACATTATTATAATAAATAAAATCCCAACAAATTTCATCTACGTAATTATGAAATAAGTGAAGACCTTTTTGAGTAATTGGTCTGTAATTAATTCTGTGAGAAACACTATCAAGACCATTCACGAAATCAAAACTAATACCATCATGATCCGATATTTTTATGTTATCCCTGATTACCGATACTGCATATCTGCATATATTGAAATTTGTAAATATATTATCAATGCAATTTCCGAGCCTAGTACTATCATTAACTACCGGATATAAACCATAAGAGGAAAATACATTAATTAAAGTTAGTGCGTTTTTATTACATTTATTAAAAGAAACATTAAAATCACCTGTAATTATGAGATCATTAGTAATTGAACAAATGATATCCAATGCTTGACATAAAATTTGAAGATACATATTAAAATTACCATTGGATGATCTGTATACAGTAAGTATAATAATATTTTTAAATTTAACTGCTGCTAATTCGCATACTTTTTCTACAGATAAATTTGAAATTTTATTTAAAGGTGAAATTTCTAGTTTAGGATTAACCCAAATGCCTACTCCTCCATGCATATAAGTGGTTCTACAAAATGAACTAGAAATACACATATTATCTAATTTTACATGATTTATTTCATCGTATGTATTTATAAAATGTTCGTTAACACAGAGAAAATCAATTTTATCGTACTTTTTGAGAAATATTTCGAGTAAACTAAGTTTATTTCTTATGGATTGAATATTGATATGAATTAGATTAAATGAGTTATTAAATTTATTGGGTTTTGTGGGGCGCTCCTCGAAAAAAGCGAAATCTTTTAATTTTTATTCCTTTGGGCCAGAATTTGCAGTTATTTAGCTGATTCAGAAGTTCAAAATCAAATCCTATTTTAAATGAAACATTGGCATGTTCGTGGTGCGATATTTTATTTACAATAAAGTTGCGATTAGGATGAGATTGATTTAAATATGAAATGATGTTTTCTTCAGTTGTGTTCTTCCGTAGATTACCAACGTAGAGCCATGCACGTTTTTCCGCTGCACTGATAGGGCAATTTGGGATTTGTGCCGTCCCCACGACTTTGGTACTTTTTTCTGCGTTTCTAATCGTATTTCCGGAATTATTTTTATGTTTATTATGTCCATTTTCATCTTTATTGTCATTGCGTTGTAGATTTTTACTTTTTAAATTTTGCGGAGCTAGGTTTGTACTCCGAAAATTACAGTTATCTGCATCATTAATAACAGGTGTAGCAATGATATATTCATTACAGTTTTCTGTAATTTTAGCGGCTGTAGCAATATTACAGTTAACCTTTCCATTAATTAACTCATTGTTTTCATTACATATTTTGGCTTCAAGCTGTTTAATAATGTTACATTGAGACTTAATGATGTCTTTATATTCACTAACCTCCTTTTTCAAAGCCTCCAGTTCTTCCTTAATAGAGTTTGAAATGCATGACTTCATAACCTCCAAAAAGGCCTCGCTTTGTAAACATTTTAGGAAAGTTTTCTTCAAATTTTCAGAAGAAATGCCTTCACTTTCCTCGCAGTCTTCAGAAACACTAACCTTTTTGGTTGGAGTGCGGAGTTTTTTCGGTGCCATATCGGCAATAAGATATAATTAAATTCAGCAACACTCACGCAACTTAACGGTCAATTTTAATATTATTTTAAAATAAATTTTTAAATTATACACGTGTTTTTACTTTAATGTTTAAAGAGTGCTCGGTTCTAACCAATTTGCGAGAATCCACAGTAGATGCGATTATCTGTATCTATTATATATACCGAGAGTAGAGTAGAGAGAGAGTTGGTTGGAATGCAGTAATACTGATGTATTGACAATTGGTTGGAATGCAAAAATAAATGTTTACAATATAGTGGATGCATGAAGCTATTAGTTTGTGATACATTTTTGAAAATTAGGACGATAAATGTGGACCCAAATGGGAGGAAGTACATAGGTTTTACTAGAGTCTACATGCTGGGGATATCTTTGTTGTTCCATCCAGCTTCAGTTCTAGAAGAGAGAAAATAACTAGGTTTTCAAAAGTTCTGCATTTAATTTTAAATTTTTGGAAGCTTCATCATTTTGTAATCATTAATTTGAGCCTTATCTACTTCCTATAACAGATTTTTTCCACTAAAACTAACAGATTTAAACAAATGGATTAGTGCTAAATATATTAAAATTGTATGGACGTTATTAAACTTTTTTATCATTTGGGTTTATATCACAGTGTAAAATATATGTTTTTGCTTGTTTATTAATACTGGTTTCCATAACCATATATTGCGTTGACGGACTAAATATCTACAAAACAAATAGGGATACTGCGTGTTTGGAAGCAAGACAAACACTAATGCCTAAGATGCGGTACGGTTATAGTTAAATTAAAGTTCATATAACCTACACAATGAAGAATAGTGACCGGCGGTTGGACACACGTGGTTGTCCATAGCGTTAGAGATACTACAGGTAAATGGGTGAATTGATATTAATTGTCAGTGTTCTAGAGCACGCGCATTAAGGGCGAATGGAAGAAACCACTGGTGAGAACGCAAAGACACAAGAGAACAAATTGATCGAACTCGGAGGGCGGGTTAGCGTACAGTCGAGCCGCCGAGAGCTGATTGTGACTCGTCGCTTTATATTAAAGGAATCAGACACGGAACGTCCGTTTCTCATTTCATTCTGTCCCGGTCGGCCTAGGAAGGTGATAGAATGAGATACGAGATAGGTATTAATTGCTATACGGTTATTATTACGAAAATGCATGAGCCAACGTCAGCTCGTGCATAATAAACTCACACTCGACACGAGAATCGTGAAAAGAGGTACTGGCATTAGCGTCATAAAGAACGACCTGTGTTACATGGTGTTCGAAATTACATTCATGCCCGACGAAACATCCCGCCTGCCATGACTAGAGAGAGTCATTATTGATAAGGAGAGGGTATTATTTTGCAAGCGAGTGATTGCACTCCAGTGACGGTAATGACTTCAGCGACTTCGCAGGTCTTGAGTCGGAAATATCTGGGAAATGTCGGCCTACAGTTTAGGACCGGTGTCATTTCGAGATTGGTCAAAAGAGGTGCGGTAGGAGGCATTAAAGATGGCATGGATCTTGTTCAGAGGATCAACGGGTAGATGGACTGGGTGATCATGGATGTAGCTGAGACGGGTTCAACTCGGCATCTCCACCCACTCCATGTAACGACTGTCCAGGTAATCCTGAATGAATGCATTATAGACATCATGAAGCTCTAGTTGACGTTATCCTACCTTAAGGCGTTGAAATTGCCAAAGGGCGACGTTATGAGACTGGCTGAGGTGATGTTCGACGACTGGCCGTCCAACGCAGGATCTCTTGGATGGGTTACTTGCGGTCGTGGCTGTATACATATCTTTGGATTGCCGTTTAGCTGAATATAATTCTGCACCAACAGCTGGTGTTATTTGACGTTTATAGTAAACTTAATCTGTTCCCAAAGGTACGTGTCCGCGTTGTGATTGTCAATGGTAAGCGCAGGCGGTGGCGACAGATCTATTACGGCTATCAGAGGCGAGGCCAGCCGATCGGTTTGGGTGGGTTTTGGGTATATACTCTCGGTCATGGGTCGGTCGGTATCATTCGTGATGAAGAGCAAGAGCTGGAGAGCGAGCTAGTCGATGGCACGGCTGTCAGTGAGGGAAAGATGAGTCGATCTGACTCTGTCACAGTCGGCTCTGGAGGCGGAGCGTTGGTAGCATCGTTGTGACTCTCTAGAACGGCAGAGAAATAAGGATGACGTCGGCGAGGAGGGGGTGACTCTTTATTGCCCATGACCAAAGAACGGAGGGTATGTTCCGAGCAGGACCTATCCGAGAGTGGTTTCTACAGCCCAAAGAGAACGATGTCAAGGGATGAAGTAACATGAACGATGTAATAGCTGATGTGTAGTCCATCAGCTATTAATGCCAGTTGATATGGTTAGGGCAATGAAAGTCGGGATCTGCGAGCCCCATATGACGGAGTTGCGGCCACTCCTCGACAGGTAACACACGAGAGGGTGTGCTGGAGGTAACGTGCTTCACCACGAGAAATGTCACCGGCAAGCGACGGTGTTTTCCATTATATATTGTTAAGGTGGTGACGGTGTGGCAAATTGCTGGTAAGTGGATGCTTTTTAGGCCACTAAGCGGCAGATACAGGTTGAACGCGGAGTCGTAGACGTTTGGTGCACTCGGTGTTCAGTGCTCAGAGATGAGGAGTACGACCGGTGGAGTCAAAGGCGACTACTCAAGCCGTGGCTAACAGCACATCTCATTGTGAAGGACGACAGGTGATGGAAGGGTAATGGGCGGCAAGCGATGGGAGTGACATGATCTAGTGAAGAGGACGACGGAGAATTTGTCACGGACGAAGGGCATGCTTCTGGTGGCAATGCGGCGCAATGGTGTAGTAAGTCAGCTGGTAGTTCTCAGTACATATGTCGAAGTCTGCGATAATCGAGAGCGCCTCGCCCTTCACGGAGGACTTTATGTACTGCAGCTTCTGGACCGAAGGAACACCAACGAACTAATAAGGGCGATAAAGTAGGGCCATTCCTCCAAGTGGCTGTCAAAGGTCGGCAGACAGAGTTTAGGCAAGCTGAAGTGCTTGGACCTTGAAGCGAATATTTGACACATTGAAGGCGATCTCAGGGGGTGTCAGAAGGGCGTGGTCCTCCGCACAACAGTTGGCTGTTGAGCTTAAGGATATAATCCTGCACCTGCTTGAACTTCTTCTGGTAACGGAGAGTTTGACGGTCCAACACGTTTGCAAAGATGATGGCGCGCTTGGCCACTGAGATGTCGAGCTGTTACTCACACACTGTCACCCTGTATAAGACGATGAATGTGGCGATTTGGATGTCGGAACAACAATTCATACGGCTTGCAATCAATTTAATAATTTATTGATTTATTGGTTAATTACTAAGCCAGTAAATGGTAAAGAGCAAAAGTGAAGGGAAATAAAAACAAAATCTGGGCAAACTTTAATGGCGGTGAGGCCCGCTACAGCGGTAACGACGGTGGTTGGATATACGTGGTTGTCCTTGGCATCAGCAACAATATAGGTAAATGTGCGAATTGGTTACTAATGGCAGTGTTCTATTAGGACACACGTACTAAGGGCGAACGTTATATTTTCATTCTTTATAAAATTGCTGGTCTGGCGACAGAGGAAGTGTCCTATAGAATGTTTTATTTTATTTTTGTGATGATGAAACGGATTTAAAATAAAAGTTTTACCTAAGTTTACCTAGACATACCAAGGTTTTCTTAGTTTCTATTAATACTTCGTTCATGCGGAGGGAAGGTGTAGTCATATCAGATTAAGTTCTAATGAGTAAGTTTGATATGAGATTACAAAAAATAGTCGATTCAAGGTTTAAAAGTTCGAAGTAGTCTTTCCTAAGTTGTAATTTTTCTGATAGAGACATTGTTTTGAGACTATGTTTCTTACTTTATTCCAAAAAAAGTATGTTCATTATTCTTAGTATATTAAAAAAAACCTAGAATATAAAGCAAGAACTATATGTGTGCATGCAGCGTCATCTGTTGCTTCAGTTTACGTAGCGACATCTATCGCTTACATAAACCATTCTCGAAAATGCATTGCTTTTTTTCTTTTTAGTACACTCTATCTCTTTGAAATATTAATATTTTATTACCTCGTACTTACAGAGGAAAGGTGTAGTGATACCAGATTCTGATTTTCTTAGGAAGCGATGAGTTCTTTTGACAGGAAACCATAAAAATACTCGATTTAAGTTTCAAAAGTAATAATTAGTATTTCTTAGGTTGTAATTTTCCTAATACAACTAGGGTTTAGAGGGCTGGGTTTTTTACTTTGTTTAGAAAATTTATTCTTAATAGAGTGAAATAAAACTAAAATAAAAGTATATATGGCAGCAACAACGCGTGTACGCACGCACCTTGATCTGCTGCTTTAGTTTACGTAGCGACATCTATCGTGTACACAAACCATTATCAAAAATGCATTTTTATATGATTTCTAATTATTTAAGTGTAATCTAAAACCATACTTTTTACTGTGGAAATATGTAATCACAGCAAATTTCACAGCAGATTAAGTTGTGATTTTAACAATGTTTTTGACATGAAACCACAAAAAGTACCCCCTTAAAGGTTTAAAAGTACACATTAGTATTTTATAAGTTTTATTATTTCTTAGAGACATTGTTTAGAGGACTACGTATAATACTTTATTTAGAAAAAGGAAATAAATAGTAAAAAAAACTAAGATAAAAGAATAAAATATATAAGTCCTTTACGTTGTAGATAATTCACTAATAAATAGAAAAAAACACGAAAATATATTCGTAAAATCTACAACAAATGAGTATGTCTGTCGAATTATTAGCTAGAGAAGTAGTTGTTTCAAAAGTAATTTGTTCTTGTAGTCTTAATAAGACTCATTTGTTGTAGATTTTACGAATATATTTTCGTGTTTTTTTCTATTTATTAGTGAATTATCTACAACGTAAAGGACTTATATATTTTATTATTAAATTATGCTCTAATTGGGTATTTTCCTTAATCCCGAACGTAATTATTTCCGTAGAATTCAGTAATCCATGCAAGTATAAATAAGACCTTCAGTCGATTATATTTCATTATTGTGTCAGTTGCCGTGCATATATGAGTAAGTTATTTATTACTTTCCCTATATGAAATATAGGGGAAGTATTGTGATCGTGATTTTTTTTTGAAAAATTTTTTTTGCGGAAATATCCGTTTTGAGGTCCCCTGAGTCCATTGCACTAATTTCTGGAAAAAAATTTTTTGTGTCTGTGTGTGTGTCTGTCTGTCCGTCTGTCTGTCTGTCTGTCTGTCTGTCTGTCTGTCTGTCGGTGGGTGCTGTATCTCAAAAACGAATAATCCAATTGAGATGAAACTTTAAACTTAAGGTTTTATCTTTAAAAACTGGAACTGAAAAGCTTTTGGTAAACATTCGTAGACCGGAAGTGGATGTTTAGTCGAGACGTTTTTTTGTTTTTTGGTAATATTTTTCTAAATATGAAAAATTTTAAAAAACGGTTCAAACAAAAGTTAAAGAGAATAAAAAATTGAACAAGTTTTATTTAAACATATTTTTCATAAAATTTTTAACTTTTGAGAAAAAAAAATAAAAACTGAAAATTTAGATATTTTTTGACAATTGCTAATTAACTGTTGGAGTTACATGAAATTTATATAACAAATAATTGTAGAGAATTAAAAAATGAATAAATTATAAAGAATAGCCTTTTTGCATAAATCTCATAGTTTTCGAGAAAAATATAGGGAAAGTACTATGATGGCCACATCACCATTTTTTTTTATTATATTTATTTTAGTAAACGTTTTATTTATGTTTAAAATCAATTTTATAATAAAGCTGTACTGAAGAGATTGAAATATCGAAACACGTGTCTACAGATGGTTATAAAATTGAGTATTGAATTATTTAATTACTTTTGCTAATTTATTTTTAATTACATCATTTCTTGTTCCAAATTACCATAGTATAGTCACTCACAAACTATTTTAACGTACATTCAATTTTTAGTTCATTTTACAGAAAGTAATACGTTCAAACTAGTGTTGCTTTGATAGCCTTGCTATTTTGTAACACGCAAATTACTTTTGTATTATTCAATGTCTGTCGAAGTATTAGCTAGAGAAGTAGTTGTTTCAAAAGTGATTTGTTCTTGTAGTCTTAATAAGACTCATTTGTTGTAGATTTTACGAATATATTTTCGTGTTTTTTTCTATTTATAAGATAAAAGAATATAGAGCTAAAACAACCATGTATGCGCATGCGCCGTTAACTGCCGCTTCAGTTTACGTAGCGACATCTATCGCGCACACAACATATTATCACCACGCTATATAGAAAATAAATGCTCAGGATACTTTAGAGAAACTAAAGTATCTCGACTGGTCAAAACCGATATTAAAAATATGAGTATTGTACCAATCTAATCTTAAATTTTAAGGATTTAAAATATTGTTGATCCTTGAAGCTTCTTCTTCGTATTTTTTTATTTTACAACTTGATACATTATTATTCGCTAAAAATATCAGTTTAAAACTAATTAATTTAAAGGCTGGGCATGGTTATAGCCACAATTGAAGTTATTTTGCTACAAATATTTCGTCATATTTATGTCGTATCATATCATATTATTGATAAGCATTAATTAATTAATTCATTATTTCATATTCGCATTAAAAATCGTTTTCATTTTCCTCCTAAATTGAACAATTCTTATTCAAGAGTAATGAACTACCTATAAGCAGGGTGAGTAACATTTCATTTAATTTCTGTTTGTCTTTGTGGTTCAGAATCGCTTAATAACTAGTCAAAGCCAGGAAAATAGAGAAATCTCTGTTTGATATTAACGTAATGAGCGTAGAGAACTAAGAACGGAGAAAGAGGAGATTCGAGTCCGGCTTCAATTCTCTCGAAAGGGAAAGATTGATTGTATTGTGGCCAGGACGTAAATGGAAGTATTTTATTATTATATTTTTTCGGGCCGCACATTTATCATCACATTAAGGGGACTCTTCTCTTTTTTTATGAAGACCATATTTTAGCGCGCCTTCCTTGTAATATACGGCGCGGGAAATTGTATCGAAAACACTCGGGATGCGTGGAAATAATTGCGGCGGGGAATGGGTGTCATTATTCTTTTTCTTTGTCCCTGAGGATGAAATCTGCTTCCGTTCGGAGGAAAGTGCGCGGGCGGACGGGCGGCAGAGACAAGGGAAAATCTCTTATCGTTATCATAATTGTTATTAGTCGCGCCGGCGACAAGGAAAACTGTAATTAGGTGAGCGCTCCGACTATATCGCGACTCGACTCAGGTAACTACGTTTTTATTGCACAAGTTCGTTCATTGTAGTGTATAAACAATAGACGACGCTGTTGAATTTGCACTACATATGGATATAGCGTGTTTAGAGGTAGTTTAATTATGTACGATGTATTGATTTAAAAAACTTTTTGATTCAAAATAATTGAGTGTAAACTTGTTAGTTACAAGAATTAATAAAATGTGTTATTTAATATTTAAAAATATTTTGAAAAATATTTAAAAAAATTATTTTCCGGAATGCATTACGAAGTTAACGCCTCAACCATTAACCTAATATTTTAGAAGACGTTTTTAATATTCATAGCAATAAAGCTTTGAATCAAAGAGAACACCAAGTCCTTTGACGGTTGTATTTTTGTTCAGAATGAAATCCCCCACTTTTTAACTTGATGGAAACTGATGAGTTTGACGAGTATATAGTACTAAAATGCATTTCTTAATATTTAATTTAAATTGATTTTTAATGCACCAATTTTCCAAGGTATAAATTATTAAGTTGAGGTTTTTCAGCATTTGCACGTAAATATTCTTATATAATATGAGCATAAATAAGCTAGCAATGGCTAAAATATTGTCTAAATTGACAAAAAGTACTACTGGTGAGAATGCCTTTATCGGGTATTATGGGTGGAAGCGGAAGAACACTACGTGAACTCTGCGAAACGAGCTTAATTCTCGAGTTAATGGCGGTGAATCTAACCTAAGAATTGTCTATAAACAGAGCATCCCCTCTATTGTAGATATAAAAAAACTAAATACTCTCAATCCATTTTCGTAGCTATTGCAGTTTTTTCGGTCCTATCCACCTGTTTCATTCATATCTAGGTCATCTGCCCCGAGGTATTCTAGTTTTAGCTGTTGAATATCTGTAATATTAGTCTTCCGTGGCCTATTCTGTGGATACTTTTAATGTCTCTGGTAGTGATCGTTCACAAAGGTAGAGAAACATCGCCCAGACACAGTAAATAATTTGATAAGAAGAGTTTTAGTTTTTTAATTCTGATCTGGCTTGTTCATTCGGCACTTTATCTCCTCTGAATTTCTGTAATCTTTCTACAATTTCCCATTTAGTTTAAATATGGTTGATGCTGTGTTCGTCTTGTTAATAATCATATATTTATTATTATATATTTTTTTTCAATATTAATAGATAATTCCCACTCTTCACCACTAGATCTTTAGGTGCTAATGAACTTCAAGATCTAGTGGACTCTACTAGGATAACAGTATTGTCTGCAATAGCGCATGTTATTGATAGTTTCTCCTCCCATTTGATATTAATTGGTTTAGAAGTATTGTTTACGCTGATTGGTTTCAATATAAATTTGCTAGCAATTGAATGTTCTTGTAATCTAGCTAAATTTTTTGTATCGCTGTAAGAAGCTTTCTTGAAGTCAATAAAGTTTATGTACACCGCCTTTTAAGCTCCCATTGTCGTTGGAGTAGCGTTAGTATGTGTAATAGAATAATGCTTCCCTAGTTCCAAGGCATTTGCATAAACCGAACTGCTCTTGATATAGAGCATCTTAGCATTTGATTCTACTATGCAATATATGCATTAATAACTTAAGAGCATGGCCCATTAAGCTAATAAGCCTGTAATGTACTTCTTAGCATTCAACTTTTTAAGAAAAGAAAGGAAGGTTAACTTCAGCCAATCCTGTGCAATGCGTCTCGTATAGTACATCTGATTAAAGACACTGTTGGTTTTTTTTATGTGGTTATAATTCAAAATTTTAAGCCACTTATTAAATATTTATCATATGGGGACAACTGGCTTTGTTGTTCTTAGCCTGATTGATAGCTTTTTCTACTTCAGTTCTGTGTGCAACTGAGATTTCTCTGATTTTCTTGTCAGTATTGAATTAATATGCTTCTTTTGTAGATTTCTATTTCATTGCATTTGCTTCTCATCCACGCTTCCTTAGTTTTTTTTTATTTCTAGTTTAATACTTTTGTGTTTCTTTTTGTACTCAGCTTCATTGGCGTTTCTCCATAAGGGCAATAATCTCTTTTGTCATCTACAGCTGTTAATAATAATAATAATAATAATAATAATAATCATTTATTTACACTTTACAAACATACATAAATCAAGCATTTGTACATGTAAACGTTACAGAGAATATAAGCTTTACATTATACTATTTACTCTTCACCGCAAAATATTCTGACATCGAGTAAGGCTCTATCTTACAGATTAATTAATATACCATTGATTTGACTTTATTGAAATTAGAAATATCTTTTATTTCACTGGGCAAGTTATTATATATTTTTATACAACTATAAAAGCAGCCCTTTTCATATTTATTTAATCTGTGTTGCGGTAAGTTATATGTGAGACCTCTCCTTGTATCATATCTGTTAGAGTAATATACATTATTGAATAGTTCTTTTTGTTTCCATATAAACTTTATACATTCATATATATAGAGCCCACAGAATGTAAGTATATTATTTTGTTTAAATATTCCTCTACAACTTTCATTGTAGTTTAACTTATATAAAATTATAATTCTTTTCTTCTGCATGATGAATACATCTATCGAGTTTGTGCTGTTGCCCCAGAATAGCAGACCATACCTGAGGTGGGATACCACGTTGGAATCGTAGAATAATTTACTTATTCGAGTGTTAGTATAACGTCCGAGTACTCTTAATCCGTAGCATGCACTACTTAGTTTCTTACGAATATGTAGTATGTGCTGGTCGAAGCTTAAAGTTTCATCGATGTAAATACCCAAACATTTAACACTATTCGAAAATGTATGAGCCATATTATTAATTTTAATTGATTTTGGTGTTTCTATCGCTTGATTAGACTTGAAGAGTACAATATTTGTTTTAGAGGCATTTAAGATGAGATTATTGTCTTTAAACCAAGTTTCCAATTGAAACATACTCACACTGATATTGCTGATAATATCTGGATATTTATTACCGTTGACTAAGAGATTTGTATCATCAGCATAATTTATGATTTTACAGTGTTTTGGAACTGGTTTTGGTAAGTCATTTATGTAGATTATGAACAGCAAAGGGCCTAAAATGCTACCCTGCGGAATTCCTTTATTTACTCGCAATGGTCTGAAAAATATTGTTTTCGTAAAAGAAATCAACTTGATAATGACCGTCAAAAGTCGAAACTATACATTGTAATATATTTATATATTATAATAAATTATAGTGGTTAAAAACATAGTAAGTGTTTTATTCAGTGTTCGTTTATATGTATTTTGTTCATTTTTATATAAGGGAATATAATTGGGGCGATATCTAGCTATTGTTTTATATTTTAATAGTTTTTTTTTTACATAACTGTAACGCTTCTGTTTGATATATTTTTGTTTTTTTAGTTTTAATGTAAGTTTTGATTGGAAAATTAGAATGAACATTTTCTAATAAGATATTGTTAAAAATATCATATTTTGAATCAGCACTCATATGCTTACTTATTCCACTAAATGATTCATTTGCAATATTGTTGATAAATCTCAAAGTATTTGAGTTTGAGACTATTATGTTATTAAAGGCATGCCTGTTATTATTTAGCTTACCTTTATATTAAAGTATTTGTGCCTTATATTGTGTGTTTGATATTGTGGTTTGCAGCACCTTAGTTGCAATATATAGGATATGTGGAAATCCAAGTAACAGATGCAACACTTGAATGTGTCTTGTTCTATGGTACAGTTACACAATGAACACGATTTATTTTCTGTCATTAGACTGATGTTTAATTCACTTACTGATTGCGAGCAACCACAACGAGCCGCCATATTTATTTGTTATAGAACAGTAGTTAGCTGAATCAGTCGTGTTTCATTCATTTAACTGTTCGTTATGTAACTGTGTGATATCGGTCAATATTTTACTAATTAAATGTAACCTGGAGTTTTCGTCTTTGAGTCTTTACATATTATACATTGTTCTGGTGGAGCGTTTGGCGGTTTTTTAACTTTAGGTTTATTGTAGCTACGAGTAAGTTGTGATGCGGATCCACATAACGTTGTTTATCATTTAGCGATGACCATGTGTATAATCGCCTTTTAGGTTGCTTAACACGTTAACGCCGGTGGGTACCACCGGTGGTACACTAGTTTTTACGGTTTTGATACGCCACTGATTACTTCCATGGTGACAATAAATAATTTTATCGCGCATCTAGGACTTCAGTTACTTCCATAGCAACCATAACAAACATAGGCATGCGAGCCAAATTTTGTCATTTTAAATGAATAATTGTAGGGTACAAAAACGCCGGCGTCAACGTGTTAAACCAGAAATTTATTAGTTTATCGCCTCTTCCATTTCTTGCACCAAATCTCCCGATACTCCTAGCGCTGTCTCTTAACCTATCTTGGCATTTAAGTCGCCAACTATGGTTTTAACTTCATCAGTGTCTGTCAAAATTTCATAAAGTTGTTAGTAGAATTCTATAAGTATAAATATGTATAAGCTTTGGGGGCATATACCTGTATCAGGTTAGTGTTAATGTAATCATCATGATCTGGTCTGATTGCGGTAAAAATCTCCATCTGATCATCAAGAATAATAGCTACATCATTTGTATGGGTGTTATCAGATTTACCTGAGTAGTAGATAGCTTAGTTCTTCTTACTGCGTTATTGTTGATTTATTTGGATATTTAAGCATGTTTTATTCCCGCTAGATTGCAGGAATTTCGTGCCGAGAGTCCCTGCAATCTTTTTGCGATAATCCTCTCTTGCCGGTTCTTGTTGTCTGATCACAAGTATTTTGCATTTGCTTGTCCATAATCATAGCGGATTTACTTTTGATGCCCTTGCCATCCTTTAATGTACTAAAAAGTGGACAATAAACATGATATAAAAGTTTCTGGATGTGGATGAGTACATCTGCCTTCCCAACATCATGGGGCAAATAGGTTTGAGTGGAAGAACATGAATACAGAACTCCGTCCATGCTTCGTATGTGTTTTGCAATTGATTTGTTTTAAAATGTATATTTTTTGATAGAAGACCAAAGATATAAATAAATAAAAGTTGGTTATCGTGAAGGTCAAGGTATAAAACGAGAATTATGTTATCTATTTCTTGGTCAAAACTTGAAAGAATAGTCTGTATAACAACATGCGTAATGTCTCTTGAATATTGGACAAACCCTCGCACGTTTTCAGAGGTCCGGAAACGTAGATGTTTTAATCGTCTAGTTGTAGATCTTATTAGTTTAGCAAATAGAAATATATTACCTTCGACCTGAAGGAAATGCAAATGCACTACCATTTGTTTGCTAACGTGTTATTATTAAAATATCTTTTTCAGATTAAAGTTGCATATACAATGAGAGATAATTATCCCTTTAAAGTATTAGTGGTTGTCATTGCTCTAATTGCCCTTCGTTGTATACCAAACAGGTGGTGGCAAATAGCAGAGTGGCCCCACACTAAAATACCGTATGAAATATGGCTATTAAAAAGGAGCAGTAAGCTATTCGTACTATCCTTATAGAATTGGACTTATAAAGATTTCTTAGCAAGAAAATAGTTTTATTAAGTTTGGCGGCAATTTCATTACCATTTTTTTCCCAAATGAACTTTTGATCCAGATAAAAACCTAAATATTTTGCATAACTATCATTCATTTCAAGAGTATGTTCTCTTAATGTAAATAAAATAGTTACAGTTTTCTCCACATTAAGGCACAATCTATTACTTACTAACCAATCATGGATCAGATTCATTCCCATATCCTTAGATTATTTACATATAATAAGAACAATAGTGGATCCAATATGGATCCCTGTGGTACACCATGTTGTATTGTTAGGAAGTCCGACATTTCATTGTTGTGGTATACAGGTTGTTTTCTATTCGATAAGAATAACAGAATAAGTCTACAGCTATTTGGGTGAAAATTATACATATAAAGTTTTCTTAGTAAAATTGAATGTGAAATGCAATCAAATGCTTTGGATAGGTCTATAAATGTAGCCATTGCAAAGCTTCCCTCTTCAAATGCTTTTACTAATTTAGATACAAGTTCAATGGTAGCTGAAACTGTGTATTTGCCATGTCTGAAGCCGTATTGGTTACTTGATAGTAGGTTATTATCTTCAAGGTGATGTATCATTTGAATATGCAGAAGCTTTTTAATTATCTTCGAGAACAGTGGTAGCAAAGATATAGGCCTATAGTTATCTAACTCATTAGGACCACCTTTCTTAAAAATTGGCATCACTTTAGATATTTTTAATGCATTTTGGTAAATATTTGACATGATAATTTTAAACTTGGTCAAAACATTTCAATTGATGAAGGAATGATACCGTGGCGTGGACGATTAAATTTTAAAGTTTACAATCCGCCGGAAATTACAAAATATGGCATACTCATTCGGATGCTATGTGATTCCAACATAGGATATATTTCCTCATTCAAAATATATTCCGGCGCTGGACAGCCTATACCAAAAACAGTGATGGAACTATTGACCCGTTCTTATGGAAAGTGGCATCACCTATACATGGACAATTACTACAATAGTGTAGAACTTGCGGAGATTTTACTTAGAAAAAAATCCGAGTTTGTGGAACGATACGCCAATATAGAGGATTTCCAGAACAATTAAAGTGCGCAAAACTCAAAGTGTTTGAAGCTTGCCATCAAAGAAAAGGTGAAGTACTTGCACAATTATGGAGAGCTTCAAAAACCAAAATTATAAGAATGATCTCTACGATACATAATGCCACTTTAATTGATACTCAAAGAAAATGCAGAAAAACCAATTGCACAATTAAAAAACCTGAAAGTGTATTGCACTATAATAAATAAATGAAGGGAGTATCGGGCAGATCAATTCCTGAGTTACTACCCTATATATAGAAAAACAATAAAATGGTCAAAAAAGGTTTCCCTATATCTCTTTAATTGTGCCTTATTTAATGCGTTCAGGACATATCAACATTTCAATACAGAATGCAAGAGTGTCCGATTTCATGATTTTTTATTAAAAGTGTCTGAATCATGGATAAAAGATCATGAACCTGTTCCTGAACAAAATTTAGAGGTCGCTACTACATCGCGTGCGTCCCATCGTGCTTCGATCGACAGACTTTCCGGTCAGCTAAAGCAACATCAGCTAACACTCATTTCCGAAAACAACAAACGAAAACGAAGAAACTGCCATGTATGTTCCAAAAACAAAAAAAGAAGGACAACACATTTAATGTGTAAGTCTTGTGGAGTTGCGCTTCATCTTGGAGATTGTTTTGCTTCATATCATTTAAAAGAGAAATACTAAGTTATTACTAAAGAAAATGTAAATAAAAAATATATAAAACAAACAAATTTTAGATTTATTACTTTCCCTATATAGTACATATTGTTTTCGTGATTTTTTTAAAAAATTTTTGTATCTCAAAAACGAATATTCTTCTTTAGATGAAACTTTAAACTTAAGGTTTTGTCGTCAAAAACTGTAACTGAAAAGCTTTTGATAAACATTCAAAAACCGCAAGTTCTCGAGGCCATTTTTTGTTTTTTTTCCGATATTTTTTCTAATATTGAAAATAATACAAAATGTTCCAAATAAAAGTTGAAGGGCATAAAAAACTGAACAAGTTTAAATAAAATATATTTTTCATAAAATTCTTAACTTTTGAACTAAAAATTGAAAACTTTGACATTTTTGCCAATTACTAAACTATTGAAGTTACATCAAATTTATTTAACAAATAATTGTAGAGAATCTAAAACTGAACAAATCATTAAAAATAGCCTTTTTGCGTAAACCTCATAGTTTTCGAGTAAGGTATGGGGAAAGTTCTATGAAGGCCACATAACCAATTTTTAAATATGTATTTGTTCAAAATTTTATGAAAAAAGTAGGCAGGATCGAAAACTGATGAGAGCTAACGATGAGATTAATAAAACTTGAACATTTATAATGTCCCGATAATCTCAAAAACGGCCGGCGACAAGCGAAGTAATCTGAGTTAGTGCTGCCGGCGCCAAGCGAAGAAATTTTTACGGGACATGCGGACGGCAAAGTGTTAATGTCCCCCAGGATTTCCCAATTTACTTAAGCCAGCAGTTGATAAAATATAAATTTACCGTACTTAGTTATGGGTCGAACTAAGCGATCTTTAGAAAGTTAAAACCAAAAAATAAATAAAACATATCGATAATCTTAACAAATGCGACGACGCCCAATGACTTGGACTTGGACCTTAATAAATAATTAATGGACTTCCAGCATCCTCTAGAAATATAACACAAAAACTTATATTTAAAAAGGAGATATATTCACTATTCACTAAGTTTTGATTTGAGTAAGGTAAAGTATTCTATAATGATGAACTCAATAAAATTTGTTTGCTTTTATTTTATTTCTACCAAAAAACTAAAAATAAAATAAAATAAAACAAGTAAAGCATTGAATTTCATTGAGTTTAACATTCATTCTTATTAAATATAGGATCTCATATTATAAATGAATATTTTACTTATCATTCAGTTTGTGCCTTATAAGAATATGAAATATGAATATAAATATAAATATTATTATTAATTGTAAGGTGCTATAACAAATAATTTTAAAATAGCAGTTATAAACATGTAAAAGATGTAAATATTTCTACAGATTAGGTAAACGCGTATATAATAAAATGAAGAAAGTTTATGTATTAATTTTGTGACTGAAATATCAAATTAAATAAATAAGATAATTAAGAAAATGGTAAATATGTAAACAGCATTCATAATAACACTGTAAAAAACTCATAACTCACAATAATTTTAGAAAAATACAATTTGTAATCTGCTTATTATATAATTTTCTGTTTGTGAGTCCTTGTTATCTCCAGGGCGCTGTCTTAAAATTTCAAATAAGATATATCCCAGAACTGTCACAGCTTGAGAGTTCAGCTCTAGATTGTAATCGTTGGTGAGATTTACGGCAGTTTTCAAACCTCAATCGCGATCTAAAAACCTCTTCAATGCAGAGATTTCTGGATGTCATAAACCGCAATAGTATTATTAATTTATCACAGCTTATTATTATCAGTCCTGTGCCATTCTGATTTCTATATTGCTTAAACGATCTTTATTATTTTGCATGTTTCATTTTTATCTAATTTTAATTTAAACAAAGTCTTCTTGTTGATAATAAAACTTGCTTTAATAATATTACTTCATTTTTACAATGCTAATAGATATACCCGTATTTTAGTCATTTAATATAATTGTACTTTTTTTAAATATTTTTGAATAAAAAGTTTTATATATTATTTAAAATTAAAATAATTCATTTCATTTTCATTCAATTTCCTTTGGCGTTTTTGCAGTTACTGCGCATACTAGATAAAATATAGCTAAACTATCTAGATAGACTGAAATATATAGGAAATATAGTCGCGGTAATTCAAGAAATTCCTAGGTTTAACCTAGAAATCTTACGTCATCAACAAATTTGGCAACCTTGTTAGCAGGTAAAGGTAAATACGCTTATCATGGGGGAGGCTGATGATAATTTAAAGGAATTTATAACCAAATACACCTACAAAACCTGTGTTGCTAGAAACACTATTTTATATATTACAACAGTGTAGTTAATTATTTCAGCGCTAGTAGTACTTTCAAAAACACAGTAACAATTAAATATTTGGGAATATCTCGTTGTTTCAACATCTATATCAAGGACATGAAAGAAGCGAAACTCTCTGTTGTAAAATAATATAGTGCGCAACACCCTAAAACGTGTTGGGGCATGTTTAAAAGACACCTTTGCAACAGTATTTTGATTTAAATTGATGTTTTTGTATATAAGTTACTAGTAAAATAGGCAATGCACGCAGAACATTAAAATGCTAACAAGATATTTGATTTTCAATAAAACTATAGCTGTTCTTAAAGATTATAACATTAATTGTCAAAATATTTTCAAAATTACGCAATATAAACAGAAAAAGAGCTTTAAAGCACAAAATTAAAATCGCAGCAATTATTGTTCACAAAACTTAATACTATAATATAAAAGCGTACAATTAGGCAGTGGCTCTTAAGAAAACCATTCACCGATAAATAAATTAACAAAGAATGCACAAAGGCTGTTGCCGAAAAAATTTGTTTCGAAAATAATTTATTTAAAACTCATTGTTGCAGAACGCAAAAAAATATGTCATCTCATCTATTCAAATGTTTGAAAAAATATCATCTTGAGTTGGTTTCTCTAGCCTTGGACGAGTCAACGCATTTGTTATGTATTCGTAAGAATATAACAGTTTGGCTGAAAAGTTCGTATCGTTTCCAAGAGAGGGCGCCACTTTTAATGTGATTTTTAGTAAGAACTAACCTTCAAACAGTACGTGCCAAAATTTTTGAGTTATAACATTTTCAATAAAGCAATTTGAACACAATGGATCAAAAAGAATTTCATTCGTTAATGAAACACTGCTTTTAATGGAAAAATAGAGCTGGGACAAAAATTTGGCTTGATAAGTGTTATCCGGACTCTTCTCTAACGAAAGAAACCATTCGTAAGTGGATTGCTAATTTCCGTACAGACTATATGGGCATCGAAGATCATGAGCGCAGTAGGTGTCCAAATGAGGCTGTTACAGACGAAAACATCAAAAAAATTCACAAATTTTTTTGAATGGCCATCAAGTGAAATTGATTAAGATAGTTGAGAACATGTTGGACATATCGTGCATAAATATTTGGGCATGCGAAGGCTCTGTGCAAAGTGGGTGCCGTGTGAGTCGATCAATAACAATAACGTGTTGATGATTTAGTATATTATTCATTGAATATCTTGGAAAAGGAAAACAATCAACAGCGACTATTAAATAGCATTGCTTGAGCACTTGAATGATAAAATCTCGAAAAACGGCCCAAGTTGAAGTAAAAAAGTATTGTTTCCACCAAGACAATGCGCCGTGTCATAAGTCTATCAAATGAATGGTCAAATTGAAGAAGTAATCGCCGAAACAGAGGCCTATTTTGAGGCTTAAGACAAATCATACTACAAAAATGGTGTCGAAATGTTTGAAGATCGCTATAATTGGTGCATCGCTCTCGTAGGTAACTATGATGAATAATAAAATTGAATTTTGTCAAAAGAAAATGTTTTACTTCAAAACAATACGAACTTTTCAGCCTATTTACTATATCTGATTTGCAATGGAACGAAAGCCACTTTTAAAGAATACGACATTAAACATTATAATAATATTAAGCATTTTTAAAATTACTTAAAATAATCAGAAATATTTGGAGCTTTGAAGGGCGGATTGATATCCGCTATTTACAATACTCAATACAGTAGTAAAGTTTGGTGGCCACTGTGCGAAAATTTCATTTAAAACATGGTGGCAATAGTGTTTTAAATTCGTCAACTGTAAAGAGATTAATTGAAAAAATTAGGGAGACGGGCTAAACATGTTGGTGAAAATTCCAGAATAACAATTCGTAGTCAAGAATTGCAAACTTCAAGAAAGAAGCTCTTTACAACGCATACTTGCGAAAGATCTGTGTCTCCATGCTTACAAAATTCAGTTAATACAACAACTGAAGCCTAATGACCATGCACACCGAAGAGAGTTCGTTCAATGGATCATTGAACAGCAAAAAGTGGATGCTAATTTTTCGAGCACAATCATCCTAAGCACATTTTCATCTTGATGGTTTTGTTAATCAGCAAAATTACCGTGTTTAGAGTTCAAAGAACACACCCGTGATTGTCGAAAAACAAATGCATCCACAACGCGTCACTTTGGTGCGGGTTTTGAACCGGTGGCATCATTGGACCATACTTTTTTAGACATACGGCTGGTCAAGCAGTGACTGTGACTGGTGCTAGATATCGCGACATGCTCACACAGTTCTTTCTGCCGAAATTGGATAATAATCATATTGATGGGGCCATTATGTGGTTTCAACAAGACGGTGCCATGTGTCATACAGCCCGTGAAACAATTCAATTACTGCATGAGACATTTCCTGGTCGTGTACTGTTGCGTTTTGGTGATCAGAATTGGCCCCTAGATCCTGTGATTTAACACTACTATGGGTTATTTATACACCACTAGGTTTCTTGATTTCTTGATTTATGGGGTTATTTGAAGTCAAATATATATATATGTACAAGCTCACAACTACTCGTGCATTACAGGAGGGAATTAAACGCTGCATCAATGAATTTCAGCCAGATTTATGCAGAATGGTCATGGAAAATTTTGAAAAAAGGGTGCGTATGTGCCAGCAAAGCCATAGAGGCCATTTGCTCGATGTTACTTCATAAATAACCCTATGCTATATACTTCATGAATCAATAAAAAAATCACAATTTAGAGACTAAAAATTGTGTTTTCTATTTAATTCAAATCTTGCCTTAATTTTAGGACATCCAATATGTTAATTTGATAGAAATATATGAATGAAATTATAAAATATATATAAGTCCTTTACGTTGTAGATAATTCACTAATAAATAGAAAAAACACGAAAATATATTCGTAAAATCTACAACAAATGAGTCTTATTAAGACTACAAGAACAAATCACTTTTGAAACAACTACTTCTCTAGCTAATACTTCGACAGACATTGAATAATACCAAAGGAAATTGCGGGTTACAAAATAGCAAGGCTATCAAAGCAACACTAGTTTGAACGTATTTCTTTCTGTAAAATGAACTAAAAATGATTGAATGTACGTTAAAATAGTTTGTGAGTTACTATACTATGGTAATTTGGAAAAAGAAATGAATTTAGGTTGATGTAATTAAAAATAAATTAACAAAAGCAATTAAATAATTTATTAGTGAATTATCTACAACGTAAAGGACTTATATATATTTTATTATTAAATTATGCTCTAATTGGGTATTTTCCTTAATCCCGAACGTAATTATTTCCGTAGAATTCAGTAATCCATGCAGGTATAAATAAGACCTTCAGTCGGTTATATTTCATTATTGTGTCAGTTGCCGTGCATATCTGAGTAAGTTATTTATTTTTCATTATATTTATTTTAGTAAACGTTTTTATTTATGTTTAAAATCAATTTTATAATAAAGCTGTACTGAAGAGATTGAAATATCGAAACACGTGTCTACAGATGGTTATAAAATTGAGTATTGAATTATTTAATTGCTTTTGTTAATTTATTTTTAATTACATCAACCTAAATTCATTTCTTTTTCCAAATTACCATAGTATAGTAACTCACAAACTATTTTAACGTACATTCAATCATTTTTAGTTTATTTTACAGAAAGAAATACGTTCAAACTAGTGTTGCTTTGATAGCCTTGCTATTTTGTAACACGCAAATTACTTTTGTATTATTCAATGTCTGTCGAAGTATTAGCTAGAGAAGTAGTTGTTTCAAAAGTGATTTGTTCTTGTAGTCTTAATAAGACTCATTTGTTGTAGATTTTACGAATATATTTTCGTGTTTTTTCTATTTATGAATGAAATTAATTAAAAATTGCAAGGAGAAAACTATTAACCTTATTAAACAAACAGCTTCAGAAATATTTAAGACAGAAACCAAGGATCAGCAGAGAATGACACAGGAAGTTAAGGAAAATTGACAGAAGCAAATCAAATCTAGAATATTGGCTACCAATATACCCAGAAATATCTTATAGAAGGATAAAAATGCATCTCTGCGAGAAAAAACATGTATAAATAATTGTTAATTTGGAAATATAGAAGCAGAATAAGCAGTACAATAATAGCAGCTTTAGAATAAGCCTCACAGGACACTAACAAGGGACTATAGAGCACACCTTATTAATTAAAATAAAAAAATAAACCTAATAGCTGCACATCCATACTTTAACAAAAATTACTCCTACCACTTATGAATATTATGGACCTATTGCATCTAAATGAGGGAAACATGAACATGGAATGTGCTATAGAGGATTTAACTGAGGCAGGTCTAAAGTTTCTTAGAGAAAAAATGAAAGGAATTGGTTAATATGTATGTATGAATTAATTTGTGTGTATTTAAATTTCCTTAATTTTTGTACATATTGTTCTGGACGAACCTTACAGACCTCAAAGTTTATTCAATTTTCGCAACTATTCCTAGACCTGCAGGTTTGCAGTTTGCGTCCGCGTGTTTTGTATCTAAAGAACAACTATAAATGTACTAATATCTTAATCATAAGCTATTAGGAGTATTACTTATCAGATGATCTTAAAAGCTTTCGATCAAAATTCTCATTAACATAAGTTTAGTTTCAGACCTTTTTTGCAAATTTGGATAGGTGTGATCTTTCTCTTGTTATGTTTTGTGGTGATGCAGTATTCCTCTAATACTGTATTTTACGATCTCTGTTCACGTTTCCTTGCTTCAAAATTTCTTTTAGTTTGTCCTTTGTAGAAACCCTCATAAATTACATTTTTTTAAATATTTATATTTCACTTTACAAAATTCTGTTTATACTATATATACAAATTATAAATTATACATTAATAATTACTAAAATTTAGGTTACAGGACCTGCAGGCATAGTTTACAACGTGTTCTTCCAAACTTGTGTTGTGTGATCCTATTTCTTTATTTTTGTGCTGGTGTTATTAACAAATGGTATAGCTACAAATATATATGGTCTTTTATAAAAGTAATGTGCATTTTCTAATATATTTATTGGTACCGTTACAAATGCTTAAAATTCTTCAAAATACTCTACCCTAGCATAAATACACCAGCGGAAAAGTGTTTGCCACGCGTGGAACGCATCCTGAAACTCCTCGACGGAAATGTCTCTTAGGAACGTTGTAAGATGTATTTGGTTTTTTCAACGAACTCCCATTGATTTCCCTTGCAGCTCTTTCTTCAGTTGGGAAAAAAATCGCAGGGAGCCAAGTTAATACTGTTAGGGTTGTGTTGCTAAGGGCCCAAATTGGTAACGATGATGACCGTCTAGCTAGAGCATTACCATGGTGGAGACTGTGTCTTTGATGTGAACCCTCACACAAGCGACCAGGCGTTTCAGTCTCTTGAGCACCTGAAGGTAAAAGGCTGAGCTTACAGTTTCCCTCTGGATATAAAAAGCCGTTGTTGGGGTGCATAACAGCGAAGTCCTCTTGGTCTTCTTTGATCATCTTGTGCTTTTCCAGACTGTGACCTTGAAATGCATCCTTGAAGGCCTCTTAAAGCATTGGGTTGTTCGTGCAAACACCCCATAGTGCCGTATCACGCGGAGGTACGTCTTTCGATTCAGACTGCTCGGAGCACTCTGGCGACCAGCTGAATTGGAAGGGTCTGCCCTTCACCACATCAAACTACCCCCCTGCGATGGATTATCGCCTGGGCTATATTGTAGTTTTTTCGCGAACAACCGTTGCTGTCTTTTAAGTAGTAGCCTGGTAATATCGTATATTTCTTGTTGGCGATTTGAATCATTGTGCTTAGTTCACCATTGCACCTTTGTCGTGGTTAAAAGTTGTGGATATATAAGTTTAGTTTTGATTCCTTTTTTTACTCTGGAAAGAATTATGGTCAAGTTGATTTTATCATCCTCTTCTTTCTCTATTGTAAATTGAATGTTTGATTATTGGTGGAATTAGAACTAAAAAAATACACTCTCTTAATATCACATACAGGATTAATTTTTTTATTTGTTTTGTTATTAACTTTTACAAATAAACTTGGATGGTATTTACATAATAAGGGGAATTTCTTTGACGATATTTATATAACATTGAGAATTACAGTGCAGTCTACTAAAGTACAGTTGTCTCATATAGAGAACATATCGACACCAATATATTATGTTATTACTGATTGGGTTTAAATCATTTTATGAAGACTTTAATAAATTAATTAAAGATTATTTGAAGGTTGGTTATTTGCAAAAAATAAATCTCTTCCTTTTTTTGATTACCCTTGAAAACTCTGCCTTATAAATTGGCACAATATAAGTATATTTATAAATATTTCCACTTTTAAATTAATATTACATAAATTTTAATTTATATATTTCTTGTTTCGTTTAGATTGTTATGACAGAGTGTTTTCGTAGTGCGGAAGAAAAGTGTACACTATTATTTTTTTCATACTTTACACCCACACTGCCTGATGTAAACACGGGATCATTTGTTTTAGGGAATATAACAGCGGATAAATTATTATTAGAGTAGTGCTACTTAATGTTGTACTCGGGAGGAAGCAATTTTCGAAATGGGCTTTTTTTTTCGCGCTTTAATGGCCGCGCGATAACTTGCGAAAGACGTGCTAATGGATTTGTTCGAGATAATTTTTATGTGAAAATTATACGCCCATTAAATGATATTGTTATCATTCCGAATAATTGCAACACCTGGATTAATTTTTAACACGGTGACAGTATCAATTCGATAAATATGTTAAATGATTTATTTAAATATTTGATTAATTATTTAACTCATGTTGCCATGCAAATGATCAAAATTACTAAAATAATTTGTTAATTAAATAATATAATAAAGTATTTATATTATTTTAATTAAATGCTAAAATGGTGAATGCGCCGGGAATATACAACACAAATCTATAATGTTACAAGTTATAAAAGCGACCGGTTTTTTAACTCTTTTATTTGTAAAAATCTAATATGTAATGATGATATTTACATTAATAGGTCTTATCATGCAAGTAATAAACCATAATAATATCGTTTAATGGAATTGAGATAAAACATTATTCCACTTCATTTAGCTCGAAGCCGGACAATACAAAATATCCTTTCTTATGGTAATCAAAACAACATTAACTAATAATTTATGTACTAAATTGTAAGCTGTTGAATATAATACACCAGTTCGTGATTTTCAAGTATTTAAAATTATATTTGCATATTATTATTTAGTTAGTCTATATGTTAAGTGAAATATCTATTTTTTTTAAACAATGTGATTGAAAGTTACATATCTAATAAGAAAAAAGTATTAAATAATGATAATTGTATATACGATTATATGTAATATTGCACTTGCTATATAGAATATTTATTTTATGTTTTTAATCATAATTTATTATTAGAGTTCTGAAAATTAATACTATATTTATAGACAAGCCTTTTTTACCTATCTGTTTCTGAATTTAATCTTAAATAGTAAAAATAGTGTTTCGTAAACGATGTCCAATAATACGTTTGACTTAATGGCTGTTCGAAACTGTAATTCCCTATTATAATGAATAATTAATATCACACTAAAATAGACATTGCCGGCATCCTCGAAATACCTAACATTCGCAGGAATAGCTTTGGGGTGAAGTGTCCCACCATCGCTGAAATGGTAATTACCTTGTTCACTGCACTCTTCATTAAATAGCGTAATAATATTACAGAATGTAAACTATTTGGTTGTATGTTGTATAACATTCCCTAATACATATTCCTATTAGTAAGTATTACAATATAAACTATTAAACACGCGTCAACCAGCATATACAAATATACAACCCAACTAGTTTTTTAATTCGACATATTTGTTTAACGCAAATAAGAGTATAAGTACATTACATTGATAATTTCCGTAAGTTGTTATTACATAACTATCTTGTGGTATATTGTGTTATGCTGTAATATTAATATTATTATAAATTACATTTAAATTGTTTACAGATGTCAAACTTAATTAGTACATAATTGTTGATAAAAGAATTTTCAATATATAAAAAAATACATTTATAATTCAGGTATAATGTGAGATTTCTCTGGAGTATACATTCTTACAGTTACATTAAATGTTATATTTTTTAGTAACATTAACAGTATTTAATTAAAATATAAAAGTATTAATGAATATTTTGCAAGATGCGAATTGATTGCGTCTCTGTTGATTTACCCTTACGGAAGCAATATTGATTGCCATTAATAATATTATGTTATATTAAATGAAAAAATTGATAAAGCAAATGCGACGGTTGCTCTGCTAGAGAAGGATAATATAAGTCTGCGTAATGATCTTTAACAAATAAAAGTCGGAGATAATCGTACGCTAGATCTTAATTTTATTTATATAATGAAATTCATGAAAGAAGCAGAAGGTCTAAAAATATCGTCTTGTATAATGTACCCGAGGAAGATAATATATCAGGCAATAATATTGTGCTTGCCATTTTTAAATTAATAAATACAACTGCTAGTGCTCCTAAGCAAATATACCGGCTCGGCAAGATCACTAATAATGAATAATAATAAATGCCGACCAACTAAAGCAGTTCTAAACAATACGGAAGATTAAGGTCCTACTACGCGGATTTGACTGCTTAAAATCAAATAATACATTCAAGAATGTAATTTAAAAAAAGGATAGAACTCCAATGGAAATTGAAGATGAAAATCCTAGCGGTATACGAATGAAATAAATGTTTATTACCAAAATGTGCCTGGTTAATTAACATAATCAAATTTATTTTACTATAATAACTTTGAGTCTGATTGTGACGTTTTTTTTATTAAGTGAAACGTCCCGAAGGTGTATTAAATTCAGAACTATTTCCAAATACATTTTCTGTTTTTAGATGTGACAGAATAAATAAACGAGTTGGGGGTGTAATGATAGCAGTACGCAATAGTATTACATATTCAGTTGAAAATATCGTTATTAACACAAACCTTGAAATAGTATCTGTGCGGATTGTTATCAATCATGAAATTATTTGTTTTGTATGTTTATATATTCCGCCGTTCGAATCTGTTAACACTTATATTCTTTTATTTAATGAACTCGAGAGGATTCTTGCCTAGTATAAAACGGACATAATTTGCGGGGATTTCAATATTCCTCAATATGTAACCTTACTTAACACACATACTAATGATCCAAAATTTTTACATCTTAAAAACTTAATTCTTTTGAATGATTTGATACAACACAACAATAAATTAAATTGCAAAAACAGCTTATTAGAACTTATTTTAACAACTAAAATTGTGATGTAACCATCATAATACTTTCCCTGTATTTTTCAACAATATTTTACAAAAGGAAAGCATTAAAATTTTATTTCAAAATTATTGATAATATCAAAAATATAAATATTGCTTAAAATAGTTACAAATTTCCAAAAACCATTTGTAGATGTAAAATATAGGGCAAATAACCCAAATGCACGGACTGAACCTTATTTTAAATTCATTTGTTTTTAAATATTGAATTGACGAGACTGTTACTTCCATATATTCAAATAAAATAAAGCGAATAACTTGGTTTATATCACTTTTTTAATAAAACTTGTTACTATAGTAAAATATTAAAAAGAAAGTTATTTGTTTTATTTTATTTGAATCATAAACATGTGTCACGAAATGGAAGCCTCTATAATTACTTATGAAATTCTATATGTACCTTATATATCATTTGTTTTATGTTCTAAATATAAATAATTGACCCAGAGAGTGAAACTATTTAAATTATCTAATACATTAACATTAATAATTTAAAATATTGGCTAGAAACTAGATAAACAACATTTTCCAAACTTAATAATTTGCACGCTTAAACTAGCATACTCTTGACCTAGGTTAATGCTTAGTTTATTAAGACAGGTCAGGAGTACGATAGGTCACTGTATTGGCTATTGTGGCAGGCCAAGAGTACGATAGAATAAATAATAATCTAGAGTATTCTAAGTTAATAAAGCTATATTAAATTAATATTTCGTTTATGGTACTTTAAAGCAACAGTTAATAAAATATCAAAAGGAACGGGAAAGGCGCCAAAACAATAGAATGTCTTAACAGAAAGCAATTGAAATTACTTGAATTAAAAATGAACAATAGAAGCGATAGAAGCTTCAAGAACGCGAAGATATAAAATTTATTTAAAGAATATGGTGGAAATGATAATAGTTATTTAAAGGTCCAAGTGTAAAAAGTATTTTTTTTGCAACTGCCACGAATGCAATAAAACTTTTTACAAAATTAAACATTTTTGATCAAATTTCTCCACCAATTTATGGGTGTTTTCTTTGATGGTCTATAATAATTTGCAATTTTTTTTAAGAGATTTAAATGTTTTAAAAATTCATACAAAATTTTAAAAAAGTTTTTTTATAATATTCCCTAAGAATGGAAGAAATATGATGGGAAATTCTGAAAAAATAAACTTGAAGAATTTTTTTGGAAAATACTATAACACCCGAAGAAAATTTGTTCAGAAAAGAAAAAATACTGTAATAAAGAAATTTGTGAAGTAAAACTTTTTTGAGGAAATTTCTCCTTCAGTTTAAAAGCGTTTTCTTCTTAGGGAATAGTTTTCTTCAAAAGTTCTAGAATTTTCCAAAAAACAATTGCTTCAAGAATATAGGAGCTAATAAAAAGCAATAAAATAACTTCCTCTAATAATAAGCAAGAGAACATTTTCAAAGACTTGTTAGAAAATTTTGAAATACTTGGAGTGTCAGAAGATTCTGAAAGCAATTTTTCGGAAAATTCTACAACCCTTAAAAGACACTTTTCCCTCAAAATGAATTGAAAAAATTGACTGCAAATTATTAAAGACCCTCGAAGAAAATAATCGCAAATTAAAAGAGTAATTTCTGAAGAAGAAAAAATGTTCTTCTTCAGAAATTCTGTTAAATTCTAAAAATCTCAAATTATTGGAAATTATTATGGAAATTTTTTAAATGTGGAACAAAGATGGTGGAAAATTCTAAATTAAAAATAGGACAAGAAAATATTAACATTCTTAAAAAAATTCTCGAAGGAGTAAAAATTCGGCTCATTTATAGCAAGAAATAGTGAAAAACTTTCGAGGAAATGCTGATAAATTCTAAAACTGGTAAAAATCTAAACTACCGAAACAAATTACAATGTACTAAAAGCTACCTCTCAACCTAGAAAAGAATTTCTCTAAACATGTTTAGAATAATAAGAAAAACTGGATTGGTTGCTGGAAATTATTAAAACAGTCGAAGCAAATTAAATAAATTACTGAACAGTTCTAAAAGCTATGCAGAAAATTCACAGAAAAGTGAAACTTATTGAAAAAATTTCTAAAAGTGGAAGAAAATGCTGAAAAATTCTAAAAAACTAGGGATAGAATTACTAGAAAATATTAAAACGCTTAAAGAAATTTTTCATTACCTCGAAAAGAGATTCCTAGAGGAGGAAAAAAATTGGAATAATGGCTCGAAAATTCTAAAACTGGTAAAAATAGTAAAACATGTTAATAATGTGAACTGCTGAAACAAATTACAATTTTTTAAAAACAACCTCCTAACCTAGAAAAAAATGTCTTTGAAAAATATCCAGAAGAGTAAGAAGAAACTAGACTGGTTACTGGAAATTATTAGAACAAAAATTAAATAAATTGCTGAAAAGTTCTAAAAACCTAATAAAAAAATAATAACACAAAAGAGAAACTTTTTTAAAAGTGGAAGAAAATGCTGGAAATTTTTAAATCAAAATTAAAGGGAGTATTATTAGAAAATATTAAAATCTTTAAAGAAAATTTTCATAAAATGGAAAGGAGATTCCTAGAGGAGTAAACAAATTGACAAATTCGGCTAATATAAAGCCAGAAGTATTGAAAAACTTTCGAGGAAATGCTGGAAAATTCTAAAACTGGTAAAAATGGTAGAATATTTTAATCATTTGAACTACTGAAACAAATTACAATTTTTAAAAACAACCTTTCAAATTGGAAAAGAATTTCGTTGAAAAATCTCCAGAAGTGTAAGAAAAACGGGATGTGTTGCTGGAAATTATCAGAACAATCGAAAAAAAATTCGCAAAGTAGAAGATAAATTTCTTGAAGAAATCGATTATTGAAATGATGAAAAATTTATCATAATTTTCTGAAAAATTCTGAAACTTTCAAATTAAAAATCTATAAATTGTAATGAAAATCGCAGACTGAAAAAAATTATTGCAAAATTGAAATATTCGAACAAACAAAACAAATCTAGAATTATTGAAAAATATTAGAACTATTGAAAAATTTTTCGCAAATTGGAGCAGAGATTCTTAGAGAAGAAAATATGCTGAAAGTTCGGCTGA
Source organism: Ontholestes murinus (assembly GCA_963969525.1). Classification (NCBI taxonomy): domain Eukaryota; kingdom Metazoa; phylum Arthropoda; class Insecta; order Coleoptera; family Staphylinidae; genus Ontholestes; species Ontholestes murinus. The sequence continues at coordinate 51,088,225 of OZ018393.1, read as the reverse complement.
TAAATCGTCAAAATCTTTCGAGGAAACGCTGGAAAATATAAGAAATCTTTTAAACTGGTAGAAAATTTAAAAAATCTTAATTGCAGAAAAATTTACGAACTTTAAAAAAATTCCTCAGCTTGGGAGAGAATTTCATTAGATCTCCAATGGAAATAAAATAAAATCAAAATGCGCGGAGAAGGAGATAGTTTGAACTTCCTTCAATATAAAGCAAGAAATATTATTTTTTTTACAGTTCTTTCTTTCATTATTAGAGATATTTAAATGAATTTCACTTTCAGTGAAATGTTTCCTTCAAAAATTTTCCAAAACGTAGTTTTTAGTGTTTTTTTTATCCACATTTAGTCACTTCAAAATATTTATTATTTTCTAAAAATATGCTAAAATTCTTAAAATGGTAGAGGATCTATAAAATCTGAAAGCAATTGTTTTGGAACTCTAGAACTCTTGAAAAAATGCATTTAAATATCTCTAATAATGAAAGAAAGAAATCAAATAAAAATACTGCAAATTATTAAAAACTCTTAAAGAAAAAACTCGTACATTTTAAGGGATATTTCTGAAGCAGAATTTACCAAAAATATGGTAAACTCCGTAAATATAAATAAATAATATAAATATAAATTTTCGAATTAGTGGAAAATTTAAAAAATCCCAAAGCTGAAAAGAACAAATTTCTTAATATGGAAGAAAAATGCTAGATGCTGCCGTTACAAGTTTCAATTCTAACTGGAATTGATTCATTCTCGTAGCGGCCTTCCAACAGGAAAGACGCACGTAATTATGTGACATAGCTGCACTTACAATTATAATTATATTTGTTTTTGTTAAGACGGATTGATCTAAAACAGAAGAGAAGACATTTAAGAAATGAGCTCTCTGTGATGTTTGTCAAGCCTATAGATATGATGGTGTGCCTTTTCTCGACAGCTTGAATAACTTTTTTGGGGGGATTGGGTCGCCGGTAAGGTTTCAGGTTCGACTACTTGCAGTGGTCTGATTGATTGGTTGCCGGCTTTCACATTGTTTCCGTTCACCTGTATGGTCATTGTTTCTGACATTTTGTGGTTCATTCATTACTTCAGATTGAAGCGTTGATATCACACATTATTTTTCTCCAATAGAATAAGTATGCAGTGTGAAGCAATAAAGAGAATAGCGAGATATGGAATGAAGTTGTGTGAATTAGAGAAGTAAAGATTAATGAAAGGGGTATGGACATCATGTGTGGGTATGGGGGAATCTAAGTGGAGAAGAAAACAAAAGGGATTGTATGTTAAGGTGGGGTTATCTAAAAATGTAATCAATCGATGGTTTGCGTATAGAGTAAATATAGGGCTTGGGTAAAAGAGAAAGGGAAAAAAAATAAAAATTCATGGAAAGGCAGGAATGTATTGAAAGAAATAATAACAATGACATGTTTAAGGGGTAACAAGTGCGCTGGAAGTTGCTAAGGTTTTTGGCTTTATTTGAGGTAGACCAGCTTGGTAAGAGCCAGATGTGGGTCATGAGAGAGAGAGAGGGGAAGAAAGTTGAAATGTGTATTATGTGTCAGTGGAAACGATAATTAGGGGCATTTGGCAGAGGAGTGTGAAGCAATGTATAAGGAATGGGAGAGAAGAAACAAAACATTGATTGAATTAATGAAAAAAGAGGAAAGAGGTGCTGGGGTAAAAACTCTGATATAATTGAGGTGGAAAAAAGAAGAAATGAGAAAATTATGGTATTAATATAAAAAATGGTGATGCGGCCATCATAGTACTTTCTCTATATTTTTCTCGAAAACTATGCGGTTGAATTTGATGAAAAATTTTGATAATCTTAGAAACCTAGGGAAGAACTTGCTGAAAAATTCTACTGAAGCATTGTAAAAAACTTTGGAAAATTTCTCGAAAATTATGATAATCTTGAAAAACTGCTGATAAACTCTAGAAAAAAAAATGGTGATGAAAAATTGTAAAAATTCAAAAGTCTTTAAAAAACTTTTAAAAATCCGAAGGAAGAAATTTACTAACCTGGAAGAAACAACTGCTGAAAAATTATAGAATTATGGATTCTTAAATTTCTAAAAGAAAATGGAAATGCTGAAAAAATTACTTGATGATTCTATATAAAAAAATTCTGCTGAAAAATTAAAAGAGTCTCGTGACAAATTCTCCAAAAAAAAATTAAAAATTATTGTAAAATTTCAAAAACCCAGAAAATTCTTAAAAGGAACCTTTAATAATATTCTCGCAATTTAGTAGAGGAATTAATGGAAAATTCTGGCAATCTGAAGAAAAACGGTTCGATAAATCATGAAAAAGAAATTGAAAAAGACGATGCCGAAAAATCTTGAGGGAAATTCTTGCCATTTTGGATGATTTTAGCAAATTTGAAAATCCCCAAGAAAATTCTAAAAATACAAATTATTATTAAATTTTAAAACCCTCATAGAAACTTCTCAAAATTTGGAAAAGAATTCTTGAAACTTAAAAAATAAATTATAGGAAAATGTGTCCAACCAATAACATATTTTACTATTTACAATTTAAAATATTTTAAACTTTAAATAAAACCTTAAGAAAAATTTTCGGCATTCAGTGAAGAAAATTATACATTTCTTAACTTGAAAACCTCAAGGAAAAATTTTAAAATCTTAAAGATAAACTGCGGGAAGAATAAAATCCCTAAAGTTTTTTTTCAGAGATAAGAAGAGAAATTAAAGGAACATTCTAGAAATCTAATTCTAGTTAGAAAAACTGCTGGAAAATTGTAGGAATATGGAAGAAAATTCTCGAATTTAGAAGAGATGTTGTAAATTTCTAGAAGTCTAGAGAAATTAAAATTCTTCTAAAAAATTGTAAATAGCTTAAGAAAAATATTTGGCATTTGGAAAAAATGTTAAAAAAATAGAGAAAACTAAAAGAAAAATGTTTAGGAAATTTGGAAACCTAAATTCGTAAAATCTGAAATAAAAAATGCTGGCAGAAATTACTGAACAATTCTAAAAAAAAGTTTTTTAAAAATTGTATAAATTTTTTAAGATAATTCTCGTCATTTGTAGAATATACTTGCAAATTCTAAAATAAAATAAAAAGTTAGTTTTGAGAAGCTTAATTTTTTTTTTAAATTTAGAAATAAGCTAAGAAATTTAATGAAAACAATGGAAAAATATTTTCTCAATTTTGAAGAGGAATGAAAATTCTAAACATCTAGGAGATAAATGCTAGAGGATTGTAGAATTAAGGAGAAACATTTTAGAAAACTGATGAGAAAATGATGAGATTCTAGAAAAATTCTGCTAAAAATTGTATTAAAAAAATCTCGAGAATAATTCTCGCCATTTATGTAGAAATTAAAAAGAGAAAAAATATTAAATTGGAGGGCTGAAAGGCCACCGGTCGATAGCCATTGAGCAGAAGAAGACGACTATATCAGAATTTATTTTATTTTATTGTATACATTACATGTATTATAATTTATTTCCTTCTGTGAATAAAGATGTTTAATAGTAGTATTAAATTGGGTGACCACAAAAAAAAACTTTTATAAACTGCAAAATTCTAAAACCATTGAAGAAAATTATCGAAAGATTCCCCAAAAATTAGAATTGTGAATGCAAAAAATAAATTTTGTTAAATTTTAAAAAATCTTTAAGCATAAGCTATGGAAAATCCAACCCAATAATATTAGCGAGAATTTAATTTAAAATTTAATTATCTCATCGAAATGAGAATGTTTAAAATCAATGATGTATAAAATAGGTTATAACTTTTTAAAACTTCGAGTAATTCTCAATTTAATTTATGAATTATTTAAATAAAAACTAGAAGATTTCGTACTGTTTGGAGGGTGTGATAGTGGTCACTCACCCACCCTACATGTAATTTTGTACACAAAATACAAACAGTCGTTTAGTTTCCGTAAAACACAAACAAAATTTTATTAAAGACGAATAAAATTAAATCCACGGTTGTAGTCGATGTAATTTGTAAATATGAAGGGTGGGTGGGTGTCCTCTATTATACTCTCCAATCACCACAACATCTCATGCCCTTATCTCAATAATCAATTAGTTAAATTAAGAATGATCAATAATTTATAATTTGAATATTTCATTTTATAAATATTTATAAATTTAAACCTTTCGTTCACGTTAAAATAATTGGATTTTAGATGAAACCCTCGTAAATATTATTTGGTTCAGGGGAATGATAGTGGACACCCACCTACCCTACATAATTTTTTGTACACAAGCTACGGACAGTCGTTTTATTGCCAAATATTCAACAAAATTTTATGAAATTTTTCTTAAAATATATCCTCCATTGTAATTAATAAAAAAATGTGTAGGGTGGGTGGATGGCCTCTAACACACCCTTTAATCAATACAACATTCATCTGGAAAATAAATTAAATTAATTAAGAATGATTTAAAGTCTAAAGTTAATAATTTATTTTATAAATTATTAATTTTAAACGTTATTATTTAGGGTAAAATAATTGGATTGGAAAATCTAAAGTAATAATTTATATTCTAAATTTGTTCTCTGTATAATTATTAATGTGATTATTGGTTTAAATTTGCCATTGACTTATGTATTCGTATGAAAATAATTATACAATAAACAAAGTTTACAACTAATGATAAGTTTACTAAAAATAGTATTTTATTATCAACATAAATTTTCCAATATTTATTTATGAGAGTATTGATTCATACTAACTAAGATAATATAAAGAAATAAAAAATAGAATAAAAAAGCTTTTAAAACAGTACATGTCCATTAATAATTCATTGTGAAAACCATATTTAGAATTTATACCGAACGATAATTTATATCGGCATCTAGCACTCTAATGCTTAAAATTCAATGTAGTATCGTTTATAGGTCAGTCATATTTAAATTTTTATGAAATTCCAATACCACCGCATATATGAAATATTGTATCCGCACCATTACATGCACACTAACCCTATGACGAATTGAAACGAAACGCAGAATATGCAAACCTATTTAAATTGAATGAATAAAATCCACAAATAATGAACGTTTTCGAATTAAAAATATTTTATTGCGCAATCAAGCCGTTCCGTGCAATTAAAATGAACCTGAATGTTTTAATAATAACATTTTTAATACCCGGATATTTTTGTGAAATCTCAGCGTATTCGGCGTGTGATGGATATCCCCATCAATTAACCGTTTCTGGGGGTTCCGCACACACGCAATGTAAGTGAGATCGATCGGCAAATATTTGTTGAAACCGTCGGATGTGCAATTATAAAACCAGAAATATAAATCCGAGGAGAGGGTCGTAAATCTGACCATAAATTCAGCAAAACAGCAAGGAGGGCGCCATCATTGGCGATAACCTATTGCCCTTTATCGGCGATTTGTTGTGGCTGCAGAATCAAGATTAATATCCCCAATGCCGGCGAACAGATTATTCGGCGGGATGTGTTTTGTCCCGGGTTTAAATTTATCGAAATCATGCTGCTGCGGCCGTTTATACGATCCCGTTTGATTTACGCTGTGACTTTTATTTTTCGAATTTTCCAGGATTGAAATGCTGACCAGAGTGTGTATCGTCACCGGCTTGCTGGCGATGACCTGGAGCACCTCTCAGTCGCAGTCGTGCAAGAAGTCCGAGTTTACGTGTGCCAGTGGACAGTGCGTCGGGTCCGATAGGTACTGTAACGGTGTGCAGGATTGTGAAGACGAGACAGATGAACCTCCTGATTGTTCAGGTAAGCCTCAGGATTATTATTATAAATGAAACAAGAATAGCCTATAATTAAAAAATATTCCGAATTTGTATAGTATTTCAGTAATTTGAGATAACTAGATTCATAACAGAAGAGGTAAATACTATACTTATGTGTAGATGTTTAGTTAATTTAAAAGACCAGACAATAATATCGCTTCTGTTCATGTTGATATTATTCTATTATTTATTAACTCATTGTTCACCCATATAAACTAAAAACGATACGACTAAAAGCTGCCGACGAGGGCAGTTGTATCATCCCCAGCTGTTTTTGTTACGCAATTAGGTCTTTAGTTTTCCTCCTTCTCTTTTTTCCTTTTCTGATCCCCCGACAAACCCCCGGATAAAATAACGTCCAAACCGACATAGCTGAATCCACATTCAAATATAGTTTTAACTGCTGAAGGTTCATATAATAAAATTACTAGGTTTAATCCATCTAATCGTCCTCCTTCTGGATCTGGATCTGGATTGAGTTTGCCAAGGGTGATCAAATAATTGACCAGAGCACTTAGGCCTCACTAGGCCCGTCGTGCCCCCCTGACTGGGACAGCCCTGCGTTGTTCTATCACTCATTTAGCCACCCAAGATGGCGTGCAAAGGACAGCACAACGCTTGGAGGGTTATCCCTTATGTTGGCCATGTTCGGCCAGAACTCCCCTAGCATGGACTCTTTAAGTTGGGCGAGAGCCGGGCAGGTGATTAACACATGTTCCAATGTCTCGTCCTCTTCTTCACATGCTCTACATATGGGGGTTTCCACCAGTCCCATAGTAAACAAGTGTTTCCTTAGCTGACAGTGACCCGTAAGGATACCTGTGATAAGACGCAGATTCCCCCGGGATATTCGCAAAAAATATTCAGCTGTTTTCAGATTGGGTGAGCGTATTGCTTCCTTGGCCTGTCTGCAGCCTGAGGTGTTGTCCCAACGTTGTTTTAGCATCTTGAGAGTATTCTGTTTGAAGATATCAGTGAGGCATTTCGGTGTTGGAGCGAACGGGGGCCCGCCCGTGGTATCACTGAGAACCGATCCAGCTCGCGCCAACTCGTCTGCCTTGCTGTTGCCTTCTTTATTATTGTGTCCCTTGACCCAGCGCAGCTCAATACTGTTTGATTGTGCTGCTTGTTTAAGGGTGTTGTGACATTCTTTTACTAGTGTTTAGGTGATCTTGTGACTACTCACTGCTAGTATTGCTGCCCTACTGTCTGTAAGGATTTGGATGTTCCTATCACAAATGTCTCGGTGTAGGATTTCTTTCGCCCCTTGGATGATGCCAATGATCTCTGTTGTGTGCTTCTCTAGGGGTATAGCTAATGAGAGGTCCATTTGTTGCGAGTAAATTCTCGCCCCGGATCCTCTTTTGGTTTTAGAACCATCGGTGTAAATTCGGAGGGTTTCCGCACCCTCTACACTCCCGGTTCCTCTTTTTATCGATACATTATAGGGTCTATTGAAGACGCAGCAGGGTGGAAAATTGTCTGTCTTCCTTCCAAAGAGGGGTGTCTTTTTGACAGCCTCCTCTAAAAGGTGACAGTGTCTGCCAGCCCTGCTTCCTTTGTACCAGAGTCCAACTGAGTTTAGGCGTAGTGCTGCCGCCGTGGCCATCTCCTCTACGTATAAGTCGAGAGGTGGAAAGCAGAGCATTGCTTCCATTGCTGCAGTGGGTGTTGTTCGCATTGCTCCGGTCGTGCTGAGGCACGCTATCCTTTGCAACTGAGTAAGCTGCTTTGCTGAGGTTTTCTGTCTGGCTCTGGGCCACTAAACCAGTGCTCCATAGATTAGCATTGGTCTTACTATCGCTGTGTACATCCAAAGTGCTATCTTGGGAGATAGCCCCCATGTCTGCCCCACAGCCCTCCGGCATTGCCAGAGGGAGACGCATGCTTTTTTAAATTTCATTTTGAGATGTGGTTCTCACGTCAGCTTGCCGTCGAGGATCACTCCCAGGTATTTGACTTCTGACGACAATGTCAACTGGGTGTTGAGGAGCATAGGAAGCTTTAGCTTACCTAGTTTCCTTTTCTTTGTGAAAAGGACCATTTCAGTCTTTGACGGGTTTATGGTCAGAGACTGGTCGTTACACCAGTGTCAAATCTGCCTGTTAGCAGGATGGTTATGTCATCTGCATATCCTATGGTGTGGAAGCCATTGTCGTTAAGTCGCCGCAGTAGGCTGTCAACAACTATGTTCCACAGGAGTGGTGAGAGTACTCCACCCTGTGGGCAGCCTTTAGCAACAATCTTTCTGACAGTGGTGTTTCCTACATTTACTGTGACTGCCCTATTCTCTAGCATACTTTTGATCCATCCAATAACTGTGGGGTTCACACCATGCGTGGAGAGAGAAGTTTCCATTTTTCTGAAGGTCGTTTATCAAAAGTACCTTCTATGTCAATGAACACGCCCAAGGTGAACATTTTGTTGTCCAGAGATCTTTCGATTCGGTCTACAACAGTGTGCAGAGCCGACTCCGTTGATTTCCCCTGAGTGTATGCATGTTGGTTAGCGTGGATCGGATTCGTAATCCACGCCGTCTCGCGAATTAATCTTTCGCACAATTTCTCTAACGTTTTCAGGAGATATGACGTTAGACTAATTGGGCGGTGTGATTTGGCTAGTGTATAATCTATACGACCAGGTTTCGGTATGAAGATAACTTTTACTTCTCTCCATGCTAGAGGGATGTATCTGAACGCAATACATGCCCTGAAGATTTTGGCTACGAAGGCTGATAATATGTCCAGCCCCCATTGGAGGAGGGCCGGGAATATACCGTCCAAGCCTGGCGCTTTAAATGGTGAGAAGCTTTTGATTGCCCAAGTTATACGTGTCCCTTCCGTGAGGTGATCTGCCACCTCCCAATCCTCCTTGGAGGGGTTTGAGGGTATGGGTTCTGACCAGCCTTCATCGGAGGTATTCGTACATCCTGGGAAATGGGCGTTGATGAGAATCTCAGCTCGTCCTCCTTATACAATTTATATTGAAAAAATATCACCGGACTCCTCGCCCGTATCTCTTGAGATGGTGGTGGCTAACGTCTTATTCTGAGCGGGATATTACTAAATCGAGGTGAGGCAGGAATAGAGTGTATGACATTTTTAAAAATTCACTGAGGCAAATAAATTCCTTAAAGTCAATAAATAATGTTAATGCATATATATCAAGTCAATCCATTACATGCAAGGGAATTATAAGAGAAGTTGACCCATAATTTATAGAGAAGGATATTTTAAATTCTATGAATTTATTTAATCCATTTCATGCCATCCATATTATACGTTGACAGAGAAAGGTTGTAGTTGGAGATGAGATCTCATTTATAAATACCCACTCTGTAGTAGTATCATTCAGAATGTTATCTCTTCCCCCAGGGTTACCAATGACACATGGCTTAGATATGGTCACATTAAAAAAAACCGCAAGGCCAGAGCCCGCTACGACAAGTGTGGCTCCCTCAACCATGCTCTGCAGGCCTGCCCCTCCTTAAATAATAAACGTTTTCACTGTAGTGATGATCACCTAACCTCTAAGCAAGGTAAACTGGTTAGAAACCGTTTCTGTAAAGAATTCAAAAGACAAAAAATAAAAGAATATAAAATGAGTGAGACACAATTACAAAGTATTCGTGTCTTATTCTTCGTTATATTCAAGATGTGCCACAAAGTAAACGTCTCCATAATTAAACATTTGGAAGAATGTATGTCTCTACATAATGCCTCCTTCTCCGAAGCGTCCGTTCTGTTTTCTAATGAGCAGAATACCTCTTTATCAACTTATTCTCAAATTCCTAACACACCCATTTATAGTAATTTGCCTGTGCTATATAACGCTCCACATACTCCTTTAACATATCCAACTTTGAAAATCCCCATCACTAGCACAGGTTACCTCTTATTACCAAAAAGAATCGTTCCTCCTCCTCTACAGGCATAAACTCTTTAACAAAACAAACTCATCACGACATTCTCTACCCCAAAGCATTTCCCACACCAAAACATTTATGTTTCAATTTTGAAGCTTCCACTGCCAGCTCAGACTAGGAGTGCGACCTCCAAGAATTCCACAACATAATAAAAAACATTATTCCTCTTATCTTTCCTTTTTCACTGAAATGATATAGGAATTAATTCCACTCGACACTTAAAAAATTAATTAATAATTAGAAAAAACACGAAAATATTTCGTATTATTATTAAAAAATTAATGTTGATTGATGAGTTACGTTAAGATGATGCAACATAAAATAACTTGTGGAGAAAGTGATAACAAGTTAATTTGACAAATAATCAATTTGATAACAAGCTATTTTATGCTCAAAAATAATAATTACATTCTATCGGAGGATAACAATTATTCGATGGAATATTAGGAGCTCTATTTAAAATAAAAATACTTGTATTTGTAACTCGCAAATTACTTTTTTATCATTCAACATCTGTTGAGGTATTAGCTAGAGAAGTAGTTGTTTCAATAAGTAATTTGTTTTGCAGTCTTAGTAAGACTCATTGTTGTAGATGTTTTCGTATATAAATTATTAGTTAAATACCCTTTATGCAACTGAGTTGGTTCTGACCAAACATATTTTTATTGTTAAAACTACTATGATAGATGTGTTGATCTTTTTATTTTCCTGCTTTTTATGCAACCTATCGATACTCTAATAAAACTAAATTAATTTATCTCTATAAATAACATAAATCTTTAAACGCTCTCTTTATAGATATTCATCCAAAACATGTTTATTTCCTTACTAATTAACTCGAGATAAATACAAACAACATAAAATTACTGTGGCTGGTCAATAGGGTCTAGAAGCCAAGGTCATTAAGCTCACAACACAACAACAACAATAACCTAAATACCATTTGGCAGAAGACACTTCAATTGTAATTAAAAAGTAAGTGATTATATTCAGTAGTCGACGTAAAGTAGTGGTAGAAAAATGGAAAGCAAACCTAGGAATATCGTTTTGTTTCAAAAAAGGAAAAACGCAACGCAAGCTCATAAAAAGTTATGTGTTGTGTACGGTAAAGATTGCTCAACAGAACGCCAGTGCCAGAATTAGTTTGCCAAAATCAGTTTCGGTAATTTCAGTGTTAAAAATGTGCTACGTTAAGGGAGACTAGTTTGAGCCAAAGAAGATAAAATGAAGGCATTAATTGATGCAAACCGCCGTCACACAACTCGAGAGGTCGTAGAATTATTAAAAATTACTTAAACGACCGCGGAAAGACATTTGCACAAGCTCGGATATGTTTTATTAAACTCAATATTTAGGTTCGCCATAAACTCAAAGAATTTCATTTAGGAAAGTACAAAAAGGTCTGCGAAAAGCTCTTGAAAAAAAATGGATATGATCCATTTCTCAAACGTATTGTGGTTGACGATGATAAATGCATAGTTTCATAGTTTACGACAATGCTGTGCAAAAACGATCATGGTGCAAGCTCAATGAACAAGTTGTTGAGTGCAACCACTTCGAAAGCAAATATCTATCAAAAGAAGGTTTGATTACAAAGGCGTCGTGTATTTTGAGCTGGTACCACAGAATAAAACCATCAATACAGCTGTGTGCACTTGTAAATTAAATAAATTGAATAAAGCTCTCAACAAAAGCGGTTAAAATTGCCAAGTTGCAAAGATGTGTGAATGGACCACCCATCATACTCTCCAGACCTTGTGTCATTCGATCCAAACAGTACTTGTTTCATTTTTTTGCTGAGAAAGGCTGAGTTCTTTGAACAAAAGTCATCGAAAAAAATGTTCAACATATAACTGAATAAAATTATTTCTTTCTATAAAAAATCGGCTGTGATTATTACAGTATAAAAACCGAAATGACATAAGACTTAACCTAATATATCTCTTAACCAATTTATTTTACCTCCAACGTTTCTCACTGTACTCTTATATTATTGGTGTTATTTATCAATAGCCTGTAGAATGATATAGACAACATTTACAGGTCGTGTTCTGATAATAATTTTTTTTACAGAAGATGTATGTCTGTATGTTTTGATTGGGTTTATATTATTAATAATGTTTATAAAATTGATGAGCGTATCTAGGACTTTTATTTGATCTAAATTTCTTATGCTCTAAACGCACTGATACTAATTTAAAATAACGTTAATTGATAACATAAGATATTAACAACTCTGGTATTTTATTTATTTTGTTGATTCTTGGGGCTTCTACTTCATTATACAAGTCGAATATAAATGAAAAAACTTTTTTAACTTTGTTTGTATAGATATTCTTATCTATACAATTAAAAAATCTAATAATAGAAATTAGCTCATCTAGAAGATTCATAGACCATTTTTAAGGTAAAAATGGATAACCACAACTGAGAACCAATGCTCTAAAGGAGAATTGAATATCAATATAAAATAAATCGTATTTTAATAATTTATTTAGTAATCTACTTCTATTTTATACATTTTTAATATTAATTTATTTTAATATTTTAGTAACAATAGAAATTTGTAGACAATTAAAAGCCCTTCTTAGATAATAAGTAATTCTGATATTCTCAGGCAAACAGCAATAATAATGGACAGTATATGAATATTAAATTGGCAACATATTCGTTAAAAAAGTCGTTTGAAGTAGAAAAATCCTCAAATAGTCTTGACTTAAAAATATGTTTTAATACTAATAACATATAACATATAAATTAATTATATGACAAACAAATTCATTTATACATCATATAAATCAATTTTAAAAATGTATTAGGTATTATTTATTTTATCCAGCATGCTAACAAAAAATTCTAATATTCTTATATAATAATTTTTCACAGAAATTTTCAAGATTTAAATGTAATGTAGATTTATAAAATGTTTTTGTATTTTTAATTTATTAGTTTTGAAGACTTTTCTCTGTTGATACTGCCGAACATTTATTTGTGAATTTAAATATTATATAAACGATAGAAACTACGACATCGGCGGAGTGTATATCCCATCGTAATCACCTATAAATCTAATTGTCAAGGGACTAAAAAAGCTATTGCCAACAATCGATAAAAAAATTATAAGGTGATTATAATTTGCCATTAGACAGCTAACAAAGTATTAATTTAGGAGTCCGTGTAAATACTGAAACGACTGACTATACGGGTTTTCTGATTGATTATTTTTGTTTTTTAAACCTTAAACAAGTGAATTCTATCCCCAATGTAAATATGGATTCTTAAACACGTCACGAAATTATTACGCAGGTCAATCTTCAGATACGTGTTTCGCTGGATTTATGACACTATTACGATAACAGCACAAAATACGATACATTGTGATCGCCAATTTGTTTATGAATGATTTAGATATAATCGCAGTAGAATCAGCGCCTTATATTCGGTTCGTATGGCTACATTATGTCTATGACACCTTCGTCAGATAGCCCCATAGTAAATACAAGTTTAATACCATCCTAAAATTAAATTAAAATGGAATTAAAACAGAAAATAACAACTGATTGTCATTCCTTGATATACTAATCAATAAAAACTTCGACGAAACTGTTGACATACCCCGTATATAAAAGAGCAAATCATACTCAACGGATTCTTAAATGTCACTTCTCAACAACACCCTCCCCAACTTCGTTCAGTGGCAAAAACTCTATTAACCCGCTTCCTCAGACCAACAGATAAATCCAACCTGAATAACGAATTTGCCACCCTCTTGGCTGCTATTGTCCGAAATGGCTTCTTTCTATGTTCAGTACTTACTCAAATAAAAATTGTGGTGGTTTTTTCAAAGTATGTAGTTGGATCAGAATCGATTAATTTGATGCTGTCGTCAGCTGACAAGTTAATTTTTTACTTAAAGATGTGAAGTACATGGGCCACTTGTTTGCGAATAATTTCGGATGTCGTATTGTCGCTTTTGTGGAGATTGGTTTCGATATTGCAAAAGATACATTCTACAGGGATCTTATGGGGAGCAACTGTAAAATTGTTGCCTTTTGAGAGGACCTCGATGGAGGCTCTATCTAGTGGGTAGTCGAAAATATTGAAAACGATTTTGCGGTGTTGGGTTTTAGATATGTTAGATATGTTGGTGGAATGGATTGGCGGTGCTAGATTTTCGTATTGCTTGTCGGTGGACAGTTATATTTATACAACTGTAATTTGGTATACAGATGCATCAAAAAACAGAAATGGACTTCAGCAGATACAGGTCTAAATACAGGGAATCAGTACCTCTTTGACCAGGCCCATCAATCTTATAGGCTGAAACAATAGCCTTTGGAAGGTGTGCTCAGGTTTGTACGAAGAAGGGCTACAAAGGGGCATACATCTGTCTGATCTCAGACAGCCAGGCTGCCCTTAAGAACCTCAAAGCATACAACTTTAATTCCAAAACTTCTTAGAACTGTAAACAAGTTTTGAACCAATTGACCAAAGGCAACAAGCTGACTCTAATGTGGATTCCAGGCCAAGCAAATATAATAGGTAACGAACATGCCAATGTACTTGCCAGAGAAGGAGCTGTGACTACCATAATCGGACCATAGCCTACAAGTGGGTTATCAAAAGCATATAGGAATTAAATTAAATTAAAGAGTGGGGAAACAGGGTACTGAATAAACGCACTAGGTCAAGGGCAATCCAAAATGTTTATTGACCTTTCGCCAGGCTGAGCTGAACACCGCCTAGCTAAAAGCGAGATAAGATTGGTCACAGATCTCCTAAGAAGACATTGCCGACTGGAGTACCATCTTCACAAAATTGGTAAAGTTGACAACACCACTTCTAGACTTTATGGAACAAATCAGGACATAGCTTCCTAGGAAGTTGATTGACCTTACCAAGGAAATTGACTTTTTGGAAAATACTAGTAGTAAGGTATTAGAACAAAAGATCTAAAAAGATAAAACCAGATCGCAGTACTTTAAGGTTGCCTACATATCCTCTTGGTAGAAATATATATTATTTATATAATTAAATAATTATATAAATTTAAAAATTACTCAGCAACCAGAGATGCGGGCGGAATTTATCTAAGGTTTATACACTAAAATCAATTTTTTTTTTTTCAACTAATTAGGCAATATTTTAGCCATTTCTGACTTATTTATTTTGTGAAAGAACTGTTTATAATATTTAATACTTTAGTGTTTTAGTGTTGTTTTAATATACCTACCATTATATAAGGCTCTTAATATTTTAATAATTTTTCGTTTTTATACAGATATGTGGATATAATACAACCCAGCTCATGAAATACAGTTTTTAAAACCATTTTTTATCCAATATTACGTATTTCAGACTGATTAAATCCATCGCAGATGTTGCCCCATCATTTACAGTGCGTTCCAATTTCAGCCCGCTGAGTATATTTGACACATTTTGTCTGGAGGCACCCCGCACAATTCCCCACAGCCCCCCCGGCTCGCCCGCACACTTCGCACCCGCTGTATATCAATTATTCCTCTATTCAAATTCGATTAAATCGCCGCGCTCGCGATCTGCTAAAGTTCTGTACTTATTAAATCATAAAACATTAAGATAACACACAAAACTGGCGCCGCATCGAATATCCAGTCATCAAATTTTCACGGCATTAAAGTTAATTTATGAACGATTAATCGGGGCAATGGGATTATTTCAATAACTGCCTGAGCTCCATTAACAAGCCCTATATAAATTTTATCTATTTCCAATAGAGCGCGAATTTTAATCCGCTCCATAATTGAAGCTAATTGAACTTTACTGATAGAGCACTCTGAAATTTTATGAAACTATTCAATTAAATAAGCTTTCAGTACTTTAAATGGGTCGATAGGTATTTAATTAGGTTTTAAATAAATTATTTTTTTAGCATATATCAACTTCCCACAAAAAATATTCATTGGCATGTAAATAATTCAAAAGCTTTCAGATTAAATACAAATTTTATGGTGTAAATACTTAATGTCACCTATTTAGATTTTCGAAGAAATAAAATGAATTGAAAGAGCTCTGGATCAAAGCAGGTAAAAATAGTTTGCGCCTCTAGAAAAGTAGAGGCGAGGACGCTTTTATAAAATTAATTCAAAGATAGAAAATTCATATTATTTAACTCACTACAATTGTTTCGCTACTGCTTTTTCTTCAGATGACGAATATACATTGTGAAGAAGAATAAACAGTGCTTCTTCACAATGTATATTCGTCACCTGAAGAAGTAACACTGCGGCGAAACAATTGTAGTGAGTTAAATAAAAATTTAAAGATAGAAAAGCTTCATTAAGTTGTTTATGAGTTTGTGAAACAGAAAACCGTTTAACTTAAAGAGGTACATGTCCCATTTATAAAGAAGGAGGTAAGAATATCCCAGAAAACTGTATGAACTGAAAAAACTAATGAAATTATTTAAGATATAAGCTAAGACAATGAAAATAATTAATAGCCTAAGAGTGTTAACGCTGTGTTTTGGTTTTAGTGTTATGTATGCATATTTAAATAATTCTGGCAATTAAAGACATCTAATAATTCTACTCAAATAACACCACCAAACATCATATAATAAATAAAGTAAGATGAAAAATAAACAAATTAAAAATAATAATCTTCGGAATCGAAGACAATCATCAATTGAATCAAAGGATTAGAATAGGTAATAATATAGGAGAAACTAATTCATCGATTAAATAAATTAAATCTAACGCAATTATCAATAGGTCTAAAAAAATAATCCGTTGACACAAGACACGAAAAAATAAACAAATCATAAAATCAAGGAAGCCAAATTTTCCATCGCGGTTTAATTTTAATAACGAAAAAATCTACATGTAATGATGCTCCGTGTAAACATTATGCAAGGGGGATTCCGTGAAATCTCCATTTATTCGAAGACGGCATCGTAAGTAGATCCCCCTTCAAACATTTAATTAGCATTGGAATTAAAAATGCTTCGGGTCGACATTTGTTTGTATTTCATTTCACGATCAAACAGTTCCGCTGTGTAAATATATTACGGGAACTTTATAAAAGTTGTGTTTCCGGATGAGATACGAAGACGGGATTCTGCGAGACTACATGAAAAATGCATTAAACGCTCCCCTCAACTAACTAGGAAAAAAGGAGGAACGTAAATGCATCCCATCCATTTAATTACGAATCCTACGGTTTCGCCCGTAGTATATAATTTATTTTATTGTCAAAACTGTCCTAAGTGATATTATTAATTTTAAAATAAATATTAATTATTCTTAAAACACACATTGTTGATAATTTAATTTATCTAATTGAATGAATATATACAAGTAAATTTACAACGTAAAGGACTTATATATTTTTATTATATACAAGTTTCTTGGATATTAATAAATAATGCGTTTATTATTAATAATTGGGCAGAAAGACCGCAGGTCTATAGCCCAGATGGACTAACACCATTTATTTGTTTTCATATTGATTGTTATTGTTACTATGTATTACTTTGTCCAAATAAAGATTACTGTATATATATTAATAGTTTTATTGTGTATTGCAAATTTTAGACCTTAAAAATGTCAATTTTCATTCTAAATAGTTTTATTATTAAAGAGAGTTTTAAATAAATATTACCAGTTAATGTAAATCAATGACATAACGTAAAAATTACAACTACATTTAGCATATAATATTTTGTAATCTTCTAAATATGCTATCTGATTTTGACTAGTTGCGTGTTTCTCCTTTATGGGTTCCGTGAGTCTATCTAGACTTTATTATATTGACTTGTGTCGGGGGAAGAACTGATCCAAAGCCACCAATACCAAACCAAAGAGCTAAATAGAAGGCCCGCGCCTAACCTAGAATTGATGAATCGACTGACTACTAAGTTGCCAGGCTTGCTGGTAGGTCATGTCCTGTGGGATACCAGGGTACATTTAATCTACGCGTGTCTTTAGTTTTTGCGGAACAGTAAAAGAGTAGGGGACACTGAAGATGCAGCAATAAAATATATATAATAATAAATTGATTCCAATAATTTTCTTCCTATTGGGTAAAAACAAGTATGTGAAGTGCATTAATGCTTTCCAACAACATAAAAATATTAAAACTTGAAGATTATGGTAAAATCAGTAGAAACTACATACATTGAAGACATACAAATATGACAAGTGGCCGAGTTGAGCCAGTTTTCCAAAGTTTATTCAAAATGGTTAGAACACACATCCACTGAAACTGTAATTAATTTTATACACGATTGTCTAAAATTAGAATGCTATCCAAATAGTCGCATGTTGTAGTACCATATGATATGAATGGTAAGATTACTAACACCTATTTCCTGCAAATCGGAACATTGCGTTTTGTCTATCTACATCCATTGCTTTTCAAAATATAGAAGCCTTGTTTAAATGTTTAGCCTATCTATTCCTTCTAATAGATTTGTATCTTGTAGGTTAACATTTTGTACAGTCAGAAAGTATTGATTTTTTAAGTTCAAAGTGATTCTGCATTGTAGTTCGTCGTTTCACTCGCAGACGTTAGTTCGGGAGATTACGTCTTTACAAAATGACGTTTATGGCGACCAAGTGCCCCATGGACGAGTTGTCACTCACTAATTTGCTAATTGGATTAACTATACCAGCAGAATTCCCATTTGAAATAAAGCATATTTTCAAATTGAAACTCAGATTTGTCTTTTCGATCAAATCGCATCCAGATATTTCTATGCGTCCCGTCGGCTTCAGTTTGCCCGGGTTGTGCTCTCCCTTAGCAAAGACATCGATATTAAACCAGTGCCAAACCTCTTTTGTTTATCCGCTTTCATCCTCGAAGTAGACTTTATGACAAAGAAAATAACTACTCAATATTCGTATGATACGGAACGTTTCACGAAGGAATTCGCATTCCGTTGTGTAAATCAAGTATTCACTGCTGGGCAACAGCTAGCGTTCAGATTTGAGAAGAAAAAAAGTCCTGTCTTTGGTGGTTAAAGATGCGGAGGAAGTTGACGTTGAATCTATAAAGAAGGGGCAAGAAAATCATAAGTGTTCAATTTAAGAAAGCTGAGAATTAATCTTAGAACCTAACTGGAAATATAGAAATTTGTTCTTGAGTTACGTGAAGATTTATTTAATACACTTGGAAAATAAAAAACACTACACTTTCTTCACAATTTGATTTTATTTTATATTTTATATCAATAGCTTATATAGCATATAAGCTATTGATAATGAGTACATAGTACTCGAAATGTACATCTAGCAAAATAAAATCAAATTGTGAAGAAAGTGTAGTGTTTTTTATTTTCCAAGTGTACTAACTGGAAATGCTAAAGTGTTAAATCCTGTCATTCAATCTGAATTGGATTCCACAAGATGGGAATTGGCGGTTTGGACAACAAATTCAACGCCATATTCTGTAAGTTTTTGAGTTTTGCCTCTTAATATCGCTGAACAGTTAGGATGCACACACGTAAAGGGTTTCCTTTTTTATAGACGTCCTTTTGCTAGTAAAATCTTGATAGTTAGGCAAATTGTCAATATGTTAAACGCTCGTGAACCGATGATTCTTGATAACTCTGTGGATGAATCTGAAGGTAACATTCGCCGGCTGTATGCCGAAGCCGAAGAAGAACAAAAACCGGCTGGAGCATATATTATATATTATTATCTTCGATGAATCGATCGAATTTTGTAAGTCAAGAGGTTTTTTGGCTGGAAATTATGGTTATCCGTGATACGGTTGTTATTGGAATCATTGATGAGGGTATCTTAACTCACGCTATGAATTATAACTCACTGTTATCAATCAGGTTGTCATGGTTTTTTCTTTGAATCTATATTTTCAAGTTAGTTGAAAATTGACAAATGTCAAAAAAATATCACAGCGCAATTCCCAAATATAGTAAATATTGTATTAAGTGAAATATTTTACCAAAAATTGTTATTGTCGTGGCAATGGCAATAACTCACTTGGATGATTACACTACTCGCCATGCTGCAAATTTCATCCGCGTGAGTTATTGCCTACAGTATCTCTCGTTGAATAATATGCTATTATTTCTTAAAGATATACATGAATTTTATACAATAGAAGAAAAAAATAGCATATAAATAAGAAGGTGGCCCAAACATAGTATAACTTCTTGAGGTTTACAAAGATGAATCATATTCATTTAAGGTATATGGTTCGATTTCCAATAATAAATTCTTAACTTCTGTTTTATATTTTAACATCTGTGAAATTGCTCGATATTCAGCAAGCAGTTCATTATATGGTTTTATTATCATATAATGATGTTAATAATATTCGTTAAGAAACCTTCATTATGTCTGATTCAATAAGTTAATGTTTCTACATACATACATATACATACTTTCTGCATGGATATGATTTAATCAAGTTTAGATTAACACCTCTTATTTCTTTCTTTCTTATTGCTGACAAAACTATATGACTGAGATCTAGACAGATATTACTATATCGATTGAAAGATTTTGTGTCTTATGGTGGATTCTAATTTTATTTAAAAGGAGAAGCAATGTTGATAAAAATTGTAGTCAATAAAGTCAATTCATACTTTAACACCCATTATAAAATATGATGATAGGCATGCAAAAGTAATATTTCAAGACTTAATATATACGATAAACAATTTTCAGTTGCAAATGAAATATTCTCCTGTACAGACCTTGTTTTATTCTCTCTTTGTGTATTGTACACGGAATGCATGTCTAAATGGCGCTGATGCGCGTAGCGGATCTGTTTAACACTAACTAAGACCTTACGTTCGCATCTCCGTCTACTATATCGAGGATTGCATATGAGGTGAAAACTGACCTTTATGACAGTGATCACATTCCCGTCCTTTATAAGATAGACAGTTAAGTAGATCACCACAGTCTTCCTATGAAATAGAAAATTGCCAAAATGGATAATATTTTATTTTTATCATTGTATTTTTTTCGAGTTCAAGTTGGGTCAAGCCTCTATAAAGTCAGTAGACAGAATAATAGCGTTTCTCAGTTCTCTGTTCTCAAGGTTACTCTATTTAACGTTGCTATTAACGGCTTTGTCACCGTGACTAAACCCCCTCCAAATGCGTGTTAATAATGTAACTATATATTGAACCATATCTATAGAAGAGAAGCTAATTTTATCTGCGATTAAAAAGTACACAGCTCAGTAATATTTTTAAAAGCAAAATCAAATGTGTACATTTATACCGCTATAGGTAAGTTAAAGCAAAACTGCAATTAACTGTTGACAATTCACTGA
Source organism: Ontholestes murinus (assembly GCA_963969525.1). Classification (NCBI taxonomy): domain Eukaryota; kingdom Metazoa; phylum Arthropoda; class Insecta; order Coleoptera; family Staphylinidae; genus Ontholestes; species Ontholestes murinus. The sequence goes on along the minus strand of OZ018393.1, from coordinate 51,067,260 downwards.
TAGAAGTGGACGAGAAAGTAACATTTTTTTGAAACGTATATTTGTTTCAAAACTAATCTGGATTATGCATAATATGAATACCCTTGCAATTCTATCGCATACTATATGAGGTCCTGATTGTGAGGCAATGCTTTGTCTTTATCGTTCACTGCTTATCCATAAACTGTATTGTGGTTTTATTTAGTTCAGCGTGATAATAATTATTGCAAACAATAAATTCCGGTTGTTTCTAAATGAATATTGGGGGTTTTAAACACTTATTTATTTATTATGTAAAACTAAAAGTTATACGTAAGTATTGCAAGCGTCAAAACTTCTATATACATTCAGAAACACCCGTTTCTGTACATTACACTGACATCTCGACTACCGGAGGTTCTATTAGTAATATAAGTATAAGCATTAAGAATCTGGTGGAGCTTTATTAGACTAACAAAGAAAAAAGCTTATATTACGTTATGCTATCAACACTTTTAGGCTTTAGTGTTTTTAAATGCATGTATTTTGCCAGTCATCACTTGAAAAAAACCGTTTGGGATTAAATTGCAAGAGTAATTGTTGCAATTAATTGGATTATTTCAAATACGACAATGTGTTATACAAAAAGTTTATTAAATTATTAATATCTTCACACTGCTTCATAAACGTTTCTTCTCTTTTGTAGTTACTATTCCAAATTCTTGACAGGTATTTATGAAAACTGCTCTGCAGACTCGTTGTCAAAATGTGCGTTCTTCATTGGTAATAATATTTATATGTTCCAGTTGTCTTAAAACTTCAGTGTTTCTATCCCAGAATCCCTTTAATATTATCTATGATCTACGGGTTACAAGAACTTCTTCCCATATAACTGATTTATTCTTCAGACATTATGCTAGAACTATCATCCTTTTTTACTGGACTCCCAGTCATATAGGAGAATCGACCAGAGAGTCTATAGGGGCGTTAATAATGTCCGGGTTAGTAGCACACCGAGAAGTAAATTCACAGTCGGTAAAATCAGGAGGTATCACGATATTGCGCATTAGGCATAGCACAGAACACTTTATTTGTAGATCAGAAGTAATACTACTACTTAGATTGTCGAAGCGCACATTAAAATCCAAGAAAATAATAAATATATTAATTCTTCGTCTTTTTTGACGGCTCTGGCTTTCTGGATACCTTGCTTCCAACGTTTAGGATCATTAGCTGACTTTTTACAGTTCCATATTTTTAGTAATTCTTGGGCGTCTTTGGATTTTGGAAACGTTATTCACCCATCTTGCCCTTGGTCTATCAGCTGATCATTTTCCTTCTGGTTATCTTAGGAGTAGACTCATCACGTTCCATGTTTCAAATATGAATTCCTTATTCCGTTTTCTGGGATCCACAACATTATTTCCGTCCGGTTTCCGATGCTTGACTTGAGGTTTCTTAACATTGTGTTAATCCGAGGTGACGTTGTTAGCATCATCCCCAACCCCCTTATCAAAGTGCCATTTGACCTGTTCTCTTTAGCGCTCTATATGGGTTGGTTACCTTATCTCGAACGGTTTCAACCAGATTACCAGGGTTCACCTATCGCGGAGGTGATATTCGGATTTGGGTAGGAGAGGCTATGCAGCAATTTCTTCCTGTAGAATTGTCGTGCTGTATGCATGGACTACCTCATTTGCATGCCAAATATATATAAATACAAAATATCTGTAATTTCTTCCCTTTCTCTTTACTTTTACCATTGGCTCACGTTGGAACCCGTAGTTAGTTATTGATATTTTGATAGAGTTTTGATAGATAGACTTCGCTGTACATTGGTATATATTGAACATGTTTTTAGTCTTTGCGCTGTAATTGAAAAAATATTTTTTTAAAATTTTTTTCTAAGAAAGTTCGGTATCTAATGTATTTAAGCAGAAAAATATTTACGTTTCATTTTAAATAATAACATTTTATTACCAAAAATTACATATAAAGTTTCTTAATCAACAAGATCTATTGAAAATGACTTCAATAATCAAATCGCCTATTCACATTCTTCTTTAAAAACTGTATAACAATTAATTCACGTATTTAAAATAATAATATTTTAAAACAGAACATATGAAGAATAACCGCAGATGAACTGGGATTCCTAATAATTGTCGATAACGAAACAATAGGTCTTAATCTAGAATCCATTGATAAAATAATTACTGCGCACATATCAAAACAACGAAATCATTTCACCGTATTTTAAATAGCTCTGGCAACTGAATGTATGAATGATTCAAATCCTGGAATTATTTGAATGGAATTACATTTCATGCCCCATGAATTAGCAACGTTTCGATGAAGCTTAATTAGAGTGGAATGTAATTAAATTGCATAATTTTGCATGCTGGTTGTAATTATAGTTTTAACATTATAAATTAATTTTAACCAGTATTTATTTTATTGTATACGTAATGTGTTTTAATTTCATTACTTTTAAATTTAGTTTAGCGCATTTAATTAAATGGATTTAGATGTGTTGAATACATTTAAATTATATACTAGATTACAAAAAATTAATGGAAAACGTGGTTTTTATTTGTACATACTTCGGAACGACGTTTTTTTTTATTCATTGTTGGTTTAGACGTTGTTAAAAGCACATATTTGCTTGTTTTGCTACAATAGCAGTAATTATATTTTTAATGAAAGAAGCTTCTACTTGTTGAATAATCAATGAAACTTTTTTACTTCGTTTATATAACAGTTGAATTTTATTGGGTTAACTTCACAGGACGGAGAATTAGAAGATTCTTTTGATAAAACATGTCTTTCTAAAAACAGAGTTTTTTAAATTTATTGGCAATTAATAATTAATATTAAAGTTCTTTAACTTGTTGTAAAAAATTAACTAATAATTTAAAAATACCACACATTTCGTATATAGTATATGAAATGTTTTCATTTTTTTAAATTGTTATTGGAAATTATTAGCTTCTTAACATATATTAAAATATACTTTAATTAAATTAAAATCAAAACAACCATATGCATTTAATAATTGTTTTCTTTTTGGAGTTATTTAAACCCTACTTTACTTGTTAATGAAATATTTATATAAAACTTGTATCAATAAAATTGAAAAAAAACCTTAATTTAAATTCCTCGATTGAGGTGAAAAATATATGTAAGAATCAATGTAACCCGGGCAAGGAATCGCATATAAATTACAAAACACGTCGGGGCATTTAGAGGTAACGAATCGTGTGATTAAATTAATCATGATCCTCGGGGCAAGTCTGGAAACGTTATACACAACGGAGCCCGTATAAAATATGATAATTGGCGGGATGGGATGAGATGGTTGAAGATAACGTAAAGGCGAGGGGCTCGGCCGAGGGTGCATTCGAGAATTCCGCGGGGATGAATTTAGTCGGGGGCCTCGGTGAATTTTTGAGCGGCGCCCTCTCATCGCCAGACCGCCAATAAATCGAAGGCGCCGTCCAAAAGTGGAATTATTCAAGTGCGCCGTTGAAATTTTCGCACGCCACAACCGCCCCCACGAGCACGCTGAATTATTCATTGTGCATTTAACAATCCGGTTTTAATTAAACATATTTAATGCTCGTCCTAATTGTAATTGGTATTTTTAACAGCGTATAAACAAATGCGCGCTGTATTTATTATGCGCGTTATTTTCAATTAGTGAATTCATTTAAATACGCCACCACCAAGAACGGAACGGAATAAATTGTCAGTGAACAGTTTTTCCCCATAAGCTGATTTTCCGTTTCCATTGTGATGCAAAAGCGTGAGTGCGCCAGTTTAGCCCACAAAAGGAAAATGAAAAACTGTACGCGAGAAAAAAATCACACGAATATGTGCAAACATATGGCACCATAATATATTTGTTTGCTTGGTTTATTACTAAGTTATATTTCTCAAGTGTAATAAAAAACTGAGGTTCTTCTTACTTTAAAATAATTGGGAAACTAGGAAAACTAATGATTGTTTCAGATATATTAATATCAATCTGCAAACATTATATAACTACATATTTAGCTAAGTGTAAGTTTAACTAATGCTAAACTGTTAGTAGAATATCAATCAATCAAATATTTTCCTTTATCGATTCTGTTTTTAATCGTAATTAAGACGGTTTACGGCTGCAGTTTCTTTATGTTTACCCGGCGCATCCACCATATATCGCGTCGGAGTCGTACCGACTTTGAGATCAAAGTGATGTTACTGACTGATGTTAATATAATAATAGCTTAACTACTTACTCTAAGTAGCCGGTAAAGAAACGTGAAGCAACCAAACGTTTGTTCTAAAGTATTTATTGCTGGACTTAGACGTTGGAATACCGACCCACAAAATTTCTGATTTAAAATTTGTCTCGACTGTCCCACGGAGTAGTAGTATTTGACTATCGACCACGTGGTCCTTCGGCCATGTGTCATTTATGTATTTGTGCCTTTGTAAATGAGCTTGTTACTTAAAAGGATCGCCCTGTCACTCTAAAGCACCATTAATTGTATCCCAACGGTGAATGGTACCGGTAACCCATCCAACTATTGACCCGAACCAACGTTGCTGCAAGTAATTTCGGGGCCGTAACCGAATGCACTACCACCGGCCTGTGATTTCCTCGATTAAGGAGTTAAAATATTAAATACTAATATAATCCACGTGTAGTATGAATATTTCATCTACATACAGATGATCCAAATTTCAGGTAGTGTAAGGCATTGTGGTTTTCAAATGGCTTATATTTAATATCTGCCTAAAATTATACGCCGAACAAACAGGACGTTTGTTTGAAGAAAGGATTGCAAAACATTAATGGCATGGAAAAATAACAAAAAACACCTCAAAATATGTGATCGGTAAAGCACAGCTTCAAATGAAATGTAGAGAAATAGGGAAGGAAAGTGAATATTCTGGCGGAGAATGAACTCTCTGTTGACACTCATCATTCATGAAAATTTTAAATTAACCACAGCTAATAATTTAGTATCGACATATAGTTCTTCCAAATTAATAGTACAAATTGGTCTGAACGTATTATAATGTTCAAGTGGAATTTTTGTGCATTGCTAATGTAAATTATTCAATTCTGGGCGCTGATTTTCTTCGATATTTCAACATTATTGTTTATATCGCCAATGAACGTCATATTAGGAATGCACGCAGCTCATTAGTAAAACCCATTATAAATTCCATTTCCAAAATTTTACCATATTCTAAATTCCTGTAACAATTTACAGATCTCATAAACCCTTTTGACCTCGCTAAATCAGTCAAACATACTGTGCAAAACCAAATTACAACTTCTGGACCACCTGTGTCTTTCAAACTATCGATTAATATCTCACAAATTTCAAACCGCAAAAAACAAATTTAAGAAATTGCTGGGAATCAGTTTTGAGAGGCTTTCATTTAGCCATGGGTATCGCCATTACATCTTGTGTCTCAAGCAGGTAGCTTTTGGCACCCATGCGGTGTCTACAACAGTTTGAACAAGGTTACCGTTCAAGATTTCACTTACAATTGTTGTAGTTGTACGTTATTTTGGAAAATCGATTTGGTAAAGGCATATCACCAAATTTCAATTCATCCAAATGACATTCTAAAGACTGCAATCACAACACCTATTGGTCTTTTAAAATATACAAGAAAGAGCTTTAGATTGCGAAACGCCGCCTAAACGTTTCAAAGATTTGCTTACATCGACGGCAGTTTGATCTTCAGCAAGGACGAACAAGAACACGTTTATCACTTTCAACAATTTTCTCAACGCTTGTTCTCTTTTGGTATCAAATTTAACTATAATAAATGGGTTTTTGGTGAAACTAAATTAGATCTTTTTCATTAAACCTCTTCAATCCGAAGATGATACAATTTTGTTTTTGTGTTTCGCAACCCACTGATTAAAAGGCATTACAGCGTTTTCTGGGCATGTTCGATTTCTGTGACAGATTTATTGAATCATACTGAAGTATTTTGGCATCACTCAATCTGCTTGCAACAAGCATTCAGAACACTCAAAACTGTACTGGCTAACTGTATTCTGCTTGCTTTATTGGAGCCTCTTGCGGAGTTAAGCATTATGGTAGACGCATTTGACTTTGCAGATGGCTCATTCTGGCAGCAGAAGGATTTTTTTGGAGCTTTTCAATCAATATAGTAGTTTCGGTCATGAATAACTGCCGTTTTTTGGCAATTGAAGGATTTAAATTTGTCTTGAAGATCACCAATTTATAATCTCTACAGACCATAAACTCTCGATTTCTGCTATAAACTCGAATTTCGATTGTTTCTTAGAATGAGAGCGCAGACACATCACTTTTATCGCGTTATTCACAACTGACATCAAATTCGTACAAGGTACCAAAAACGGTTTGGTTCAATCTCACTAAATTAAAATCCGAAGATGAACTATAATTTTTTTTGAGAAATTGCACACCACCACTCAAACTTAAGCAATCACTCCGGAATAAGTTTCTATAAACGACCCTCCTATATTCTTATAGACCTGAGAACAAACATTTACAATATTTTCACGGATTCGTGTATCCCGGCGTTCGAGCAGTGAAACGACCAATTTCGTTATGTATGGCCGCAGATGAGTAACGACATTACTTAGTTTGTTGAATCTTACTTAAAGTGTCATCAAATTAAAACTAGAAAACATTAAAGATGAAAAATAAAAAATAGTTTTTCCTAGATGTAATAAAATTTTGTTTAGGTCAAAAGTACTATAACAGATTCATCTACCTTAAAAATATGGTATCATAAAAATGAGGCCACTAAACTGTGACGAAACGCCAATATTCAAAGGTTTTATAATCATAAATAGTGTAGTATATCCAACCAATTCTAATAGCTATCAGAAACGCATAATAATTGACTTAGGAACAAAAAAACAGTGTAAATTGCATGTCTATTTTTTGTGGTAATGAAAATAGAAAATAGTTTTAGTTTTGAGCGTGGTGAAACTGTAAGAAAATATCAATAGAATGTCCAAAATCTAAAAATACCAAATTTAAAAAATAAACGTTGGAAATATAAAGTCTGAAATAATTTAGTAGCCATCAAAAATGCTCATTTCAGTTTTACTTTTAAAAAATTAAGAATTAGAAGACTAGAAAGATGTGAAACTCCAAATGTTGAAAAATATGCATAGAAAAAATAAGATGTGATATTTAATAATCACATTATAATATTTCTAATGCAAAAGAAAATGCCAAACTAGAGTCCTTATGTATATATAGTAGGTGTAAAATCTATAATATTTTTAGTAGCCATTAAGAAGACTTATTTCAGTTCTACTTTTATTAGAATTAATGGAAAAAAAACTTAAGACTGGAATGTGCTGAAAAAATACCTAGACTAAAAACTAAGATCAAAAATGATTTTTTTTTGTATTCTTAGAAAGAATAACATTTATCCATTCAACAAAAAAAATGGTGGTAAAAAACATAGTAAATGTTTTATTCAATGCTTACATTATGGATTACCACGTAGTAATGGTCACATACACCATCTTGATTTATAAAATAATAAAATCTAGAACAATTACGAATAATCCTCCAAACGAAATTTTCTGCTTTTATTGATACAGAAAAAAAACCACAAGACTCGAGTGTGTCCAAGGTTTAAAAGTATGCGTAGAAGGCATAAGATGTAATTTAACTTTTAGTAACCACCAAAAACACTCATTCCGGTTCTACTTGTGTAAAAAAGTGAAAAAATAGTAGACTGTGTCGTAAAACGCTAATTAAATAATTAATATACACGTTGTCCCCTGAAATTTTAAATATGAGTAATGTAATTTGTATTATATTTCGATTATTATTATTGGTTGCTATGGTTTTTGCTGCAATATGCATGTCAATTTGACACTTTGAAGCTATCTTAACAGGAATTTTATGATCATTTAGGACATTGTTTAATTCAACGAGGAGATGTTTTCGAACATTTAATAAGATGAACATTGCAGTTATTTGTTATTCGTCACGTCAGCATTGTGTCTGTAAGAATAGTAATATTAAAATAACGTGTAAATATGTTTCATTTTGATTCCCTATTTTATCACAAATTAGAAATTGCTGATTATTTCCTGTTGGTCAATCCATTAAAATATGTGACAAGCGTGGTAACTAAGCAACGAGTAATGCATTAAAATGCCCGTATTCAAAATTTCAGGGGACAACGTGTATGTAAAAATATTAAAAATACTTATGTTTTCTTTGCAATCAATTAATTTCTCATTTAACCCTTTTTATTTTTTTGTATTAATTCGATTTTTGATTAAAACACTTGGTAAACAAGTGAAATAATACCACATGTTTTAATCAATAATCGAATTATGTTTTCTTTTTCGGAATTCGAAGAAAGGTAAAATTAAGATCAATAATTCTCCAAAATATATTAAAATTTTCTTGAATGTATTTTAACTTATCTGTTGCTGAAATATTATAAAATAAAAGGTAAAGAATTGATAAACACTTGGTTTGTTTCACCGCATAAAAGAAATTTAAAAAAAATCAGTGAAACAAAAGTGGTTATCAATTCTTTACCTATTACATATTTAATTGTTTCCTATGCAAGAAGAAAAAACACAAGATTTCGATTTATGGGTATAAAAACTAAGATCTAAACTAATAATCATCTTTTTTTTTGCAATACTAGGAAAAGTAAAATCTAGAATAATTATTAATAACTCTTAGCAAACATATAATAATTTGTCCTATATAAAAACATATAGGACTGGTGATTGATTGTTGAGACACTTATGCGTTAAAAATCCATATTTAATATTCAGATAACGAGACTGTAAAACATATGTAGTGTTTAAAATAAACCAAATTTGAAAATCTAAGTCTCGTTATCTTATTATACAAGACTGGAGTATGATGAAACGCCAAAGATGAAAAATACGGAGATGTAAGATCTAAAATTACTTTTAGAGTAAAAACCATCTCATTTCTGCGTAGAACTGAAGCTAAAAAATTAAAGAAGTCTTTATAAGCGTGTTGTCTTAAGTTATACTATGGATCTTTAAACTGGAGATTTAAATTACTTTAGAGTTTACTTTTAAAAATACGATTTGTAATAATTCTACAGTTGTGGAGTGAAGTAAGTTAACTGAATAGTTGAGGCTGTTAGTTGTTGAAAGTTCATTGTAATCACGTTGGTAAATTTTCGTAAATGAAATACGATAACACTTTCAAATATTTATGTATTTCTTCGCCTGAAGAAGACACAGTGTGTCGAAACAATTGTCGCGAACGGCAAAATAAATATTTGAAAGTAATCGTATTTCATTTACGAAAATTTACCAAAGTGATTGAAGTAAGTTAGTAAAGACTTTTTATAATACTCTTATTTAACCATCTTCGATATAACAGACCCAAACGCTGTTCATTCTAACTTCTCTACTCTTTAAGCTCCTTCGTTAAAAAATGCAAAAAAATAAAAAAATTTATTTCGTTATTTCTTTCCCCAATATAATTTTCAAGTTCACTTTTAAAAGTTTCCTCTAATTTCCGTCACATTATGTCACCAATGGCTAAGTTTTAGGGCGCTGACGACCTTTTCACTGATGTACACATCATCGGCCCTTTTCCCATTTGTAACAAGTTCGATTACTTAGTTTGTATAGACAGATTTACACGTTGGCTAGAAGTCGAACCCCTTATCGAAATTATCGCAAATTCTGTTTCTAAAGTGATAATTAAATAGTTGGATTCCACGTTTTGGAATTCCGAAGACGGTCATTACTGATTGTAGTCGACAGTTCCAACATTTAGAAGGAATTCTGCGAATCATTCGGTATCATACCTTCCCCCCACCGCTGAAGAATTCCATTTACACCAGAAAAACCAGATACACTTCGCCTGAAGTAAAATACATCAGTAACACCAATAAAAAAAAAATATTAGCAATAACAAACAACAGCTTATAGATCAACACCAGTAATTTAATTCCACTATCATTCACGGGTCATACCAGGTACGAATAGTGTGATTAGATGGGCCTCCTTCCTAGCCAGAAACATCCTCGCCATCTAAGCCCATACCTCAAATTTCTCTTTGCCTTGAAGCTTGGCTGATACCAGCGTATCGGTTGTTACGGGAACTCCCACAGCTGTTACCATCGCGACAAACATATATGGTCCAAAGCCGTTATTCAAGTTAGACAGGGTGTTTACTGTGATATATCAAAACAAACCATTAAAAATGAAGTGCCAAGAAATTTATGACATGCGTGATCTTTAAACACGGCCCTCTTGCAGCTACGTTTTGTTTTCTAAATTCAGTAATCTAACGCAGAAATCGCATGGACACCGATGTTTCCAACGATTGTTCTGTAAGATTTGGCGTTACCTAACACAACGGATAGCAAATTATAATTGCATTTTGAGAGTATTAAGCACTATTTAATTTTAATTTCTGATTTACATACAATCCATCTCCAAAAAAAAGAAACCGACTACCTGATGCCAGCTCCAGGGTACAGCACGTGCCAAACTTGAGCGTTGGCATTTTAATGACCCATCGGCAATTATTATTTAACACAACTACAACCGCAGACAATAGCAGCGGCAACTTGAATAATTTGTCAGGAATGTCTAGGCCTTTAATTCCTATTTCTTTATACCTGGGCACCAGACGTAGCTATCGTATGTTGCATTCCCAATCACCGCAGGTAGTTACAGAAGCAACCGTACTCAGTAATAATCTGTATTAGAGAGTCGTCTGCCTCGTCATGCTGCATTTTGATTCAGGCTCCAGTACGGGAATAAGCTCCCGGGTCCAAGGACTTTACTGAGTCCGCTATGCCCTAGAATCCTCATTAGCCCTTGCCTTGAGCACTGACGGCTTCAGGTCCGGCCCTCCAACAGTATTTCTGGCGGGGACGTTCTCCGCCCCGCGGCCTCGGTGGAGATGGTGTTCTATACCCTAAACACCATTAGTAGTAGTACCCTAGGTCTCATGGCCCTCCTTAGCCTCTTGCGAACAGTCCATAAGATCTAAATATGTCTCCAGGCGATAATAAAAACAGATGCAGTTTGTGGTTTGTTTACTATCATTAATTAGGAAACTTTTGTAGAGTTGTAGTGAATACAAATTGAGATTTATAACCGTTCCCAAAATGTCCTTCTATATTCCTCTTGAAGCTGGTATACTTTGCCCAGGCCGGTGCAGTGTAATGCAGGGTAAATAAGGGTGCACACAGCAGGATTTTTCGGGTTGACTACCTTGTGTCCCCACATTTACCATCATTTTGGCCACCACACTTGTTTTGGACGTTTCCGCTGCCATCTCCACCATATGGAGCTACATAGAGGAGTGGCTTTCATGATAACTCCATGGTATCTTCACCGCAATCTCCTACTCCAGGAGCCCAATTGTCTCTCCCTTGATTCGATCGGAGGATATCTGCAAATCCTACCAGGTCGATCCTCTCTGGCAGTGGTAGGTGGGAAATATCTTCGTACGCGACATTCCATAGTAACGGTTCCAGCACTGTCTTCTGCGGAATTCCCCGGTCAGTTTACTTACTGACTAAATATGACATATATTTAAGTAGGCGAATATAAGCAATCCATAGATAAAGTTCGTATCATTTATAGTTTAAAAGCAGTTTTTAATATCCGGTAGCTAATTATACACTACCAAATTGTTTAAATAATTGAATTATTAAGTAATAAATTAAAAATATGAAAATATTTCGTGATTCTACAACAATGAGTCTTACTAAGACTATAAAACAAATTACTCGTTGAAACAACTAACATACTTCTCTGGCTAATACCTCGACAGACATTGAATGATATAAAAGTAATTTGTTTGTTACAAATAGTACAACAATTAAAGCAACACTAATTTGAATGAAATTATTTTTATTGAATAAACTAAAAAAAAATAAATAAAAATTTATTTTAGACTGTTTGAAAGTAAATAAACATGTAAAGTTATTAATAAAATTGAAATTATGCTGATTTCATTAAATTAAAATAGCAAAAACAATTAAAATAATCTAGCATTCAAGTTTATAATCATCTGCAGACACGTGTTTCGATTTTTCGATCTCTTCAGTACAGCTTTATTATAAAATTGGCTTTAAATACATTTACTAAATTAAATATAGTATTGCTTTAATAGTTGTAGTATTTGTAACACGCAAATTACTTTTATAACATTCAATGTCTGTCGAGGTATTAGTCAGAGAAGTATGTTATTTGTTTCAACAAGTAATTTATTTTGTAGTCTTAGTAAGACTCATTGTTGTATAATCACGAAATGTTTTCGTATTATTAATTTATAAGTTAATTTTCTACAACGAACTGAAAGATTTTAATATATTTTATTATTGAATTATTAATAGTTGTTACATGTTGTTGAAGCTATAAAATCAAAATTAAAATCTTGCCAAATTCTCTCTGTACGTATTATATGAACTAAAGAAGAAATATATTGTTTCTGCAAAACGTCAAAAGCGTAAAAAAATACAACGATTGGGCATTTGCGAAAGCCAATTACTTTTCTTATCTATGGATTCCTTATATCCTTATACGTTCATATTAAAAAATCAGAATACGACTAAAACATCGTGGAACCATCTCAAGAAATTATTCGATAATTCAGGGTTTACACGAAGAGTAAGTTTGCTCCGCACGTTAATTGCTATTCGTATAGAAGACTGCAAATCCATTACGGAATATGTATCCAAATGGTGGAAACGGAACAGAATCCAAAACATTGGCGATATATGGATAGAGACGATCCTACTAGCAGGCCAGCTCGAAAGATTTTCTTCTCTGATCGTGTCGGTTAGTCGAGCAATTGGGCATTAGCATAAGCACGGACGACATTAAGTCCAAGTTACTGAATCTGGAAAAAGATGGCGAAAAAAACAGGTTGGTAACGCTTTTGTGCCAAACACCTTATGGCAACGACAAGAAGGAAAGAAGATGCTATCAATATAAACAAATCAAACATTTTGAAGTCAATGTATTAAGAAATTTTTCGAACATGGCGTCAACAACAGCTGCCCCAAATCCACTTATTGCTGATTCAAAGTGCAACAGGTATAAAAAATCTGTAATGGATAAGAGAAATTGTGATAAGTGCCTAAAATGCTATCATCCATCGTACCTGGATTATCATTTACCTATATGTGGCTCAACCAGTCCTAGCATCAGTAAGGTTAATGTCGCCATCTAAGCTGAAGGTAATTCATTTATTCCTATATCGAACAACAATAAATAATTAATTTATCTACGAGAAATACTTAATATTAAAGATGTCTTAATCGAAGAACTAAAAGACAAAGTAAATATTATGAAAACCACTATTTCTTTGCTGGAGGAAAAATGTGCAAATCTACCGGCAAATAGATTGAAAAAACATTCCGATAAATCTGTAAAATCTACGTTAAAAATATCGAAAATTACAGAGAACTGTTATTATAGTAGAAAGTGCCAAAACTGATAGTATTTCATCGGAATTAAATTTGAATTCGGTGACAAACATGATGCCAGTTTCGAATAAGAAGATGCACGGAGAGGTATTAGATCAACCTAATCTTAATGTAACAATTCGAAACAGTGAGGAGTTTACTCAACTTATCGATAATCAACATGATAAGATATCCAATGAAGAAGCCAGCGATGACAAATGGAAGTTGGTTAATAATCGTAAAAGAAGACAACGCACCATTTATGGAACATCCAAAAGCAGCGCTATCAAAGGTGTTTGTCAATACAAATATCTGCATGTGTTCATGCGTGATCCTAAATTAAACAAAGATGAACTCTCAACGTACCTTCATAAGTGCGGCTTTAAAGATGTAGCATGTGAAGCTCTAAACTCCAGACGTCCTGAGGAATATTCGTCTTTCAAGGTTGAAGTTCCATCAAATCGCATCGATGACTTAAGGAAACTCTATATTTGGCCGGAAGATGCTCGAATCAACAATTTTTTAGTAAGAATACCGAGGAAAGCATTACCAGAGTGAAATTATTGTTCATTAATATACGATCAATTCGTAATAAATGCGACGAATTAGGTGCGTTTCTAGCTGATGAAAATTTTAACTTTTTATGTACCACTGAATACTGGCTGTCTGAAAATGAATGCCAGGTGTCTTCAGTCGGCAATCTAGTGTCAACTGCTTATTATGCTCGCAAGTGCAGTAACCACGGTGGAAATATTTAACTTTCCTAATATCAGTTGATAAAATTTGTAAAATATCATGTATATTTGTCCATGAGTTAAATTGCTACGTTATCTGCGTATATCGATATCCCTCGGGTGCATTCGAAGATTTTATTGAGGTCCTATCACAATTTCTGTGTCGCTTTGATTTGTGTAAAGGTGATATTATACTAGGCGGTGACTTTAATATAATGTTTAATACAAACGGTTATCGGGAACAATATATTACGGATACTCTAACAAGTTTTGGTCTTTATAAGTTAGTTTCATTTAACACTAGACAGAATAATTGCCTAGATAATGTATTCACCAATATAAATAATTCCAAAATAAAAGTGTACAATATTGAAACTGACTTTATCAGATCATAGTGGTATTTCTCTAGTTCTGGAAGCTAGTGCTAATAAATACGAGACTTTTCAATCGATATATGTCAGACCCATCACTGAAACTGGTAAGTTTAATTTCTACAACAGTATTCAGAACGTTGATTGGAAGTTTATAAGGAATTATTATTATCAAAAATGGAAATATTTCGTAGACATACTGATTTATTACATGCAACTTAGCGTTCCTGCTAAACTCTATAAAACAAATTCAACAAGTATGAATTGGTTTAATAATGAATTAAAGTGTATGCGCCAAAACCTCCATATTTTAAATGAGATATATAAAACCAGTCCCTCAAATGAATTAAAAGGAGAAATAAATAAGTTGCGGACTACTTACACAGCAAAGATAAAGCAAACCAAGAAATTTGAAACTGGTAAATATATTTATCAAGCTTCAAACAAGCCTATGGCTATATGAAGATTGATAAACTTTGCTAGGAAGAATCTTCCAAATAATAATAAATGTAATATTTCCAGTAATGTATTCAACCACAACTTTAGTAATATTGCCAAAATACTTATCAGTGGTCTACCGGATGTTGCTTTCAGTTATAATATTCAAACAGATGTCTCTCTTGTATTTTTGCTAACTGAAACAACTCCAACGGTTGTCAGAGAAGCTATCCGAAATTTAAAAATTACCAAATGTGCTGACATATATGGGCTCTCCGCAGCCCATATCAAATGTATCCTCAATTTAATAATATTACCTCTCACCAAGCTAATTAATGAAACAATAGAGACCGGCATCTTTCCTGATGCTCTAAAACTTGCAAAAGTTCTTCCTATTTTTAAAAAGGGTGATGAACAGGATCTAAACAATTACAGGCCCATATATATTCTACCTGTGCTTGCCAAAATAGTAGAAATCAATTATTAAAGACCAGATATTATATTATTTTGAAACGAATCAACTTTTTACCAAAAGTCAATTTGGTTTCAGGACGGGTTTATCAACAACGGATGCTGTAATTACTCTCAATGAGCTGATCATTGGTGCTTTCGAGGACAAGAAAGTAACAATATCATCGTTTATTGATTTGAGTAAAGCGTTCGACTGCGAATCGCACAGCTTATTACTAAGAAAATTAGAAGCTTATAATTTCGCACCAAATAGCTTACGTTTAATTGAGTCATATTTGAATAACAGATATCAAACTGTTTACTACAAGCATACGAAGTCGACACCTTCTGAAGTCAAGTATGGTGTTCCCCAGGGCTCTATATTAGGGCCCATGTTATTTCTAATTTTCATTAATGACCTACCTTCCCAAAGTAATCTAGCCAATGTTGTACTTTTTGCTGATGATTCTACGATTATCAATGTTGGTGAAAGTAAAGCGGAAACTGAATCTGAAAATGATCTAGCAATGACATTTGTAAAATCTTGGGTTTCACAAAATAAGCTTATTTTAAATGAAAATAAAACAAAAAATGTGTTATTCAGTCTACAAAAGAATAATAATTCATCCAGCCATTGTTTTCTTGGTCTATATATTAATTCCCATTTAACTTGGGAGTATCAGGGATCTCACCTTGCAAGATCTCTGGTGAGAAACATCTACTGCTTAAGAAACCTAAAGGATAGAGTTCCTGAAAGCATTGTTAAGGTAGTTTACTTTAGTCTTATAGAGTCGCGCTTGAGGTATTGACTGATAGTATAGGGCCATGCGTCTTGTCGACACCGAATCTTTAGGCTTCAAATAAGGGCCGTTCGTATACTTGGAGGGGTCAAAATAGGGACGATTGCCGGCATATTTTTGCGACCCAACAATTATTAACGCTGCCGTATTTGTATATACTTCAATGTGTTCTTCATGTCTATAAGAACCCCTACAAATACCCTGCTCATGCACATTGCCACAATACAAGATACAAGAATAAGGTCAACCTTCGGCAAACTAGACTACTAAGATCCTGCAATGGCACCAGTTATTTAGCAATAATTTTTTTAAATAAATTACCTAATATCTGGAAACAACTTCCATTAAATAAATTTAAAAGGAAAGTAACAAGTTTCTTATTAAACAATGCGTTCTACTCATTTAAAGAATTTTTAAATATGAATGTTGTGGATTAGTAACTTAGTGATAAATTTTGATCTGTGATATTTTTACGAACATAAATAGTTTTTAATTGTGTAGTAATTGTCCTGTAACAATTAATTGTGATTTTTTGCTTTTCTTATATGTATATATATTTATATTTTTTTCTTGTTTTAAATCTTTTATTTACTGTATAAAGTTTTAATTCTAGTCGGGTTTTAAGTTATTTATTATATTTAAATTATTTATTATATATATTAATTTTTCTATTACGTTAATTACTATATTTAATGTTTTAGTCAATATTGGTTATTAATCCACATAATACTTAAAAACTGTCTCTGTTGTTTCAAATTAGCTTTGGTTCTTTTTATTCCTTTTATAGAATCCGTCGGTGTGATATTGGTTTTTACACTACACACATCTAATTTTATCCTTATTTTAATATGTTTGTTAGTCTGTAAATTTAAACTGGTTCAATGGATTCAATTTTGAATTTTAATAGTTTATTAATTCAGTATATTTTGTATTTTTATTAAAAACATTTTATTTGGCTTTTTCGTATCTTTAGATTTAGTATTTTTTTATTGCAACCTCTAAACAAATATCACGTAAATTTTGCCTTATGTTTCATCTGTTGATTTATTTGTATTGACGATTGTAAAGTTATTATTGTAAGTAAAAACATGAATAAACATTACATTTCACTACATTACATTACATTACAAGAAGAATTATCCCAAGAATGACCGAAGCGGTTCGAGCGGTGGAGAAGTGAATATTTTTAGTCCCACCTTATTAACAGGGCAGTTTAAAAAGTCTTTGTGGCTTACATCAGGATTATTGTTGTTCCACGTTTAAAATTGTGTTTTATCTTTTATTCCTTAACAAATTGATCTTTTTCTTAGATATGTGGCAGTATCCACAGTTTCTATCCTGAACCTTTTTTCAAGATTGCCATTTCTACAAAAGTTCGGTTGATTCTCTGTGATGAGCCGTTTGTATATTGTGCTATTGCGTGGTGTATTATATCATTATCCTCCAATAACTTCTGGAATTCTTTAATTCAGAATTCTATTCCTTTATGAGATCGTAGAACCTTATTTTTTGCTTGTTTTCCTATTTAAGGAACAGATCAATTTGTTCAGCAATAAAAGATAGTATACCATTTGAAATATGGAACAACAAGAAACCTGATGTAAGCCACATAAAAAATGTTGGTGCACATTCCAAAAGCGCAGAGAACCAAATAGGAGAAGAAATCCAGAAAGATGATTAATTACATAAAAGGGTGAGACGAAACCAGGAATAAGGTAATCATCTCAGTAGAGATGTAATTCTAATGGAGAATAAAACTGATAATGTGTTGGTTAGAATCTTAGATTAAGTGGAACATTGGAAAAAAAGGTAAAAAATGATATGAAATACTGCCAAGACCAGGCAACGAATCGTGGTGGATGACAATGAGAGAAGAGGTAGAGTCCTTTTATGATACACATACCTGGGATATAACAGAACCACCAAGAACCGGTCGTGTAGTAGATTGCAATGGGTTTTTAAAAGAAAAATTGACGTTCGAGGTAAACTTTCTCCCCAGTAGTCCTTCATTCGACTTTAGATCTTTCTTTGCGCTTTCTGTAGAATTAGATTTAGATATAAAACATATTGATGTTCCACATTATTTTGTTCGAGAGGCTGTCAAATATAAATATGTTAGTATATCTTATTTATCCATAGCACAGACGACTGCAGATATATTGACAAATAGTTTGTGTGCGCTGAAAAAAAAATACATTACTAGTTTAGGATTGGTTAAAAGATAGTTTCTTTTTTAAAATTGATATAGTGGGAGTGTTAAAGTTATAATATCAAAATTAAAAACCCCGCCAAATGACATCTGTAAATATTATATGATCTAACGAAGAATTATATTCTTAATCGGAGCAAAACATCAGAAGTGTGTAAATTTATTTACTTCACTGTGCCTAATTTATAAAATCTTTATACTATTGAGCACTTGAGTGATCACATTGAGTTAGTAAGTAGACAATACAATTGAGTTTGATATCATTCTAAAACAATAAAATATAATTCTTGATAAAACAAACATAATAAATGGCATAAAAGATTTATAAATATATCAAACCTAGAATTAAATATAGAACAAATAAAAATTATTCGAAAGAAGTTAAAAATATAACATTTCTAGAATCTGACAGAGGTAACACAATAATAGCAATAAAAAAATATAGCCATATCCCAAATAAAAGAACCTAAATTACTAACCTAACATTCATGAATCCACAGGCACTAAAATTATACGGTACAAATAGAATATATAAAGAACACAAAATTAGGTCATTTGTAAGTTACGTAAATGCCCTATGCACTAAAGTACCAAAAAGTAATAATAGAGAATTATACATTTGAATCAAAACTTACAGTCAAAAACAGTAGTAATTTAGTTAGCAAATTTTATTTATTTATTTATTTATCTTAGGTGCCCTTTCTTGAATAACACATAAACAAATTGATAAAAATAAAAACATATAGTTAAATATAATACTAATTTATATTGCTTTAATAGTCAAGTGTTTTTTTTTATTTTCTATTGAGCGGCTAACGATTTTCAATTACCTAATTGTAAACGTAAGGGGGCAATTTGATTTGAGTGCAGTGAAGTAAGCTCCTTGACGCCGTGTGTTCATAAAAAGGGGCGGTCTGGCGAAGTTTATTCGCGACGGCAATTTGATACGAATTAGTTTTTGGGACGTTAAAGTTTACGCCAGGACAAGCAATAAAACATAACAGCCACTTTCCAAGTAATATGCAAACGTGCTGGTTTACATTCTCGGCGTTGAGCTCGTAAATCTATCACTGCACTCTATATATTCGCAATAAAAATTTTCAGGAACATTAATTGCGGACAATAAATATACAAAATATGCGTATTTGATTACTTGATTTGAATGGTGTTGTATTGTTTGTATTAGTTAATTAATAACAAAACGGTTTGCTCGTCTGAGTTTACTAAGGACTGTTATACAATTATCTATAATAGACTTGATTTAATCCCAATAGAATATTAATATAACTAACCCGAAGGTATACTAATCGATTAAAACGTAAACTAATATTACGT